>CM031373.1:5128832-5473391 GCA_018208015.1 Medicago ruthenica
TCACTAACAGTTCACCTTTTTCAGCCTCCAGTTGAAGAATAGTCTCCTTCTGATCCAAAACTTGTTTGCAAACCTCAGCACTTCTGGTATAACAGCTTCTTGTAGTTATCAGCTAGTTCATCATATGAGGTTTTAGCAGCTTCAGACACAGATGAGGCTTCAGACTCTGAGTCAGACTCTGAAAAAGTCTCAGACTCTAAAACAGCTTCCTTCTTCAAGGTAGCTCCTGACCTCACAACCAGACCAGTATCACACATATCAGATTCACTAACATCATCATCTTCAGAACCATCATCAGACCATGCAACAGCTAGGCTCTTCTTCTGTTTCTTAAGGAAAGTAGGACATTCAGATTTGATGTGTCCATAACCCTCACACTCATAGCACTGCACACCTTTAGCTTGGTTACTTTCTCCTCAGACTTGGTCTTCTTCTCATCAGTTTGTTGCTTTTTGTTATGAATCTGAAATTCTGACCTTTGGCTTTGGCTTTTCTGTTAACATTCTTCAGAATCTTGTTGAATTGTTTTCCCAGCAACACTAGAGCTTCTGATAAGTCATCTCCTCCTCAGAATCTTGTTGATCATCAGCTTCAGTGTTCACAGTAAAAGCTATACCTTTCCCTTTCTTATCAGGCTGTTTGCATAATGCAGTCTCAAAATTTAACAAAGAACCAATGAGCTCTTCAACCTTCATAGCAGAAATATCATGGGCCTCCTCAATAGCTGTCACCTTCATATCAAACCTTCTGGGCAGGGACCTGAGGATTTTTCTCACTAGCTTCTCATCAGACATCTTCTCCCCAAGAGAATCAAAGGAATTGGCCATATCCAGCACATTCATGTAAAAATCCTGAATGGATTCATCTTCCTTCATCTTCAGGTTCTCAAATTTGGTGGTCAGCAGTTGCAATCTGGACAACTTGACTTTAGAGGTTCCTTCATGAGTGGTTTTCAGAATTTCCCAAGCATCCTTAGCCACAGTACATTGTTTGATAAGTCTGAACATGTTCTGGTCCACACCATTAAAGATTGCATTTAAAGCTTTTGAATTTCCCAGAGACAAGTCATCTTCAACTTTGGTCCACTCATCTTCAGGCTTCAGAACCTCAGTCTTGTTACCATCTTTGTCTGTATACACAGGATGATCCCAGCCTTTAATCACAGCTTTCCAAGTCCTGCTGTCAATAGACTTTAGAAAAGCACACATCCTTGACTTCCAATACTCATAGTTTGTGCCATCCAGTAGGGGTGGTCTATTGACATAGCCTCCTTCTCTATCCATGCTTGCCAGAAATAAACTCCTCTGGATCTCACCCAAATTACCGGCAGGGTGCCCGCTCTGATGCCAATTGAATTCTGGCCAGGCAATACTTAAGAGATAAACGCAGGTTCTGAACCAACAGGTTCTGAACAGAACTTAGCACAATATAAAAGCAGATGAACAGCAGAAAGTAAAGTGCAGGAAAGCTAAAAACACACAAGGTTTGTTAACCCAGTTCGGAGTAAACACCTCCTACTCTGGGGGATACCAATCCAGGAAGGAAATCCACTATAGGATTTAACCCAAAGACTCAAGACACTGACTCCCAGTTCCCAGCCTTAGCAATTAAACTCCTCCTAGTCAGACTTCTACCCAACTCTGAGTATTAGAACCCTCTAACTTCCTATTCAAGCAACTAAACCCAGCTACTTGAACAACCCTTAACAATCCCCTGTTTTTGAACACAATTTCAATGACAACACTTCATTCGTACCTAAAGGCTTAGAATGAATTACAACTTAATGAAAACACTAAACCAACTCAAAACATATGAGTGGTGTACAAAGAAAACTCTAAGTTAAAAACACAGACTCAATTTTTCTGAAATATGACTCTAAATTCGTAAGTCTTGAAAGTAGCAGCACTCCTCCTTATATAGTCCTCAGTCTTGCAGCATAAATAACAAACTAATCTTCTGATTTGATTTGTTACTGAAATAAGATTGGTCCAATAATGTAACAAATAAACTGTACTGAATCTTTTAAAGATTATAACAGGAAAATATGAATTTCATATCTTTGAACCAAATCTTCAATAAAATCTTCTTCAAACAAACCAGCATTCTAGAAGCCATATGCGTGGATAAATCCTCAATAAATCTTGCAAAGATTCGCATAGAAAAACCTTGAAAATACCCAGCTTCTGATGAAGTCACATAAGTCAACGCTGGTATCAGAACCTGAATCAGCTTCTGAAGTGCTACAGTGCTTCTGATGAGCATTCAGCTTCTGATGTAATTTTCAGCTTCTGAACAGCTTCAAATGAGAAAACTTCCAACTGAAGAAATGTTCTACATATGGAGATGCTTCTATTCAATATCTTGGTTTTGCCAAAACATGCAGCCAACACCAAAACTCAACACATAATGAAAAATATCTTGCCTTTCCTTTTTCTTATAATCCCCCTTTTTGAAATAATCACCAAATTGCCATTGCCATGAATTACTAAATTGCCATGCGTATTAATTACTTCTAACACTGATAACTGACACTAATAAGCGGGATATTACAGTTACTGCTTGAAAATTCAGAGTTAACTTGACATCTACCCATAATGAGCAAAAGAAAGAGTCAAGGGTTGGAATTGAGGCCTCCATCCCCCGAGGAGGCTAAACCATCATCAGTTGATCTGATGCCGAAATTGGTGTCATCATGTTCCTCAAGATCAAATTCATCAAAGATGATATTTCATGATAGAGGAACCTCAACTACGACAAAAGAAGATAATGATCTTCATGCAAAAGTGGTTACTAACGAGATGGGGCTTGTTGGCTGTCCTAAATGTTACATGTATGTTATCTCATCAAAGATTGAACCAAAGTGTCCCCGATGCAACACTACAATACTTCTTGATCTTTTCAGAGTGATGATTAAGATTGGCATCTATGTTAGATAAATTTAAGGAGAATGAGAAGAATCATGATTTGTTTTGTGTTAGGTTGATCGCCAAATGCGTGTATGGTGTTATTGTTTTTTTTTATAATCAAATAATGGTTGAGATATTTCTGGATATTGAGAGTGAATGGAATAAAATTTACTTTAATGCTAGTTTAAAGTCTATGGGTGTGTTTATTTCAGGTTTTGAAAATTAACATTACGATACATCTTTTATTTGTTATGAACTATATGTTTGAACCGTGCGATACAAAAAACTATTAAAAAAACACCAAAAGATTAAATGGAGATACAATATCAAAATCAAAATAACTCTAATATTACATTGAAGTTATGCTTGGATTGATGGTATGTGGTGGTTTGAAGTTGTATAAAATAAGATTCCTTGGATTTATAAAAAATTAATAGAATGGATCACAATTAAGCATATTCACCAAAGCACAACAAGAACAACTTAAATCATAACTTATTAACATAACTTCATGAATTCACAACAGCTAACCACATACCCATGCTCAAAATCAACTTAATAAACCATAAACATCATTCAATTATCATGTTCTACATAAATTCATCAAAATTCACAAAGTTACCAATTCACTATAACCAAACATGAATTTTGACATAAACAAAACATGATTTCATCAATTTTAACATATTCAATTTAACCATGATAATAAGAGCACAAATTTCACATAATCAACAACACACATCATAAAATTATGCATAAGCTAAAACACCCAAACTACCCATTTGCTTATTAACTCTAATTGGTGAAAATAATCTTCCCCCTTACCTCAATTATTCACAAATTAAGCTCTCCTTAGTGCTCTTGAGCTTTTTCCTCCAACTTCCTCTCCAAGCCTCTTCTTTCTCTATCTCTTTCTCTCTCTTGCCTCTCTCAAAATTTTGTGACAAATGGTTAACCTAATTCCACTAACACATACACTTCTCCTTATATTTATGGGTTAGGGTCACTCACACTAATGAGCTTAGTCACATCCAACTCTTGCAATTAATTCTCTACACTTTTACTTCACTTAAACCTCCCATTTTACTTATACACCACTATTCTCAAAAATTCAAATTTCTAATTCTAACATGTTTACGAAAATGTCACTCACTCTAAAATGACCAAAATACCTTCAATCACTAAAAATCCACTAACCACCGATCACACATCAAATATACAATTAACAAATATAATAAACAAATAATAATTTTAAATAAATCTAATACCAAAAATTGGGCTGTTACACCTCACGCGCCCTTGTGCTTTTGTGCGGGCAAATTGCAGTTTTAGCTTGTCCAGGCTGGATCAGAGGGAAACACCCAGTTATCATCTCTTAATCACTTAGTAATTATTCACCATAAATAGAAACCCTTGCACACTCTTTTATTCATTCAAAAAGGTAGCGGTGCAAGACAAGGATCAAACATCAAAGCTTCATGGCAGCAGGTTTACTCTTCCTGTTGTTCCCTATAGGGTATGTTTTTCTATTGTTTTGTCATGATGAAGATACCATGTGCAACTAAACCTCTCATGATTAGGGTTCCACATTGAACCTCTACTTATTTGTTGGGAATGCCATAAATGTAGCCTTTGTCGCGACACAAATACTCAAACTTCCCATCGTTACATCACGAGCTAATGTCCTACTCTGTTGAATCAAGAAAGGACATAAACTAATAATAAACCAACTTAATTCCAACAAGGAAGGAATATGAGATTCAAGGAAACCCTAATCATCGTTAATTATTTGAATCAAAAACCTAATTGAACATTGTGCAAGACAATTAAAAAACTTGCAAACCCATTTATCTCATTTAATGCTTTTTACTCCAATAAATTCTGTCAATTGCTCAGTTGAACGAATTTCCTTGTGGAGACGATAACTTAATACATAATTATTTGTTACGATTTGGTGCATTTACCAATTCGTCCATCAGGCTACATCATGTACCAAAACAAATATGTTGTAATATTATTTTATTCTTTTTTCCCTCTCATATTTTAGGGACTAAAATTGTACTATACTACACACATTACAGAAACTAATTCTTATATAATTAAATATTGTAAGGATTAATCATTACAACATGAGAAAAAAATAAAATGAAATATATTTGTCAGGGCGAAAATAATACAATATTTTTACAAAGACTAAAAGTATTTTTGCAGGGATCAGAAGTAACATTAAACATTTGTATATTGAGTCTAATTCATCCTTATAAATCTGACGTTTAAAGTGAATATGCCACTCTTTATAAACTACCTTGAGTGTTTTCCATTGTTGTGCGTATATACAGATGAATTCTTGTGTGGACACATATATTTACGTACATACATAAAAAATACACATTATTTAATTATTTAAAAATACATGTTATTTATTTATTTATTTTTGTAAAAGAATACATATTATTTCATTATTATTTCTTCTACTTTTCCATTTTAGTGTATGTCTAATGGATATGTTCAAACGTGTATCCACACAAGAATTATGTGTCTGGATTATAGTATTAAGTAATGTTTAAACGTACTTTTTCCTTTTAATTAATAAAGAAAATTTGTTCTAGTTCTCTAGAATGTCTTTTCTTTTCTTATAATTAGATCTTGATTTTTAGAGCATTACTGCTTAAAATTCAGAGTTAACTTGACATCTACCCATAATGAGCAAAAGAAAGAGTCAAGGGTTAGAATTGAGGCCTCCATCCCCTGAGGAGGCTAAACCATCATCAGTTGATCTGATGCCGAAATTGGTGTCATCATGTTCCTCAAATCAAATTCATCAATATGATATTTCATGATAGAGGAACCTCAACTACGACAAAAGAAGATAATGATCTTCATGCAAAAGTGGTTACTAACGAGATGGGGCTTGTTGGCTGTCCTAAATGTTACATGTATGTTATCTCATCAAAGATTGAACCAAAGTGTCCCCGATGCAACACTACAATACTTCTTGATCTTTTCAAAGGTGATGATTAAGATTGACATCTAAGTTAGATGAATTTAAGGAGAATCAAAGAATCGTGATTTGTTTTGTGTTAGGTTTGATCGCCAAATGCATGTATGGTGTTTATGTTTTTTTTATAATCAAATAATGGTTGAGATATTTCTTGGATACGGAGAGTGAATGGAATAAAAATTTACTTTAGAGTGCTATTTTAAAGTCTATGGGTGTGTTATTTCAAGGTTTTGAAAAATTAACATAACGATACAAATCGTTTATTTGTTATGAACTATAGGTTTGAACCGTGCGATACAAAAGTCTATTAAAAAACACCAAAAGATTAAATGGAGATACAATATCAAAATCAAAATAACATTGATATGTCATTTAAGTTATGCTTGGATTGATGGTATGTGTGGTTTGAATTGGTATAAAATAAGATTCCTTGGATTTATAAAAAATTAATAGAATGGATCACACAATGGAACCAATAAAATAAGATTCCTTGGATTTATAAAATAAGATTCCTCTTTAGCTAATTTTGACAATGACTGAGCATGCTCTAAAGCCTCTACCAGCTTCTCTTTAGGCAGTTCTTTGGCGAGTTGTGAGAGCTTATGAGACACAACCACAGGGGTGTCAGACTCTGTTTCTGATCCTGAGTTGGTGAGAATCAACTTTCTGTCCCTTTTTGATTTTTCAGTGGCTTTCTCAGCAGCTTTTCTTTTGCTTCAGAGGTTGCTTGAGTTGGTCTCCTTTGTAGTACCACTGCTTCTTGTCTTTGACTCCTTGATCTCTACTCCCTTAGAAATCTCTTGTACCTCTTTTTGAACCCATTCTCTTGCTTCTTTTCTTAGACGAGGGTGTGTCACCTTTGGATATGTTTCTGGATGCTTTCCTTTTCTTCTTCTTCCCATCACATACTCTTAACCCTTCAGGAATAGTTTCTAGATCAATTTCTGCATCAAAGTCCGCCATGGTTGTCTTCACCACATCTGCTAGCGCTTGTGGGCTTAACTCCTTGGTGATCGAGGAAAATTCCTGAATTATAGGACTTCTTGCTTTCTGGATGGTGATGCCAGCAGATTTCTGTATATCCTTCTTGGGTATAATCAGCATTCCCCCTAGAAGTTCTGCTGTCATAACTTGTCTAAAGTCAATGTAGCCTAGATTTTCCAGCTTCTGGATAATCTTGCTCTGATGAAAGAGTTCGGACAGAAGTCTTGGATATGGTACATGCTTGTGCTACTTTCTATATGAATTATCTAATGATGTGCACAGATGATGGAAGATGTAGGCAGCCAGATTGATATTATTACCCTTCTTGAGTTGTAACAACATTGCTTTGTGACTCCAACTAGGTTGATCAGTACTTCCTACCCTAGGAAGGATGCATTGAATGAAAAATTTGAACAGAATCCTTTCCATATCATGCATATATGTTGATGTAAGCACCTTTTCTTCTTTATCATTTATGTCTTCTCCCTCCATTTTCTCGTACAGTGTGCTCTTGATTTCTTTCCCAAATTCTGAAATGATGACATCCCTGTTGACTTCATAGAATCCTAAATTGTCCAATCCAGTCAGCTTAGCTATGGTGGATTGAGTAATAGAGATCTCAATTACCATAACATATGACTTAACTTCTGCTTCTTGTTGATTATCAGTAGCCTTTACGACTTCAGCTCTGATCCAGAAATCTTTCACCAATCTTGTGTAACATGGCCCATTTAGAACATTGAAGACACCCATCCATCCCAGCTTTTCAAACTTATCCTTCATGTTGAACCCATTCAGTGTAAACGAGTCGAAATCCGCGATTTTCTCCTTAATTAACTTGAGTTCCCTTTCTTGAATCCTCATCGTTCTTCCTTTAAGAGAAGTTGGAACTTGTCCAGATACTGATGTTGTAGAGGCCATGATTCTGGTGTATATGGTTTTCAAAGAATTTGATTTGAAAGAGGGTTGTTTTCTTTTAGAGGTTTTTGAGAACAAGGTTGTGTGATGTGATAGTGCAGGTGTGTGATTTGGTAAAAGTGGTTTTGCGTAAACTTTTCAATTTAAAAAAAAAACTTTGAGAGTACAAACATGCAATGATAACAATTAAGGGCATTAATGACAAAGAGGGGTGAAAAATTCCAGTAATTGAGATAGAGACCTTACAACCTTTTATAGTTACCGTCCAATAGTTAAGATACACGTTAGATATAACTTTGTTTTTAATGTCATGTAGGTGGGCCAGATGTCAATGAAGTAAATGAACGACCTTTCCACTTATGTGACACGTCAGAGCTTATTTTATCTATTTTTGAAATTTCAAAGATTCTGATTGAAAAATTTCTGAGAGCAATCAGATTTTGAGTTTCACTGTATCTTAAATGTTAAAAAAGTAACTTCTGAAACTTATCATACGTTTGCAAGGATTTAGTCCATCTTATTCTTTAAGATTTCTTCTGATCAGTCATTTGATCAGTTCTTTTCTTCTTAACTCAACCTACTTTAGATTCTGTGTCTTTTGTGCACCAGCAAATTCTTTTCAACTAGATTTGATATCCTTATCAAGTTGTATTGTTAGTTAAAAAATGTACATATGCAAGTGTATTCCTCAACTAAGATAGTTTCAGAATTATATGCTTTGTATGCCTTGATCATTCAGAATATTCATTAAGGAATATGCCTAGAGGATTATGGCGATTTTAATTTAGACAAATTTGACTATTTTTAGAATGTAACTGGTACATTTAATACTTATAGATATGAGATATGCCAGAGTTACTTCTTTCAACTGATTTATATAACACCTTTTTGAAGTGAGTTTTAAATTTTAAACAAAATGCCTCAGTTGGAGAAATAATATATGCTTATAGAAATCTCTTGTGACTTATTCATATTCTTAAAAAGAAAACTTCTTTAGATTATGAATTTGACACAAGGATGCATATTCTTATATTTATTATAACAACTATCACACAAGCAATCTATGTTAAGCAGGTTTTATACAAATCTATCTTTTTAAATCAGAAGATGATAATAGAGATACCTTACCTAGGAGTTCTTCTTTATATGTTTCCTTCAAGATCCCCAATGTCTTCTTTTCCTTTGTGCTTCATCCTTGAGTCTGTATTGCTGAGAACTATTCAAGGCTTTTGATTTGAGCAATGTCATCTTTTCTTCGTAAATCAGCTTCTTCAGAACTGAGTTCAACTGGGCATTCATTCTCTAGAATTTCATTTCTGATCAGAAGATGTTTATTCTCTTTTTCCATGAGACAGTTGTTTGCTTTGTTGAGTCTTTTGGTGTTGGCTGCATTGTTTGGCAAAACCAAGGTATTGAATAGAAGCATCTCCATATGTAGAACATTTCTTCAGTTACAAGTTTTCTCATTAGAAGCCATTCAGAAGCTCAAAATCACATCAGAAGCTGAATGCCTCATCAGAAGCACTGTAGCTGTTCAGAAGCTGAATTCAGGTTCTGATGGACGCGTTGACTTTTGTTGACTTCATCAGAAGCTGATGTTTTTCATGTTATTTTTATGCGAATCTTAGCAACATTTGGCAAGGATTTGTTCCAGGATTATTGCTTCTAGATTGCTGTTGTATTGGAGAAGATTTGATGAAGATTTGGTATTAAATTATGAAGCTCGTATTATTTCTGCAGTATCTTTAAAAGATACATTCCTGGTTTATTTGTTTCCTTATTGGATTATTCATAATTCAGAAACAAATCTAATTCAGAAGATTTGGAGCATAATTAAGAGCGTTGCTGAATATTATAAAAGGAGGAGCTGCTGCTATTCAAGACACACGAATTTATAGAGTTTAAGATCAGAGAATTGAGTCTTAGTGTTTTTAAGCTGTTAGCTTTGTTTTGTGCACCACTCATATGTTTTGAGTTGGTTTAGTGTTTTCATTAAGTTGTAATTCATTCTAAGCCTTTAGGTACGAATGAACTGTTGTCATTGAAATTGTGTTCAAAAACAGGGGATTGTTAAGGGTTGTTCAAGTAGCTGGGTTTAGTTGCTTGAATAGGAAGTTAGAGGATTCTAATACTCAAAGTTGGGTAGAAGTCTGACTAGGAGGAGTTTAATTGCTAAGGCTGGGAACTGGGAGTCAGTGTCTTGAGTCTTAAGGGTTAAATCCTATAGTGGATTTCCTTCCTGGATTGGTATCCCCCAGAGTAGGAGGTGTTTACTCCGAACTGGGTTAACAAACCTCTGTGCCTTTTACTTTCCTGCACTTTAATTTGCTGCCTGTGTGAGTTTGTGTTATACTCTGTTTTACAAACTATTGTGTCCTGCGTGTTGTTCAGAACCTGCTGGTTCAGGACCTGGTTTTTTCTGTCTTATTGCCTGGCCAGAATTTCATGCTTGTAGATCATCATTCCTTCTCTTTCGCTCACAGAGTTCTCTAGATTTGTATATACATCTTTCTTCAAGTTCCTTGATGAAATTTACCATCTTCTTATTTGGAAGATCATGAAGTTCCAAATCTTCATCATCAGAATCTGAGTCAGACTTAGTGTCAGAGGTAGTTACAACCATCAAACCTAAGTTTCCTTTGACTTTGTCAGATTCTTCCTTCTCATCAAATTCATCCCATGAGACTTTCCTTTATCTTGCTTCTGAGGTCCTCTTTTGTGGCATCCTGCTTAGATCTTTCTTTCATTGGCCTGGTCTTCTGTAACTCTGGATAGTCAGCAATGAAATGTCCAGTCTTCTTGCAGTTGTAGCAGCCATCCTGATCTTCTCTTCTGTTGGAAACTCCTAAACTCTTAGAATTTCTACTATTCTCAGGAAACCTTCTTTTCCAGGTCAAGTACTGCAACCTCCCGGTCAAATACGCCATTTCCTCAAGGTCTGCATCATCACCAGATTTATCATATGGATTCTCTTCTTCTAATTTAGCAAATTGGAGGAATTTGACAGATTTGTCTTTAGAGGTCAAGGCAATGGATTTGGACTTCTGATCTGGCTCCTCTACATTGAGCTCAATCACACGGCTCTTAAGAGAGCTTATCAGATCTTCTAGACTCAGCTTGTCCAGGTCCTTTGCCTCCTGTATGGCAGTGACCTTTGGTCTGAACCTAGCAAGGAGACTCCTGAGAATCTTCTTGACATGATCAAGGACACCATAATTTTTCCTCAGAACTTGAAGACCAGACACAAGAGTCTGAAACCTTGAATACATGGTTTCAATATCTTCATCCTCCTTCATTCTGAAGAATTCATATTGGTGAACCAATTGGTTTGCCTAAGCTTCTTTGACTTGTTGGTTTCCTTCATATGTAGAGCAGAGTGATTCAAAAATGGACTTTGTTGTAGATCTGTCTACTATCTTCAAATATTTAGCATGAGGCAGAGCATCCACCAGTATTCCTCGAACTCTATGATGCTTCTTGTATATCTTCTTTTGAGTGGCTGTCAAACTGCTTCTGTCAGCCATCATTCCTTCTTCATCAACCTCGAAGCTGATTCCATCTTCAATAATGTCCCAGAGTTCATCATCAACACCTATAATGTGACTGTACAATTTGCTTTACCACCAAGAAAACTGTGTACCATCTCCATTAAAAGACAGAGGTTTGACAGAGTAATTGTTTTTATCATTGGTGGAGGTGTTGGTGATATCAAGAGTGAAAGTCTCAATAATGGAAAACATGTTTTTCTCTCTGGATCTTTTTTTGTGGCACGGTTAAGTGACATAGCACATACTGTGCTCTGATACCAACTAAAGGTGAGAAAAACACAAGAATTGGGGGGGGGGGGGTTGAATTGTGTTGGCTTTTTCTTTTTCTTTTCCTTGGTGTTCACGAGCTGTTTAGAATCTGTGGTGTACAAATTCTGATACAGAGTCTGAATGCAGCGGATAGTACGGAAACACAAAGATAAAGATAATGACTGAAAGAGAGAGAAAGCAGACACAAAGAAATTTTATTTTGGTTCCTCCTACAACCCAGGAGTAGTCCAGTCCCCTTGCACTTCCAAGGGGTTTCACTATAATCACACATGATTACAAATTGCTCAAGGACAACTCCAAGAGACTTCCCTATGCTCAAGCACACAGCTCAAGACTTCCTGCTCTAGGACTCTTCCTAAAGACTTCCTTACTTAAGCACACCTGCTGAAGACTTCCTGCCCGAGGACTCTCCTAAAGACTTCCTGCTCAAGGACAACTCCAAGAGACTCACAAGTGCTCAAGCACGCAAGCAAGAGACTTACAATGCTCTAAGGAAACACCTAAGAGACTTCTATTTGCTCAAGGTTTCACCAAGAGGCTTATACGTTTTAGCTTCACAAGTTAAAGACTTCTAATTTGTTCTACATCAGATTTAACAATGTTTAGTGTATATGAACACATGAACAGACTCTCTACAACTCTAGGATTTCTAAGATACAAAGTTTGGTAAGAAATATCCTAAGTATTTTGCGCTATATGATTTGACAGAGTAATGACACAATTTAATAGTAGAGTCTTGTTGATCTTCTTCACGGTCTTCAACTCTTTTTATACGCAAGGATTTGAGAGATGTTAGAGAAGAGTGTCAGCGCAAATAGAGTCGTTGAGAAGTTTTGATCAAGAACGCTGGTCATTTGCCTGATATGGATAATCCTGTTGGATGGTCTTTGAATTTTCCTTTGTTGAAATAAGAATTATATGTTGCATTGCTTTGTTCTTGATGTCTTTTGTCTGATTGTGCACATAGACAGAAGAAGACAAAAGAACTGCACCTATCAGAACCTTGATAGTGACAGTTCACATAATATGACAAAACCTAAGTGGATTCTGGGTCCCTCATAACTTACTCAAGTCTAAGGGGGATCCAAGTCTGTAGTGTCCCTCATAAATAACAATTGTACCGTCTTTTCTTAAAAAAAAAAAATTGTACCGTATTCTTAAAAAAAAAGAAGAAAGAACAACTGTACGGTGGACATTTAGTAGGGACCGAATTATCTACTTTTATAAGAATGATCAATATTTTTTTGTTTTGATATCAAATATATTTAAAAAGGTTTATCTAACTTTTATAAGATGATATTTTAATATATAAGATATTGTCCTTAATTACGAATATTATTTATGATAACTGCATCACAATATTCAATTACTAATTTTACACCTGTTTTTAAGGTGATCTTATTTTTGCATCACTTGATATTACAAGGTCACACTTTTACTAGTGAGATGACACCTCAATGACCAATCTTATGTATCTAGCGTATAAAACAATTTCCTTGTGGTATTAAGTAAGGAATTTTATTAGCAGAAATGGGTGAATCAAAACACCAACACCGCCCACGAATACAACATCCATGTTGGTTAGGAGGACATCCAGGTTGACAATCTGGGTCATATTTACAAGGTTTAGTTCCTTCAACTCCTTTTCCTTCTAATTTCATGCACATATCTACATATACAAACAATGCACGAGGACATATAAGATTAATATGTTGTATGTAAAAAGTGAAAGATTTAAAGTGTAAAATTGTTTGAAGTTATCTAATTTCATCACAACACAAAGCAAGACAATTTCATCGTTGATTTCAAACCTGATGCAAGGAAGAAGAATGCTAATGAAAATATCACTGTGACAATAGTTATCCTTTTAGTGTCCATTTTGTACATAGAACATATATTATTATTTTTTTAAGGAAAACATATTGTATTATATCGATGTCAGTTATTTATACATGCATATGGTGATACTGCACCTTGACCATATTAATTATTTAAAATATAAATACTATATGTAAAAATAACATTTATGTAAATGAGACAAAAATAGAATATTATATTTTATATATATATATATATATATATATATATATATATATATATATATATAATTTGTCTTTCCATATGGTGAGACTGCACCTTGACCATATTATTTTTAGAAGAGCTTGACCATATTAATTATTTACAATTGATGTGTTAAAAGTATAAATAACGGTTACTTTATATTAAAAAAAAATAAAGGGTATAATATATTTAATCAATAATAATGACTATATTTCAATATAATGAATTTAAATTTTTTTATTTAATTTATTCAAATAATACATTTACCTATTAATAACACTTTGCATGTTTTTTTGTCAAAAAAAAACACTTTGCATGCAATTTTTTATTTGCTATTTTTAGTTTTGTACTGTGATCTATTCTTTTGTTATATTCATTATTTTTTGTCCGTATTTATTTTGTGATGTTAACAACTTTTTTGATTCCAATGGGAAACATTTACGACTTATATTACTATATTTGAATGGTTCACATTGACCATATTAACAATTTTAAACTGACACATTGAAAAATATAATATTTGGAGGTGGAACTATGACTTAAGTGGTTTGTTTTCGGTTAAGTTGGTTTACTCTCTACTTACTTTTGCGGGGGTTGGAATCCATATACGATGGTGGTGTTTAGAAACTCTTGACGCACGTTACACCAACCAGGGACAACCTCCTTAAGGGATTCTTCCACAAAGGGATTTTGGTGGTATTTTATCCTAGGAACAACCCTGAATCATTGCCCCCACATTTTTGTATTGTGCGATATTATTCCTACGATGTGGTATAGTATTACTAGGTGGTTAGGTTGGCAGTTAGCAACATAGAGAGATCTATGTCTTTTTATAACTTGTTTTGGGTTTTGGAAGGTAGCAAAATAATTAGGTTAGGTTTCTTGTTGATTTGGCATGCTGTTTTGTGAGGTTACAATGTTCTAATCTTTGTTGGGAGGTCGTCGTTAGTCGAGTCCATAATGGAAACGGCGAAGCTTCTTTCGTGGAAGTGGTTTCTTAGCAAAAACCTTAATATTCCTTGCTCCTTTTACGAGTAGAAGGTTTAATTCATTTTGTGCTTGACCCGATATAGTTTTGTGTTGGGTTAAGTTTTATGCGCTACGATGACCGTCCATATGGGTTGGTCTCCATGTTTGTATATCATGGTTGAGTAGTTTATGGTTTTCGAGTTTTTTTTCTTTTTCCCTAATTAAACATATTACTATGTGCCCGAAAAATATAAAATTATAATATATCCTTACTACCACTTGCATAAAGAGGTTAAATATGAAACACCATCAAACAAAACCAAACCAGCCAAATTCAAATAATATGAAACAAAAACATCCCAAAACAACAAACCGACAAAACCACCAATCACATTAGCCTTAAAAGGCTAATGTGTCACAATTCAAAAGGCAAGAAAAAGGACATTGAATAATATTCAGTTGGAGTTGATTTTCTTATAGGATATTTTAGTAGTACATTCATAAATGAAAATTAATTGTATAAAAGAGTTTTTTTTTTTTTGAAAGGATTGTATAAAAAAGAGTTAGTAGTGACAGAAGTATCACGAAAGAAAATACACCAACACTGCCCAATTTGCAATTTATGCTATTGTTTTTATTCATACATCATCAATGCATCATATCATAACACCAACACTGGCTAGGTATGTTTATTAGCGGAAGATGGTGGCCAAAAACACCAACACTGCCCAGCAAGACATTCTGGACGATCTCCCTTTTTGCATTCACAGTCTTTAACAGTTTTACAAGTTCTCTTCCAGCGAAGTCCTCTTCCTTCTAATGCCAAGCACATATCTATATATTCAACCAATGCATTTGAACATGAGATAAACATTGAAAGCAAAGAATGAATGATTTAGAGCGTAAATTAACATGTTTGAAATAGATCATTTATTCAATTAACTCAATTGGTTTCAAACCTGATGTGAACATGAAAAAAGCCAATAAGAATATCATTGTGATAGCAAAATTCCTTCTAGTGTTCATCTTGTAGAAACTATAGATGAGATTAATTTGAATTGTGTTGAGAAGTTTGATTAGTCTCCCTCTTTATATATAAGAGATATGGCAAAGTATATTAAAGAGCAATGATATGGTCCAACCTGTACATAAGGAAATAAATAAAATGAATAAAATATACCTCAATACGAGTCAATACATATTATTACATCCCAAAATAAAACCAAAATCCCCTAAAATAAAGATATAAAACTGAAATTTGCAATAAAATTGTAATTAATTGTCGTTATGTTCATTTATGTTCATATATACATACATATACCTCTTCTAACAAAAAATACATACTTGACCAATAAAAATAAAATACAATCTTCGGTTACAAAAAATTAATTGTCGAATAATTTTTTTCTTTCGCTTAAGATATTCTTTTAGAAAATTTTCGGTTACTATTTTCTTTCTTTTTTGAGAGGGTTACAATCTTTATTTCATTGGGTGAATTAAAAGTATGAAAAATTTTGGTTACTACCTCACCGTTTTTTTTTCACGAAGGGTAATGCTTGTTTTAGCGAGAAATAACATCTCGAGTGCATCCCGAACAGTGTACTACTCCGTTCTAAAGTATAAGCAAAAATGAGTCAAGATAAGTGATGTATTTGGTACAAGTTTTGAACCAAATACATTAACTTTTGTTGACTAATTTTTGCTTATATTTTGGGACAGATGGAGTATTGTGTTGTGTTGTTGCTGTAGCAATCTCACTTTTTCCATCCCACCACCCATTTTTCAGCTAAATTAGAATCAAAATGTGTGCATGCTTCGTGAAATTTTCGCCCTGTTATTTCTCGCTAGAAATAGTAAGGTTTAAATACATTTTTGGTCTCCTAACTTTTCATTAGTTTTGATTTTGTCCCCTATTAAAAAAAACATTGTAGCCCCCTAATTTTTCCCCTTTTTGCAAGTTTTAATTTTGACGTGGTCAAAGCCTACAAGGCTCCTCACCTAAGTGAGTTGGATGCTACGTAGGTAATTTTTTTAAATTAAAAAAATATAAAAAAGCCATGTGTATATTTCTATAATTAAAAAAATTAAAAAAAAAAATGGAAAAGGAAGGGAAACACGTGATTATTCTTTAATTTCCTAAATCTTCTTATTCATCATCACCACCATTCATCATTTTTCCAAATTCAAACCCAGAATTTTCACCAACATCAACCATCATCGTCAACACCCACCATCAAAGAAACCACTATCTTGTTCTATCTCAAACCATTTAATCTCACTCCAACTCCAACTTTCACCCATCATTAACAAATCCATCTTCATAAACACCATCAGTCAAACTTGCATAAAACACCATCTATCACTACCAATACACCACTAACATAGTCATCATCATTATTAACCAGATCCATCTAAGCCCTTTCTTCATTCCTTCTCAATTCTTCGTTGACCATTATCACCACCAACCCATAAAGCACCATCATCAAGAATAGCGTACAAACTTTCAGAAAACTCTTAAATCCCTAAAAACAAAATTTTTGGAATTAAAAAAAAAACTTGTTAACTCCGCTCCTTGAACCCCTTCCAAAACTTGTTAACCCAAATTGAACGAAGTAGAGAAAACAAATATAAATGGGTTCAATAGTTGTATTAACAGATCTAGGTTAATGGAGGAAAAAAATAGTTGAATGATGAGGAGGAATTTCAATGATTTAAGGTTAATGGAATCTCTTGCAAGGTGTAGCATTGAAAACTATAGATTTATAAAGTTGAATTTTGAAATTTTATGGTGAAGAAAGCGAAGAGGAAGAAAAAAGTTTGAAGATGAATATTGAGTGCATAGAGAAAGAAGGAAGAGAAAGAATGATTGAAACTCATCACCTGCCTATTCCATTTTCCATTTATTTTTTTATTTTTTTAATTCAGAAAATACACATGTCGATTTTATATTTTTTTAAATAAAAAATTACACACGTGGCATCCAACTCACTTAAGTGAGGTGCCACGGGCTGGAATGTTGTTTTTTTTAGTCGGGAACCAAAATCGCAACTAGTGAAAAGTTAGAGGTCAAAAATACATTTAAGCCAAATAGTAATGCTCGTTCAATGAATCAAATAGTTTCTATCATTTATTTCTGATTGGTAATCTAGGAGTGTTGAGATTACTTGGCAATGATGCGATTTATCATTCCTTTTTTATCGAAGAAGAAGAAGAAAAAAAAAATTTATTGTAATATCCCGCTTAAAACTTAGCTAATCATCAGTATCGAGAAGATGCATCTGAGACGTTTAAGGAAAAAGGGCATTTTGGTAATTTATCTCTAACCTTGGCCATAGTTTGATCCTTGACCATAGTTGGCATTGCTTCCTCTTTGATAATTATTGTTGCCTGGATATTGCCCTTGATATTGTCCTTGTCTTTGTTGGTTTCCCATATAATTCCCCTCTTCAAGTGCTAGAGGAAAATAACCTGTGGGATGATCGCCAGTGCATAGCTCACAAAACATAACCTGTTGATGCTTCCATGTTTCATTGTACATTTCTTTCAGTTGTTTCGGAAGATTGTTCAACTTTTTTGTAAGCTCCTCCACTTGTTGAGTCAAAAGCTTGTTTTGAGCCAATATAGCGTCATTTGTTCCCAAATCAAGAATCCTGGACTTTCTTTGTGAAGGGTTTCTACTATGTTGTGTTTGGTGATCGTTGAGTGTCATCTTCTCAATAATAGCTATTGTGTCTTCACCACTCTTTGCCATTAGTGAACCACCTGCAGTTGCATCTAACAAAAGCTTGGATTTTTGTTGAAGTCCGTTGCTGAAGATGTGAACTTGAGTGAGGTCATCAAAACCATGCTTCAGACACTTCCTCAACATTGACTTATAACGCTCCCATGCTTCACAAAGTGTTTCATTTTATCCTTGAGAAAATATGGCAATTGTTGTCTTGGCTTCCATGAATTTGTTTTGTGGAAAGAACTTGTCGAGAAACTTCTCTTCAAGCGTATTCCAATTAGTCATGACTTGAGCAGTTTGATCCAAGTACCATTCCTTTTCTTTTCCGATCAAGGAATGAGGAAACAATCTCATGAATACGACCTCTTCCTCTTGTCCAGTTGCTCCAAGGGTACCTACAATCTCATAAAACCTTGTAAGATGTTGAAACGGGTCCTCATGATCTAAACCTGCAAAAGTGTTAGCATAGAAAATTTGGAGAATCCCAGTTTTCATCTCCGTCTGTTTGGTGTTCCTCGGAAGCTTCCCAAGTTGAGTGAGCCGTCTAGGACTACTGTGACAACGTAGTACGCTACCACCTTCATTTGTTTCGGTACCGTCACCTTGAGCTGCCATTGGTTCTTCTGGTATCGGAGATGACGAAGGAATAGAAACAGAAGTTCCTTCTTGTTGCTGTTGCTTGGCTAATTGCTTTTTCTTTCTGGTTTTACTATTGTTCTTCCGGGCAGTTCTGGTCCTCCGGAGTCTTTCCTCGCATACACAGAATTCAAAGATCTAACCAAACAAATCAGCTACACAAAAGATAATAAAATAATTGAAACAAAAATAAAAAGTGCAAAATTGCTTAAAACGACAAAAATTGCTGCTATGCTTATAATTTTTGACGCCAGTCCCCGGTAACGGCGCCATTTTGATGTAGTATCAAAAGTAAGTATATTTTGTATCGTCTCCACAGGGATTAGTGCGATATTTCTAAGTCGTTCAACAATTTATATTGTTTTAAGTATCGGGTTTATATGATGTTTATGAAGTAAATTGGCAAAAACTTATGACGAGCTAAAAAACTTGTGTGTTTAACATAGAGATAAATATGCTGGGATTAAACTTCATCAAAACCTTTTCACATGTATTCCTATGACTAATATTACCAATTCCGACGATCACTCAATATTCTCACGTATTGCTCGGCAAACCCTATTCATGTCTAAATAAGATTGTGCTTTCAATCGTATTGGTTAATCGATGATTTCTCAACCTATTAACCAATCCAATAGCATTACGTTTCAATACTTTTGGTGAGTATTAATATCAAATCATATGTCTAGAATTTAATCATTAATAGATGTTATTCTAACCTAGATTCAAAGAGTATTTTTCAATAACAAGTTAAATCATAGATTAAAACATTAAGAACAAGAACAACATCAATATCATAATGATTTGGAATCAAGTATTATACAATAAAAGGAAATACATATTAGAGGATTTGACTACATTTAATCCCAACAAAAAGAGTTTAGCTACTCAGTTTCATGATAAGCTTACAAAGATGAAGAAGAGTAAAATGAATTGCCATCAATCCTTGATCTCTCAAGATTTGTTGTTGATTCCACCTTCAATCCTTGCTCCCTTGTGTTTCTCTCTCTTTCTCTCTCAAATTTGCACTTTGGTATTACATGATATCCCATTTTTCAGCTTATGTACCTATCTATAGGTATTCTGATATTTTAGACTTCGCTCAGCGAAGTGACCTTTCTTTACTAGTGGGTTTCTGCCACCTCAGCATTTGACCAGTCCAAACCGCCCTTGCTCGCTTAGCAAGCAAATAGTTCGCTCAGCGAAGTGTTTCACTCAACGAAGGTCTACTTCGCTGAGCCATGCCCTGGAATCTTGGATTTTGGGACTCTCTGCCTAACTTCGCTTGGCTTTCGCCTGTACTTTGCTAAGCGACCTAAGAAGCCCTGTTTTCGCCCAGACTTCACTTAGCCATGCCCTGTTTGCCTGATTTTCATGACTTTCTGCCAAACTTCGCATGGAGCTCGCTAAGCAACCCTTTTGATTCCTTTCTCATCAAATTTTGATCTTTATGTCCAAAGCAAGTGTAATTACCTACAAAAATGGTTGGGATTAGGTCTAACAAGCATAAAATGATATTTATCCATTATTTTTGAGCATTTACCTAGATAACATGCAAAACAAGTAACCAAAGTGCCTAAATTATATTTGCATTTTAACTAATTTCTGGCACTTATCAGTTTTCTTCTGACCACGTGCAGAAATAAACAAAGAACTTCAAGGACAATTGGAATGAAACGAATAATTCCTTTTAAAGAAATCAAAATGCGTTGGCACCTTGATACGTTACCGCAAGTGCACGGTTAATATCGCGTAATAAAAGAGTATCGATCCACAGGGAGTTTAGTAAATACTGATTGTATTTTCAGAATATGTTAGCTGAACGGATTATAGTTTTGAGTTGAAAAATGTTTATGGTTAAGTGTTATATAATAAAAAGCATCTTGGGATTATTGGTATATCTAATGACAGAATCTTAAAGGGTCAAGCCTATATCTCTGTTCTATATTTAATCTATTTTCCAAAAGCAAGATTCTCTAAGGTAATTCATGTTTCCTCTTGAAATACATGAATGTATCCCAATAGCAACCATGCCTATTCTCATGGTTGATTGTTATATGACACCCATTAAGTGCGAATCTTATGGCCTCAAGACATTGTAAAGCTACTCATTTAGGGTGTTCCCATCAAGCTTTACAATGCCTTGTCCAATCTCATTTGTTCCAATATCAAGCTTCTTCGTTCGATACTTCACTTGATATTTGAAATGATGAAGTAGTAGTTGTTAAACTTCTCTGTTCGATACTTCATTCAACACTTGCTATTGAGTTTAAAAACAATGAGATTAGATAGGAAAATGATTTTTAATAAAATAGAGTCTAGGCTTGGTTTGATTAGGATCTAGTCATTAGACTTTTCCAACAATCCCAAGACTAGACTAGTCTACTCACAAGAGTTCATTGTAGACACTTGACAAAATGTAAATTGCATGAATTGTAAAGACAAGAAAGTAAATGATAGGAATTGTAAATGTGCAATAAAATAAAGTGCAAAATTATAAAGAACAATAAAATAAATTGCAAGGAAATGTAAAAATGCAGAAATTTTATAAAGTGTATGAGCTTAGAACAAGATAGAGTTACAATCTCACTATAGTAACTTTACACTCATTCCAATATGAGAACCAACTCTGATTAGAGCTCTATTTATAGCCTAAAGTCATGGACAAGGTATTAATCACGAATTATACAACAATAATTGGCAAAAACCAAGAGTTTTCAATCATAATTTCTGCTGCATAACGCGCACGACCGTGTCATATGGGTGCAAGGTCGTGCCAAGTTCAAAAATGCCAGAATCTGAAGAACTGGACAGGCGCACGGCCGTGCTCTCTGAATGCACGGTCGCGCGTGATTTCACTGCCTAGGATGGCACGGTCTGCCCAGGATGGGTGACCGATCAGTGTAAATGATGGCATAACCGTGTCATCCCACTTTTGCCTTGAAACTTGACTTTTCTTGTCCGGCTCTTTGTGATTTTGCTCCAAAGTGCTTGCTCACCATTATTTTTGCCTAAAAAGAAAAACAAAGGTACTGAAGTAAAATAGCTCAAGAAAATAAAGAAAAAACGACTAAACTTGCATAAAAAGAAACCCTTAAAAACCTATAAATTACTACTTATCAAACTCCCCTAAGCTTGAATCCTTGCTTGTCCTCAAGCAAAAGACAAAATATTTCAGCAACACAAGTCAAAGTAAAAACATTTTTTGCAAATTTTTGTTCTTTTAAAGGCTTTGTTCTTGAAGTGCTTATTATTTCTACCCTAATGCCCAATTTAGATTTTTCAACCCAACAACAAGCTCAAGTGAGTGTGTGTGTGTGTGTGGAGTCCAGCTTTTTATAGCTCCTGTGCAATGAGGTGGGAATTTTTCTAGGTCACTTTGTTATCATGGTGTTTATTTGATTTTTGGGGAACTGCAGAGGCATTTTTTTCATTTGAAGATTAGACATATCATTTCCGGGAAGTTAGTGATGGCGGTCATATCAACCCAAGTCAATGCCTCTTATTTTTAATGCTCTCTGACCCCTTTTTTTATTTATTTACTTACACCTTATTTTGACCTTTTTATTTCCCCACACCAGCTTATACTACTTTTTTTTTAAAATATCTGAGAACAAATTTACCGTTAAACTTAAACACTGTTCCATAAAATATCACTTCGCACACTTGCTCAAAGTCTGCAACTTTGTGTGTTTTCTCAAAGAGAAAATTTTCACAATGAAGCAAGAATGGGTTTAGTGGATGATTTTGAAGCAAAAATGGTTTATTTTACAAAACAACAAGAATTTTAGCCTTTTTAAAACGAAAAAAAAAAAATTACACACACTAAGACTTTGTTGTTTACGTGTCTTTCCCTTGACAAGACAAACAACTATTCAAACAAAGGGGAATTGAAAAACACACTAAAAACAAACTAAAACTAACTAATTTATCCCCCCCCCCCATGCTTGAAACAAGCATTGTCCTCAATGATTCAAAATTAAAGAAAACTATAGGGAAAGGGGTAGGAAAGTTCACATTTAAAATGGACTAGGCGGAGGATACTGAATGTGGAAGTGTTGCATCATAAGCTCGAGCATTTGGCTTTGTCTTTGTTGTTCGATGCCTTGCCTTAATTGTTCGGCTCCTTGCCTTTGCACCTCCGCTTCCATTCGAGCATACCAGTCCTGCTCAACATGTCCTCCTTGGACTGGGTGCTCTCCTCCCATCTGCTTCTCCTGCACATTCTCTTGCGGTACCTGCTCACCACAATGCCTCGGTTGACAAGCTTGTTGTACCTGTCCCTTTGTGCAGTGTTTTTGAAGATGATCCCAAGTTTGTTTGCCTTGCCCTTTTTCTTTTTTCCCCCTGAACTTCCAGCAACATCAACTCCTCTCTTGTTTGAAGCCATTTGTTTTTGGTTTTTATGGTTGAAACAATCTCACTATAGTAACTTTACACTCATTCCAAGATGAGAAACAACTCTGATTAGAGCTCTATTTATAGCCTAAAGTCGTGGACAAGATATTAATCACAAATTATATAGCAATAATTGGCAAAAACCAAGAGTTTTCAATCATAATTTCTGCTGCATAACGCGCACGACTGTGTCATATGGGCGCACGGTCGTGCAAAGTTCCAAAATGCCAGAATCTGAAGAACTGGATAGGCGCACGACCGTGCTCTCTGAACACACGGCCGTGTGTGATTTCACTGCCTAGGATGGTACGGTCTGCCCAGGATGGGCGCACGGTCAGTGTAAATGATGGCACGACCGTGCCATCTCACTTTTGCCTTGAAACTTGACTTTTCTTGCCCGGCTCTTTGTGATTTTCCTCCAAAGTGCTTGCTCACCATTATTTTTGCTTAAAAAGAAAAACCAAGGTACTGAACAAGAAAATAAAGAAAAAATGACTAAACTTGCATAAAAAGAAACCCTTAAAAACCTATAAATTACTACTTATCACACCTCTAACTAATGTGTTGGCACCTCTCCAACATCTCTCAGAGTTCCTTCTATATAAGGAGTTAAAGACCTGAAGGAATGAACAAGACGTTGTACATTTTGAAAGTTCCCTTGCATTGTCAAAATCAAAATGCATTTATACTTAGAATTTCTTACAAAGTTTATATCTTAGAAATTCTTAAGTCTTAAGAGTCTACTCTGTTTTGTATTTGTTTACACCTCTAATTGTATATCAAGTGTAAAACCAAACAATCTTTTATTGGATTAAGTTAGATTATGAGAAGTCTCTTTCAGTTGTGATTGAGAATTAGAAGTTTGTTTCTTGTGTGCTTGAGTATTGGAAGTCTCTTGCTTGTGTTCTTGAGCATTTGTAATCTTTAGTGATTATAGTGAAAATTCCTTGGAAGTGCAAAGGGACTAGACTACTCTCAGTTTGTGAGAGGAACTAGTATAAATTGCTCTCTCTCTCTCTCTATGTGTGTGTGTTTTGATATCTAACCGCTACATTCAAAACTCTGCATCAAACTCCTAACATTACATTCAGACTCTGATTAGTGAAAATACTTAGAAAGAATTTAAAAACGAAAACACAATTCAACCCCCCTTCTTGTGTTTTTCTCACTTTCAGGTTTTACCCATGGCAAATGAAAAATTTAACCGTGGTAAATGGAAAATTTATCCATGCTTACCATGGCTAGATAATCGTGGCTAGTCACCGATTTTCTGGTAGTAGTACTGAATTTTTGTGGTATATAACCTGATCATTATTCTTTGGAATTTTAAGAGAGGGCGCTATGAATTTAAATAAACTGGAAATTGTTGTGTTGAAGGATATGTGTGTGGATTGAATTAGATTGTCGGATTAACTTGGATTGGGATTATTTTTGGTCTTTAATATTGGGTAGAAGCCGGGTGACACTTAATAAATGGAGGCTTGACTGCATTTGTGATTGTTATCTAATGTTTGAGAAACAAATCTCAAGTTGAAATGATGATTTTGATCTTTTTCAAGAAATCTTGATTTTCTGCTTCTGATCTTTTTGGGATCTGATTCTGATGCAGAAATGAGATATGTTTAGTGGGGAGTTTTTTCTCATTTGAATGATGGTGTACCTTATAGATATTTGTCTTGGTGAGCAAGTAAGAAAACTAGCCTTTTTTTCCTTTAGTGGCTTGCCTTGATCACCAAGTAACTCTAGAAACTAGTCGTTATTCCTTGTGATTTGACTTCTAGCTTATGATATTTGATTCTGATCATATGGTGGATACTTAGGCATGTTTATTCCATCAATTCATTTGATGTTTTTCTAAATTTCTACTTCTGATGTCATGCTGATATGCTTATGATTTATAGAACTTCGATCCTTTGTATCCCTTAATTTGGATATGATCTACCTGATCTGCAACCTTAAATACATTTAATTTTCATTCTTTTCTTCAAAAATCTTCATCTTAACTTCATGCTTTTGAAATTATTTTGAAGTACTTCTTTCCATAGTGAAATCCTTTACACATAGTGTTGTTGAGCTTCATGTTTCTTTGGATACAAGTGCATTTCTAATATCATGTTCTAAAGAACACTTGAAGAAATCTTGTTGGAAAACAATGATTATCAGAATCACTCTGAGTTCCTTAATTCAATGAAGTTTATTATCATTAAAACATCAACTTAAGAAGGATTGTGTGATTTTATTCAACAATTTATTGGGTGGTTTCACTCCCCAAGTTGGACCCATCAATTATTTAAAAAAGAAAACAAATAACAAAAAAAATGTGAAAGTGTGTGTATGTTTTTTATTAGAAAGGCTTGAAAGATAAATAGAGAGGCGTTGTGGCTGAAACTTAGAGAAAGGATAAACAAATTTTTAAGGTTCAAGAGGTAGATAGGTGTGTAGTAAAGTTTCTCCATTTTTGCTGTAGTTTGACTATTTTGTTCTTATCACTTGGCTATTTTTTTTAGTCTTTATTTAGGTTGTTTCATTTACGTATTCTTATGGAAGAGTTGTTTATTTTTTGATTTCTACAGTTGATGATGTTTGTTGATCTTCAGTGTTTATTAGAAGAATATTTTGTATCGATTATTATTGTTGATAAAGGATTAATTGGAATAGGTTTTGTGATTTTTATTCACTCACATTGAAGAAGAATATTGATCTAAAACAATTTGTGTCTGATATTTATTTTTTTGTCATTTTTATTTTGTTCTACATTTGGTTCTGGATGATTGTCTATTTTAATTGCACAGGTGTGGGGAATACTATTCCACATTCAAAGCCAAATATGATTAAGTTGAACTCTTCTAATGCCTTAAGGTTTCGTGTTAATGTGTGGTGTCCAACTCGCTTGTATCATAGTTTAAGGCCCAATGTGATGATTCCACATAACCCTGAATGACCTAGCAGTGGTATCATAGCAATAGTTGATCTTGACCTTTGTGTCGAAAGTCTACCTGACAAGGTGTTCAGGCGACTTGTTTCGTTATGTGCCAGCAACAGCGGTGCAGATAAATATGGATGAAAAGACTTCCATTTGAGGGGAAGCATACCCATAAAGAATGGATGGACTCACAATTCATGGGTAGATTGTTGGTATACCAAGTGTTAGTAAGAAGTACCACATTGGATAGAAAATTGGATGTTGAACACTTTCTAAATGAGAGGACTCATAAACTCAATCAACGGCGGAGCTAGGAATTTTAATGTGTGGGGGGAATATTTGGCATATATATAACATCAAAAATATAATAATTTTTTAAGAGTATATGTATACATCACAATATTATTTACTACTCTTTAGATTATTTCAACTACCAATATAACATGATAATGTAAAAAATAATTGTTATCTCTCATTCTTCAAAAACATATATGTTTTTGAAGAATGAGAGATAACAATTATTTTTTACATTATCATGTTATATTGGTAGTTGAAATAAAATAAAATCACAATTGTATAAATATTATGATCCACTAATATGCAATTTAAATTTATTTATACTTGTCAACAAATGAATGTGAGGGACAACAACTAAATAGGTAAGATGTTTTATGGTGGGTTGTGTTGTTAGTAAACAAACCAATTAAAACTTTAACTAGCCAAAATTACCTAAAAGTTACTTGTATAGACATATATCATCTTTAATTGATACTAATAAAGCTAGATATATGTATTTGTTTGTGTAAGTTCCAGCAATTATTGTACTCTAAAATGTTGTTGGAACAATTAAAGGCAAACACCCCCATGCTCTATAATTAGCGTTAAGATTTACCTAAACTAGAGGAGTGACATTTGTATTTATATAGAGAAAGAAAATGTGTAAACTTACTAGTAATACTTGGTTGCTAGCTTCTTGGCTACAACCTCTTTTGCTTAAACTTACTAGTATAGACATATAGTAGAATTGCATTAAAAAAAAAAAATAGTGCAGGAAGGAGCCCTCACAGTGTTGTGAGTGGCTCCACCACTAAACCCAATACCTTAAAGATTTCAGGTTAATATGTGGTTTCCAACTAATTTATATAATTGTTAGACCAATGTGATGATCTTGGGACAACCTCATGACCCAACAAATATTCTTATAAATAAAAATAGAAGTATCGCTACAGAAAAAACATCAATACCACTAAATTTGCAATTTATGCATATTATTTTTTTTTCATACATGAAAATTTCATCGCAACATTCAATACTCGCAATATAGGGTATTAAACTAGCTATGTATGTTTATTAGCGGAAGATGGTGGCAAAAAACACCAACATTTCCCATCAATACAATGTGATTGTTCTCCCTTATGAATATCACAATCAGAGACAGACTGGCAATATGCATCATTATCACATTTTATCCCAAAAAGTTCTCTTCTTTCCAATGCCAAGCATGTATCTACATATTCAACCAATACATGTAGACATGAGATTAGTATTGAATGTAAAAAAAAATTAAAGATTTGAAGTGTAAACTAACATGTTTGAAGTTAAACATCACAACATGAAGATAGACCATTTACTCAATTAACTGAGTAGTTTCAAACCTGATGCACAGATGAAGAAAGCAAATAAAAGAACCATTGTGACAACATAACTCCTTGTAGTATTCATCTTGTACATACAACATATTGTATTCTTGATGTGTTTATCTACTTATATATGCATATTGTGAGATTGCACCTTGACCATATTAACTATTTTAAGTTGATGCATTAAATTTTGTCAAAAAAAGGTGATGCAATAAATGTAGAGGCAACATTTTCTTTAAATAAGAAAAAACACATTAGTTTGGTCAAAATAAAACATAGTAATACTCTCTCCGTCTATAATTATGTCAATAGAAATTTTATATAAATTTAAAAAATTAGTTAACTAGAAGAGAAAAGAGAAATTATAAGTTATTTTACTAAAACACTCTTCACTGTTGGTATGAAAAACATAAATTTAAAGATTTGGCAAAAGCTAAAGTTATAACTACTAAAGGACATACTAAGAAAGTAGCATTTAATATTCATTGAAATTATGTAATGACATATTCCCTCTATTCATTTTTAAGTGTCGTTTGAGTATAAAATTTGTGTTTCTATTTAGTTATCGGTTTGATAATTTAATGGTACAATTTGTTAATTATACTCTTTGTTTATTACTCCTACATACTTTTTTCCAATAAAACTAATTAATGTAGTCTATTTGGAAAATTCATGTTTTTGTTTTTTAAACAAAGTTTGTCTTTTGTTGTCTGTCTGCAAATTTAAACTTTCTTCGAATGAAATTTTATTACCTATAATAATGGGTCTATGAAGAGTTGAAAATCTATAAATTAAATGACTAAATTTAATTGGTTTTCAGGCCTCCATACCACACTTATTGCTTTCTTTTTAATTGGTTTTTGTATACTTCTGGATGATACTCAAGTCTTCCTTTAATTGTTGGTCATGTAGCTATTGATCAATGTAATAATAGATAATGATGTACTATTTGACTCAATAAATCAAAAAGACAATTTATTCAAAATGACTATATATTAAATACTAAACTAATAGAAATAGAGTTAAAACTTAATTAAAAAGACTCTGAAAATGTGATATGACAGAGTGTCATCAATTATCTATACTATATATGAAAGAGATAAAGATTTTGGGCTAAATTTTCTATAATTTCAATTATACCCTTAAACAAATTTTCCTATAATAATGTTATATTGCTGGTGATATTAAAAAAGAAAGATTTATATTATATTTATTATATTAATGTTTCATTGAAAAAGACAAACATGGTTTTTTGGGTTTGTTACAATTTAAAAGTTACAAATATTTGTACTTATATTTTAATCAAAATCAAACTTTGATGTAAAATATTGTTCATAATTTACACACGTTAGCGCAATAAAAAGAGCGGAAAGATGGGTATATGAGTGTCCGTCTTTTCGCTAGTAGATATAAAGAGAATACATGATTTTGGGCTGGCTTTTTCACTTCCAACTATACCCTTAAGTAAATTTGCCTATAAGAATGTTATATTGTTTGTGTCATTCAAAAAGATAAGAATTTATATTATATTTTCTATATTTTTGGTGTGATTGAAAAAGATAAGTATTGTTTATTACAATATGAAAGTGCAAAATATTTATACTTATACTTTTAATCAAAATCAAAATTTCATAAAATTATTGTATTTAATTTATACGCATTAGAGTGATAAAAGGAGAGGACAGACAGGCATGGAGTACCCGTCTAAAAGCTAGTTTATGATAATAAAAATGCATCAATAATTAGAGGAACAAACAACTCAGATTCACATGATGCTCTTAAGAATCTAGCATTCAGATTCTTTCTTTTCAAAGAAGGTAATGGTTGCGCAGATAAACTTGTGATTATGGACGGTCTATTCAAGCAATAGTTTGTGGGACTCTCTACCCATACTTTTTAGGGAGGACATTTTTAGGGACCCTTACGGATTTACTAATTACCGCTTCCTTAGGCTTGCATTTTCTTTCGGTTTTTGCATTTAATTTTGCCTTTTTGAGGATTTAGGTTTGGTCCTACCTCTTTTATATATTTTTCTCCTTTGTATAGATATATATTGTGAGCAAGTGGTAGAGGATGGGAGTTTTTCGGAGGTGCCAACCTAGTCGGATTATCTAAGTTATTCTTAATATTTTTCTCACTCTTGCCTTTTCCAATAAAAAAAATATATCAAAAATTTATATCAGTATTTGAGTAAAAATCATTAATTTTCTTTCATTTGTCATCTTTTTTTTAATCTGTGTGAATACAACAAATATTTTGGGATAATGGGAGTAATAATTATGGCCAACTCATTTAAATATTATATATATATATATATATATATATATATATATATATATATGAGTCAGGATCCGTTGACACCAGGTGTAAGTCTAAGACTTAAACCAATTCTCAACCGTTGTAAGTGATTGATCTAACGACTCATAATATGTCAATAATAAATGGAAAGAAATCGCATAATGACCAGAAAAGGAAATTATCTCAGAGAGATATTGTTTGATTTGCACTTAATTATTTTCTTACTCTCTCTCTTATTAAAATATGACACAAATATTTTTTTTTGTGGCTGACCTGCAAATTAAAAAAATGGGACTTATTCTCAGTGAAAACAATACGATTGTGTCAAAAAATTGCACTTAGTTCTTAATGAAGGTCTCGTCTCTGGTGGGAGACCTGAATAGGGCACCTACCATAGGAGACTTGATATATTTTTTTTTTTTGCAAAATGAATATAAACAACACATGAAAGCTTTTTTTTTTTGCAAAATGAATATAAACCACACAAGAAAGCTTTTAAATGGCTGTGATCTATAGATAATGTGACCCACTAAAATGTTATCATTTAAAGGATTAAATAAAAAGGATTAAAAAAATTTAGTCCCTATAAATATTGTTTTTAGTCATCATATAAAAAAGTTATATCTTTTGTGTAACACCCATAATAAGATTGCCTAGGATCTTATACGAGTATTAAAATTTCGTACTGGATACATTAATTTACAATATAAAAGTTCATTCAAATATATTACATCACATTGTAATATTACATTCCAAAGTTAAACAACATCTCTGATACATGTACAACCATATACAACAACATATAAACCGGCCAACTATAAACACATAACATTCAGCACGATCAATCCGTAGCCTTCTCCTTACCCTTGCTGCGTGCTGATTGCGATCCTGCCTGCGAACCTGCACCGGAAGGAATGGGATGAGACATAATGTCTCAGTGAGCTCTACCCAACCTACTGTTTGGCAACCACAGGGAACCTAGGGTCGCCATGCCTACCTTGGCAATTTAGGGGAATTCTAGAATCGCCAAGTCTTATAAACACGCCTATAACTTTAACTATGACCTGTCTGTAACTATAACTGTAAAACATAAAGCAATAAGGTGTTTTATGTTAGCTGTTAGCGTTGAACAAACAATTAATCTGAGTTCATTTTACGGAGGGCACCCGGGTGGAGCAACCCCGAGATATGTCTCCCTATAAACCGGTGAAATTCCTATCATATCAGGCTAACACCGGACTCCCTATAAAACGTGTGGACAACCCTCTCGGAGAAGTCCCATCCGGCGAATCCCGGAGTCTGATGAACACGCCCTGTAACTGTAAAACGTGCAAGCACGCCAATGTTGTTAATCTTTAATTCTTTAACTATAACATATAAACATATAAACTGTCACTTTAATCCTATAACCACCTTGTAACCTATAAGCTGTAATCCTATAAATCCTGGCTTATCGTTCTCATAAGCCATCTATAATTGTTGGAGAATCATCACTATGAACTTAAGTGAAACTATAATTGTTAAACCATTCCTATTACCTTGTATCCTAAAGTGGATAAACTATGAACTTATTTCTCATCCTATAACTCTTGTTTTTCTATCAAGGAGTTCGGCATATCGTTGTCATATACCGCTATAAGAATCATCCTATTCGATAAACCTCAACCCGACATTTCCAAGCTTTGCACAATCCTTGCTCCTATACTTTTATATACATTGGGAAGCATTTAGAATGACTTAAAATGGTGGGCTAAGTTTCCAAAATATATTATAAGTAATCAGTTGCAAAAAGCCATGCCCGCGCGCACCAGGACCCCCAGAACAGCTCAACGAAGTTGGGCTGTACAGGGTTGGTCGCTACAAGCGCCCCCTTGGTCGCTACAAGCGCCCCTGGTCGCTACAAGCGCCAGTGTGGTCGCTTGAAGCGCGGGTAGGCAGGGATTCATCCTGCCTGGTCGCTACAAGCGACAACCCGTCGCTACAGCGACCGTATCAGTATAAAAACATGTAAAAATGTGATTTTCCACCATTTTTGCCCATTCAAGGTTACCCAAGCTTCCAAGACATGTTAAAAATGATTTTCCATCATAAAACATCAGTTAAAAACATTCACAAGCAAGGAATATAGCTAACAAGGAAATTAGGGTAAAATTCCAAACTTTCTATAACTTTTTCCTATGAAGCAAAACACATAAAACTCACACTATGAGGGTTCTAAAACCCAAGATGAGCTCACCTATAACTGGTAGCAAGCTGGCTTAGCTTCAATCCCAAACTCCAACTTGTAAACTTCCCTTTTTCTTGGTTTTTCCCTAGTTTTTCTTGCTCCAAGTTCTTCCAAGGTTTTGATTGCTTGAATCCCAAGTATTTAAGGATGAAATGATGGATTAAGGATGAAAGGTAGGGTGGGTCGAAATCTAGAGAGAAGGAGGGGAGATTTTTCTGATTTTTGAGAGAGAAAGAAATGTGATAATTATGAGTAAAACTCATATTTATCCAATTTATTCATTATCCTCTTAATTACAACTTTGCCACTCCCAATCGTTTAATTCCTATAACACTGTTAAATGCCTCGCATAAGTGGGTTATTACACTCTACCCCCCTTAAAGAAATTTCGTCCTCGAAATTTAGAATTTACCTGTAAAAAGATGTGGATAACTCTCCTGCATCTCTGATTCCAATTCCCATGTAGCTTCGCCATAGGGGGAACCTTTCCATATAACTTAAACAATTGGAATCTCTTTGTTCCTCAATGCCTTGACATCACGTTCAACAATCCGTTCCGGTTCGGGCCGAAAGGTCAAATCCGAACTCAAGTCGATGGTTTCCAACTCTACTGGTTGATAAGGATCAGGAATGAATTTCCTCAACTGCGAAACATGGAAAACATCATGAAGGTGAGAAAAACACACACACAAGAAGGGGGGTTGAATTGTGTGACTCTAAAAACTTGTTCTTTTCTTTTTCAAAGACTAAAACAAGTTCAGAACCAGGTTCTGAACTGTTATCAGAATGTATGCAGCGGATTCAATAATGAAAAGAGAAGAGTAAAGAGAGAGACACAACAAATTATACAGGTTCCTTCTCAATGTGAGAAGTAGTCCTGTCCCCTTGTATCCAACAAGAGAGTTTCACTATAATCTGAAGATTACACAATGCTCAACCACTAAGGAAGAGACTTCCAGTTGCTCAATCACAAAGAAAGAGACTTCTATGCTCAACCACCAAGGAAGAGGCTTCCAATGCTCAAGTCACTAAGACAAGAGACTTCCCAATGCTTAAGTCACTAAGACAAGAGACTTCTGACTCAGACCACAAAGGAATGAGGTTACAATTGCTTAGTATACAGACTAAGACTTGAGGGACCAAACTGGTTTACAAGTAAAGGAGTTTGGGATGAACACTTGATCAAATATCAGAGGTGTTCTCTTAATACAACACAGGTTAAGACTCTTAACCTTAAGAAATTCTAAGTTACAATGACTAAAGAATTCCTAAGAGTTTTGAACTTTGACAGTTTTTACACAGAAAACAGAGCAAGGTTTCAGCAATACGTTTCAAAGAGTCTTCAACATTTTCTTCTTCAAATCTTCCTCCTTTTATAGATGAAAATAGAGTTGTTGAAGATTTGCTTGAATTAAGGAATTTAGTCGTTGCAATTGGACTAGGTTACTGAAATTGTGTGCTGCACTTTATCTGTCAGAACAGGGCAGGTGCCATTTTTGAATTGGCCCACCTTAAAAACTGGAGAATGTTTGGGTCAGGGAGACAACTGTTCCATTGAGTTGTTCTGACACATCCAGGCATTAAATGCGCACAGTACTGATCAAAATCCATGCCACATCAGCTTCAGAAGCTTCTCAGTGAACAGTGATCAGAAGCTGCTTCAGTTGTACGGATCAGAAGCTGGCTTCAGGAGTTGACTGTTGCGTTGACTTCATCAGAGGCACCCAGACTTCAGAAGCTGCACTTCAGACTTCAGAAGCTGCACTTCAGGCTTCAGAAGCTGCACTTCAGGAGTACTTCAGAGGCTTCACTTCAGTAGCACTTCTTCAGGACCTCTTCAGAAGCTCTCACTTCAGGAGCACTTCTTCAGGACCAGTCTTTTGGCTTTGCAACCATGCTTCTTGGCTTTCCTTCTTGCTCTTTTAGCTTGTTCTTCATAACCATTATCAATCAATACTTATTAAGCATGTGGTTCTGAAACACTTGAACAAAGCATTAGCAAATAACCAATTTTCTCTTTAATACTTTGTTATCATCAAAACTATAAAGAGAGATATGTTTACACATAAATGTTTCAACAATCTCCCCCTTAATTCAGATGAGAGTTGTTTAACACATTTTGTTCCAACAATCTCCCCCTTTTTGATGATGACAAACATAAGTATTAAAACAGAAAATTGTTGTTAACTTAATTAACAAGTTAACTGCAGGGTGTGAGGTTTGTAAGCTCCCCCTGAGTCTGATCCAAGTTAATTAAGTTCAGTTAAAAACACAAATGTGAAAATTTCAGAATTGTTATTAAGTTCAATTAACAATCTGACTTCAGGAGAGGTTTGTAAGCTCCCCCTAGGTCTGACAATCCTCAAGGTTAGGTTTGTAAGCTCCCCTTGATTCTTATCCATGTTAATTAAGCTTAACTTAAGACAATATGGTGAAATTTACACTCAGAATTCAAAATGACTTGTTGACTTCAGGTTCTGAGGTTTGTAAGCTCTCCCCCTAAGTCTGATAATCCACAGGATGAGTTTTGTAAGCTCCCTGAGTCTTATCCAAGTTATTTTAAATTCTATTTACTCACTAAGAGTAATGTATCTCACAGAAATATATCAGAGCCAGAAATTCACTTCAGTTCTCATAAGTTAAATATAGTCAGAATTGTATCAGATCTTTAACTGATCAGTATCAGAGCTAGCTTAACAATTGTATCAGAGCTTAACCCTAACAAATTGTATCAGAGCTTTAATAGGCTTATCAATAAGCTTATCTTCTGACAATTTTAACATTTTAACTTATTTTTGAGCTCAGGTGCTTTAATACTTGTTTTACTTTCTCCCCCTTTTGTCATCAACAAAAAATACTACTTTCTCCCCTTAAGACAGAAAATTTCTCCCCCTTTGTCAAGAGAGTTTGAAAATATCTGTGCCGGAGTAGAAAAGGTTTTGAAAGGAGTTTAAAAATAGGTGTCAAAGCAGTGCAATTTCCCTTTTTTTGTAAAGAGTTTTAAAACAGTTCTGACACAAATTTGAAATATTTCAACAAGATTCAGAACTTGGGGGTTTGAACCAACCAAGATTGTGAGATATTTGTGCAATCATATGGATAACCAAGCAGCAAGGATAACCATCAGAGCCTACTTGATTTTTAAAGAGTATATGACTTGCATTAAAATTAGAATGCTGTTCATAAGCAGAAAAAGTTTGGAGCTTCTGATCAGGTCATTCTGTGTTCAGACATTACTTGTTCAGTACAAACTAGTTCAGCATCAGAGCAAAACAACCAGTTGTGTTAAGTATCAGAGCAAAACTTCTCAAGAAGTGTTCAGTATCAGAGCAATTCTGAGTTTGCTTTAAAGAAATATATCAGAATCTGATACCAATTTGAGGATTTATCTCAGAGTCTGATATCAAAAGACAGTGTTAAGACTGCTGAACTGATATCAGAACCTGATACTAAATGAAGGTTTATCTCAGAGTCTGATACCAGCTTAAAAAGGTTTTAAAGCAGAGTCTGATACCAAAGAAAAACATTTCTAAAGACTGAACATTGTCTGATATACTGGGCTTTTAAAATGTGTCTGTGCTAAACATTTTGAAAACAAACTGATACCAACTTGAAAATTGTTTGTTAAGCAATTTCAACATTGAATATCAGAGCAGAAAATCACATTTTTACTTGATGACTATGGGAGGATTTGAGTATAAACTTTCAAAGCTTTAATCATCATTGCCCATAACTATACTTATCAGATTCTGACCAACACTAGATTTTTATCAGATTCAGAAGTCAGAAAATCCAGGTTCTGATCCTTCAGACTCTGAAGTTTTTCAGGCTTAACTTTAGTCAAACTCTCAGAAGGTGAGTGTTTGATAAGTCTTAGCTTATGATAAACTCAGAATCAAGGAATACATTCAGATTCAAGCACATTTTTCAAGAGACAAAATGCATGTTCAGATTCTTTTTAATAAAATTGAATCTTTCTTCTGTTAGGGGTTTTGTGAATATGTCAGCCCATTGATGATCAGTATCAATGAACTGAATATCTAAGATACCCTTCTGAACATAATCTCTTATAAAATGATGTTTTATTTCTATGTGCTTGGCTCTAGAATGCAGAATTGGATTTTTAGACAGGCATATAGCAGCAGTATTATCACAATAAATAGGAATATTGTCTGCATGAATCTGATAATCCTCTAATTGATGTTTCATCCAGAGCAGTTGTGTGCTACAACTTGCAGCTGAGATGTATTCTGCTTCTGCTGTTGACAAAGCAATGGTTGCTTGTCTCTTGCTGGCCCAGGATATCAGATTCTCACCAAGAAACTGACAGTTTCCACTGGTGGATTTTCTTTCAATCCTGTCCCCAGCATAGTCAGCATCACAGAATCCAACTAGCTTATAATTTAGAGATTTCTTATACAGAAGTCCCAAATTAGTTGTTCCTTTCAGATACCTGAAGATTCTCTTGACAGCAGTCATATGAGATTCTCTAGGATCTGATTGGAATCTAGCACACAGACATACACTAAATAAAATATCTGGCCTAGAAGCAGTTAAGTATAGGAGAGAACCTATCATACCTCTGTACAGCTTCTGATCTACTTTGGTGCCTTTGTCCTCTTTGCTTAATGTGCAGGTAGGATGCATTGGTGTTGTCATCAGCTTGCAATCATCCAGCTGGAACTTCTTCAGAAGCTCCTTGGTGTATTTTGACTGATGAACATAAACACCTTCTTTGCATTGGTTGATTTGAATTCCCAAGAAGAATTTCAGCTCACCCATCATGCTCATTTCAAATTCATCCTGCATTAACTTAGAAAATTCCTTGCAAAGGGAGGCATTAGTAGAACCAAATATGATATCATCAACATAGATTTGTACAATTAAGATTTCTTTCTTAACAGTTTTTCTAAAGAGTGTATTGTCAACTTGACCTCTTACAAAACCATTTTTAATTAAGAAGTTGCTTAGCCTTTCATACCAAGCTCTGGGAGCTTGTTTCAGACCATACAAAGACTTCTTCAGTTTAAAAACATGATTTGGATATTTAACATCTTCAAAACCAGGAGGTTGTTTAACATACACTTCTTCAGAAATTACACCATTCAAGAAAGCACTCTTAACATCCATTTGATATAAGATGATATCATTATTAATAGCATAAGAAAGAAGTAACCTGATTGCTTCCAGTCTTGCTACTGGAGCAAATGTCTCAGTGTAATCAATTCCTTCTTGCTGGGTGTACCCTTGAGCTACTAATCTAGCCTTGTTTCTGATCACTTCTCCTTGTTCATTGAGCTTGTTCCTGAACACCCATTTTGTTCCAATGATGTTCTTCTGATCAGGTTTTGCAACAAGATCCCATACATCATTTCTTTGAAATTGGTTCAGCTCTTCTTGCATTGCTACAATCCAACCATCATCAGCAAGTGCTTCATCAGCAGTTGTGGGCTCAATCATGGATAGCAGGCCTAGCATGGACTCATTCTGAGTGAATGCTGATCTTGTCTTCCTTGGACTGTTCTTGTTTCCAATGATTAACTCCTCAAGATGTGAAGACTTGTACTTGAATGAGGTTCTGGGTGGATTAGCTTCTGAAGGGCCACCAGGGATTTGTTCAGAACCATGCTGGTCTTGATTAGCATCAGGAGTAGTGTCATTGCTGGAGAGTTTCTCAGAGTCTTCATTGTTTTCAGCTTCTGAACCTTCATCAGAACCTGAACTGGGTTCAGCTTCTGAAGGCTCTTCTGAGATTCTGACATCTGCAAAACTCTCAACCAGCTCTGGTATTTCACTACCAGGCTTCTTATCATCAAACCTAATGTGTATAGCTTCTTCAACAACTTGTGTTTCAGAATTATACACTCTGTATGCCTTAGATCTCTCTGAGTAACCTAAAAAGGTACCCTTTTGAGCCTTGGCATCAAATTTCTTTAGGTAGACCTTATTGTTTAGTATGTAACATGTACAACCAAACTGATGAAAATAAGAAATACTTGGTTTTCTTCCTCTAAATAATTCATATGATGTTTTATTCAGAATGGGTCTGATGTAAATCCTGTTCTGAATATAACATGCTGTGTTTACAGCTTCTGCCCAAAAGTACTTAGCTATTTTTGACTCATGGATCATGGTTCTGGCCATCTCTTGTAAAGACTTGTTCTTTCTTTCTACAACTCCATTTTGTTGTGGAGTTCTAGGAGATGAGAACTCATGGAAAATTCCATGGTCTTCACAAAAGTTTTCAAAAGGTTCATTTTCAAATTCACCACCATGATCACTTCTGATTTTCAAAATTTTTAAATCAGTTTTTGTTTGTACTTGTTTGCAGAATTTGAAAAACACATCATATGTTTCATTTTTGGTTCTGAGGAATTTAACCCAAGTCCATCTACTATAATCATCAACAATAACAAGTTCATACTTCTTCCCATTGATTGAGGCTGTTCCAACAGGACCAAACAAATCAATGTGAAGGAGTTCTAGAGGTTTAGAGGTGGAAACAATGTTCTTTGGTTTGAAAGAAGTTTTAGAAAACTTTCCAATTTGGCATGCTGAACACAGAGCATCTGAGTGATAATCAATCTGGGGCAAGCCTCTGACCAGCTGTAACTTGCTAAGCTTAGAGATAAGTCTCCAGTTAGCATGTCCCAGCCTTTTGTGCCAGACCCACTTCTCATCACTCACAGACAGAAGGCAAACTACCTTCTGCTGAACCAAATCAGAAAAGTTTATTTTGTAAACATTGTTTTTCCTACAGCCTCTGAACACTACAGACTTATTTTCAGTGTTGATTACAGTGCAAGTGTTCTTATTAAACAGGACTTCATAATTACTGTCACATAATTGACTTATGCTAAGTAAATTATGTCTAAGTCCATCTACCAGCCAAACATTATCAATGTACAGGGAAGAATTACCTATCTTACCAGTACCAATGATCTTTCCTTTCTGACTTCCTCCAAACCCCACAGTTCCTCCCTCTTTCAGAGTCAGGGTTTGGAACATAGACTTGTCCCCTGTCATATGATGCGAGCATCCACTGTCCAGGTACCAGGACCTTTCCTTTTCTTTGGATGACAAGCATATCTCATCTTCTTCATCAGAATCTGAACATGATTCTGCATCAGAAGATGCAGTTGCCATCAGGGCCAGGTTTGCTTCTTCCTCATCAGATTCTGACTCATTGTCCAGATCATCCCATGTAGCCATGAGACTCTTCTTAAGCTTATTTCTGAAATTGCTGGACTTTGAGCTGGACTTCTTTGCTTTTTCCTTTTATTTTTCCTTCTGAAGATCAGGACAATCAGCAATGAAGTGGCTAGGCTTTTTACAGTTGTAGCAGTTTTCCTTCTGGATATCCCTCTTTGAACCAGAACCAGATCCTCTGAAGTTACTGCTTCTGTTAGAGAACTTTTTCTTTCTGTTCATCAGATACTGAAGTCTTTTAGAAATCATTGCAAGCTCATCAGCATCTGAATCTTCATCAGAATTTCCCTCAGGAAACTCTTCTTCAGATTCAATAGCTTTCAAAGCTTTAGCAGGTTTTCTTTTAGACTTCAGAGCCAATGTTTTTGGTTCTCTAACAGACTCATCCTCATTGAGTCCTAGTTCATGCACCTTGAGGGAGCTTATCAGATCCTCAATACTTAAAATATTCAGATCCTTAGCTTCCTCAATGGCAGTCACTTTAGGTCTCCATTTAGATGGCAGACTTCTAAGGATTTTATTCACATGGTCAGCTGTGGTATAACTCTTCTTCAGAATCTGAAGTCCAGAAACTAGAGTCTGAAATCTTGAGAACATAGTCTCAATATTTTCATCCTCTTTCATTCTGAACAGTTCATATTGCTGAACAAGAATATTTGCCTTAGCTTCTCTAACTTTCTGATTACCTTCATAGTTAGAGCAGAGGGATGTGAATATTGCCTTTGCAGTGGACTTGTCACTCAGCTTCTGATACTCAGTGTGAGGCAAAGAGTCCACAATGATACCTCTGACATGATGATGCTTTCTATAGATCTTTCTCTCTGCATCACTCAGAGTCCTTCTGTTGACAGCAACACCTTCTTCATCTACAGGTATTGAGATTCCATCTTCAATAATATCCCATAGAGTATCATCAATCCCAATAATGTGACTATACATTTTACTCTTCCACCAAGAGAATTTTTCTGGGTCACCAGTAAACATAGGAGGTTTATTGTGTGACCTAGACTTCTTTTCTTCAGTACTATAGTCATATTGTACATTTCTTTGATTTCTGGGAGATGGTGGATTTCTGGGAGAGGGTGGAGGTGAATCACTAGTTGAGGCCATGTTTTTCTCAGGATCCTACTGACACACTGTTAAGTGTTAATATCAAAACCTAAGCTCTGATACCAACTGAAGGTGAGAAAAACACACACACAAGAAGGGGGGGTTGAATTGTGTGACTCTAAAAACTTGTTCTTTTCTTTTTCAAAGACTAAAACAAGTTCAGAACCAGGTTCTGAACTGTTATCAGAATGTATGCAGCGGATTCAATAATGAAAAGAGAAGAGTAAAGAGAGAGACACAACAAATTATACAGGTTCCTTCTCAATGTGAGAAGTAGTCCTGTCCCCTTGTATCCAACAAGAGAGTTTCACTATAATCTGAAGATTACACAATGCTCAACCACTAAGGAAGAGACTTCCAGTTGCTCAATCACAAAGAAAGAGACTTCTATGCTCAACCACCAAGGAAGAGGCTTCCAATGCTCAAGTCACTAAGACAAGAGACTTCCCAATGCTCAAGTCACTAAGACAAGAGACTTCTGACTCAGACCACAAAGGAATGAGGTTACAATTGCTTAGTATACAGACTAAGACTTGAGGGACCAAACTGGTTTACAAGTAAAGGAGTTTGGGATGAACACTTGATCAAATATCAGAGGTGTTCTCTTAATACAACACAGGTTAAGACTCTTAACCTTAAGAAATTCTAAGTTACAATGACTAAAGAATTCCTAAGAGTTTTGAACTTTGACAGTTTTTACACAGAAAACAGAGCAAGGTTTCAGCAATACGTTTCAAAGAGTCTTCAACATTTTCTTCTTCAAATCTTCCTCCTTTTATAGATGAAAATAGAGCTGTTGAAGATTTGCTTGAATTAAGGAATTTAGCCGTTGCAATTGGACTAGGTTACTGAAATTGTGTGCTGCACTTTATCTGTCAGAACAGGGCAGGTGCCATTTTTGAATTGGCCCACCTTAAAAACTGGAGAATGTTTGGGTCAGGGAGACAACTGTTCCATTGAGTTGTTCTGACACATCCAGGCATTAAATGCGCACAGTACTGATCAAAATCCATGCCACATCAGCTTCAGAAGCTTCTCAGTGAACAGTGATCAGAAGCTGCTTCAGTTGTACGGATCAGAAGCTGGCTTCAGGAGTTGACTGTTGCGTTGACTTCATCAGAGGCACCCAGACTTCAGAAGCTGCACTTCAGACTTCAGAAGCTGCACTTCAGGCTTCAGAAGCTGCACTTCAGGAGTACTTCAGAGGCTTCACTTCAGTAGCACTTCTTCAGGACCTCTTCAGAAGCTCTCACTTCAGGAGCACTTCTTCAGGACCAGTCTTTTGGCTTTGCAACCATGCTTCTTGGCTTTCCTTCTTGCTCTTTTAGCTTGTTCTTCATAACCATTATCAATCAATACTTATTAAGCATGTGGTTCTGAAACACTTGAACAAAGCATTAGCAAATAACCAATTTTCTCTTTAATACTTTGTTATCATCAAAACTATAAAGAGAGATATGTTTATACATAAATGTTTCAACAATCTCCCCCTTAATTCAGATGAGAGTTGTTTAACACATTTTGTTCCAACACATCATGTAATCCTGACATCGCCGGTGGCAGAGCCAATTGGTAAGCTGCTGGTCCGACTCGTTTAAGTATCTCAAATGGCCCAATAAATCTTGGACTCAATTTCTTTGTCCTGAAAACACCTCGTAGTCCCAGCTCAGGGGTGACTTTCAAGAAAACATGATCTCCCACTTCAAACTCTAGAGGTCTTCGCCTCTTGTCGGCATAACTCTTCTGTCGACTCTGAGCAGTTCTGATCTTGTCCTGAATGGATTTAATCTTTAAAGTGGTCTCTTGAATAATCTCAGGTCCCAGAATACTCTTATCTCCAACCTCTGACCAACAAAGCGGTGTCCTACACCTTCTTCCATACAATGCCTCATAGGGTGCCATTCCAATACTAGAATGGTAACTGTTATTATAAGAAAATTCAATCAAAGGCAGATGATTATTCCAACTTCCCCCATCCTCTAAAACGCATGCACGTAGCATATCCTCTAACGTCTGAATGGTTCTCTCAGATTGCCCATCTGTTTGAGGATGATGGGACGTACTCAACTTTAACCTTGTTCCTAAAGCCTTTTGAAAAGCTTTCCAAAAATGAGAGGTAAAGATAGGATCCCTATCTGACACAATGCTGGTTGGAACACCATGTAATTTCACAATCTCCGCTATGAACAATTCTGCATACTGAGCAGCTCTATACGTAGTCCTAACCGGTAAAAAGTGAGCAGACTTAGTTAACCGGTCGACAACTACCCAAATCGAATCATGTCCCCGTTGAGTCCGAGGCAACCCTGTAACAAAATCCATAGAGATCTCTTCCCATTTCCACTGAGGAATCTCCAATGGTACTAGCATTCCCGCAGGTCTCTGATGTTCGATCTTTACCTGTTGGCACACAATACATCGTGAAACAAATTCCGCAATATCGGTCTTCATCCCCGGCCACCAATAATCTTTCTTTAAGTCTTGATACATTTTTGTGGTACCTGGGTGAATACTGAAACTACTCTTGTGTGCCTCTTCCAAAATCAACCTTTTTAAACCAACATCATTAGGAACACAAACTCTATCTTCAAACAACAGAGTACCATCAGATGCCCTTGAAAATTCTGAATGCCCAATCCTCCTCTGAAGATCCATATCTAATTCCTGAGCTTGTGTGATTCTGGACCGCAAATCACAGGTAACATCTAATCTTTGTAACCAAGTGCCATTACCCATCTCAGTAACGCTGAGGTTAAGGTCTCTAAATTTCTCATACAACCCACAAGTGTGCATCAGCACTTCTGCTCTAACCAAAGATTTCCTGCTCAAGGCATCAGCAACAACGTTCGCCTTTCCCGGGTGATACTTTAACTCAAAATCAAAATCCTTTAGGTATTCCATCCATCTTCTCTGTCTCATGTTCAGTTCCCGTTGATCGAATAAATACTTTAAACTTTTATGGTCACTGAACAAGTCAAATTGTGCTCCATATAAATGGTGCCTCCATACTTTCAGAGCAAAAACTATTGCTGCCAATTCAAGGTCATGAGTGGGGTAATTCTCCTCGTGAGATTTAAGCTGCCGAGAAGCATAAGCTATTACATTACCTTCTTGCATAAGCACACTGCCCAGTCCTTTAGAGGACGCATCACAATAAACCACATATTTCTTTTCAGGGTCTGGTATTGCTAATACTGGAGCCTTGGATAATTTCTTTCTCAAAGTCCGAAAACTTTTCTCACAATCTTCGTCCCAGACGAAAGGCACATCTTTCCTCGTGAGGCGTGTCAACGGTAAAGCAATCTGTGAAAATCTCATAATAAACCTTCGGTAGTAACCTGCTAAACCCAGGAAACTCCGAACCTCTGTTACATTTGTTGGCCTGGCCCAATTAAGGACAGCCTCGACCTTCGACGAGTCAACTGACACTCCTCCTTTAGAAATAACATGTCCCAAAAACTGGATTTCCGATAACCAAAATTCACATTTGCTGAATTTTGCATATAACTGATTTTCTCTAAGGATGTCCAAAACAATCCTCAGATGCTGAGCATGTTCCTGCGAGTCCTTTGAATAAATCAAGATATCATCTATGAAGATTACCACAAACTGATCCAGGTAGGGCTGAAAAATCCTATTCATGTAGTCCATAAACACTGTTGGAGCATTAGTCACTCCAAAAGGCATCACCAAGAATTCATAATGTCCGTAACGTGTTCTGAACGCCGTCTTAGACACATCTGACGATTTGATACGAATCTAGTGGTATCCTGATCTGAGGTCAATCTTTGAAAACACTGAAGCTCCTTTAAGTTGATCCAAAAGATCATCAATCCTCGGTAACGGATACTTATTCTTTATTGTTACTTTATTTAGCCGACGGTAGTCGATGCACAATCTCATACTACCATCCTTCTTCTTAACCAACAACACTGGTGCACCCCAAGGTGACACACTAGGCCTGATGAAATGTTTCTGAATTAAGTCTTCTAACTGAGACTTCAATTCCTTTAACTCTGTTGGTGACATTCTGTAAGGCGCCACTGAAACTGGCTCAGATCCTGGGATGAGATCAATAGAAAACTCAACCTCCCGTTCAGGGGGTAAATTGCTTATCTCCGAAGGGAAAACATCTAAATATTCACTGACAACCGGAATGTCACTGGGACTCAGTTCTGACTCTGAAGTCACAGTAACCATAACATAGAAGCCCCTATCCTGAGCACACATAAGCTGAGTAAGCTGATGAGTGCGGTTGATCAACTCTGATAAAGCCACACCTTCGGTCGTATCATCTGTAGGCATGAAGATGCACTTTTCCGCACATCCAATGTACACATGATTAGCAGATAACCAATCCATTCCTAGAATCACATCAAGTTGTATCATGGGAAGACACACCAAGTCTATATAGTATGTCTTACTAGATACTGTAATCGGGCAATTTTCACATATAAAATTAGCTACCACTCCGCCTTCAGTAGCGGTGGATACCGTCATAGGAGGTATCAACGATGACATAGATAACTGTAACGCTTCTACACACTTGTAAGAAATAAATGAACATGTAGCACCACAATCAAAAAGCACTTTAACAGGAGTTTGGCCTAAGTAACACAAACCAGCAATTAAGTCTTCATTGGCCAAAGCCTTCTGGCCATCAAGGGAGTACACTCTACCCTTGCTTGTAGTAGTACCTTCAGCTCCACCTTTACCTTTCTTTTCTGGACAATTTGCCAAAATGTGTCCCGGCTGCCTACACCCGAAACACACTCCTGTTTGCCTCATGCACTGACCATAATGCGACTTCCCGCAATATTTACAAGTGACCACTGCCTGTGATGAAAATGACTGTTTGCCCCTTTTTGGAGAACCCTTAGGCTTGTTCTCTTGATACCTATCTGGAAATTTGCCTTTCCTCTTTTCATATGCTGCAGCTTTCTCTTTAGCGGTCTTAGCAAAACCCGCTTCCGCAACCAAACTATCGTGAACCATCTCGTCGTAACTGGTATTCCTTTGAAGGCTCACTGCTGTATCAATCTCACCTCTCAACCCACGCCTATACTGATTCATCTTCCAATTCTCATTAGCGGCATACTCGTTGTGAGAGGAGTAATACGACAATTCTTCAAACTTCTTTGTAAACTCGGTGACTGACATGCCACCTTGCTTCAGCTCAAGAAATTCCTGTTCTTTCTTTACTTTATAAGACATCGGGATATACTTCTCTAGCATAGCTTCCTTGAAGTTATCCCAGTTAATCTCAACATCATTTGCTATCATTCGGCGTTGAGCAGATTCCCACCAATCTTCTGCTGCGCCTCTGAACTGGTTAGTTGCCAACAATACTTTACTCTCTTCCGGGCACTCCACCATCCGGAATACTTTCTCAATCTGTTTCAGCCATCTCTTGGCCTCTGGTGGCTCTCCTTCTCCATTAAACTCTGGAGGGTGATTCCTGTTAAATTCCCGGTAGGATGGATTAGCCACTGCTGGTGGTGGTGTCTGCTGCTGAGCACCTTGTCCATGATGCATCATCTCCATCCATTCATGCTGAGTTTGAGCCTGCTGCTGCATCATAAGCATCATCTGCTGATGCTGCAATGCAGCCTGAGCTTGCTGCTCTTGATATTGTTGCTGCAACGCCTGTTGTTGTTGCATCATTTGAGCCCAAAACTGCATATTAGGGTCTCCTCCGGCTTCCTCAGCATTTGCCTGATTTGATCTAGGCCTGCCAGGACCTCTTCTCCTCCCAGACATATTATCCTAACTGTCATACACAAGTCAAAGTGATCAGTTTCAACCGGATATAACATTTAGAATAATGTCCCGGATCCAAGAGATCCACAAACTTGCATTGTATTTTAATGACCCGAGGCACGGTCTGAATCGACCTGCTCTGATACCAAATTGTAACACCCATAATAAGATTGCCTAGGATCTTATACGAGTATTAAAATTTCGTACTGGATACATTAATTTACAATATAAAAGTTCATTCAAATATATTACATCACATTGTAATATTACATTCCAAAGTTAAACAACATCTCTGATACATGTACAACCATATACAACAACATATAAACCGGCCAACTATAAACACATAACATTCAGCACGATCAATCCGTAGCCTTCTCCTTACCCTTGCTGCGTGCTGATTGCGATCCTGCCTGCGAACCTGCACCGGAAGGAATGGGATGAGACATAATGTCTCAGTGAGCTCTACCCAACCTACTGTTTGGCAACCACAGGGAACCTAGGGTCGCCATGCCTACCTTGGCAATTTAGGGGAATTCTAGAATCGCCAAGTCTTATAAACACGCCTATAACTTTAACTATGACCTGTCTGTAACTATAACTGTAAAACATAAAGCAATAAGGTGTTTTATGTTAGCTGTTAGCGTTGAACAAACAATTAATCTGAGTTCATTTTACGGAGGGCACCCGGGTGGAGCAACCCCGAGATATGTCTCCCTATAAACCGGTGAAATTCCTATCATATCAGGCTAACACCGGACTCCCTATAAAACGTGTGGACAACCCTCTCGGAGAAGTCCCATCCGGCGAATCCCGGAGTCTGATGAACACGCCCTGTAACTGTAAAACGTGCAAGCACGCCAATGTTGTTAATCTTTAATTCTTTAACTATAACATATAAACATATAAACTGTCACTTTAATCCTATAACCACCTTGTAACCTATAAGCTGTAATTCTATAAATCCTGGCTTATCGTTCTCATAAGCCATCTATAATTGTTGGAGAATCATCACTATGAACTTAAGTGAAACTATAATTGTTAAACCATTCCTATTACCTTGTATCCTAAAGTGGATAAACTATGAACTTATTTCTCATCCTATAACTCTTGTTTTTCTATCAAGGAGTTCGGCATATCGTTGTCATATACCGCTATAAGAATCATCCTATTCGATAAACCTCAACCCGACATTTCCAAGCTTTGCACAATCCTTGCTCCTATACTTTTATATACATTGGGAAGCATTTAGAATGACTTAAAATGGTGGGCTAAGTTTCCAAAATATATTATAAGTAATCAGTTGCAAAAAGCCATGCCCGCGCGCACCAGGACCCCCAGAACAGCTCAACGAAGTTGGGCTGTACAGGGTTGGTCGCTACAAGCGCCCCCTTGGTCGCTACAAGCGCCCCTGGTCGCTACAAGCGCCAGTGTGGTCGCTTGAAGCGCGGGTAGGCAGGGATTCATCCTGCCTGGTCGCTACAAGCGACAGCCCGTCGCTACAGCGACCGTATCAGTATAAAAACATGTAAAAATGTGATTTTCCACCATTTTTGCCCATTCAAGGTTACCCAAGCTTCCAAGACATGTTAAAAATGATTTTCCATCATAAAACATCAGTTAAAAACATTCACAAGCAAGGATTATAGCTAACAAGGAAATTAGGGTAAAATTCCAAACTTTCTATAACTTTTTCCTATGAAGCAAAACACATAAAACTCACACTATGAGGGTTCTAAAACCCAAGATGAGCTCACCTATAACTGGTAGCAAGCTGGCTTAGCTTCAATCCCAAACTCCAACTTGTAAACTTCCCTTTTTCTTGGTTTTTCCCTAGTTTTTCTTGCTCCAAGTTCTTCCAAGGCTTTGATTGCTTGAATCCCAAGTATTTAAGGATGAAATGATGGATTAAGGATGAAAGGTAGGGTGGGTCGAAATCTAGAGAGAAGGAGGGGAGATTTTTCTGATTTTTGAGAGAGAAAGAAATGTGATAATTATGAGTAAAACTCATATTTATCCAATTTATTCATTATCCTCTTAATTACAACTTTGCCACTCCCAATCGTTTAATTCCTATAACACTGTTAAATGCCTCGCATAAGTGGGTTATTACATTTTGGTCTCTATAAAAAAATCCGGCACACAGTTTTAGTCCCTATTAAAATAAAATTTGTTCAATTATGCTTAAACTTTTAAATTTTTGAATAATTTTTTACAGACAGGTTAAGATCATTATAAGAAACTCTTTTATAAAAAATAATATTTTTTTAACATTTAATGAATTAAATATGAATTTTTATAAACATCAAAATTTCAAGATTAAAGTAAAAATTTAGACCTTCCTTCAAAAAAAAATTGGACCTAAAAATCAAATTTTGAGTTAATTATTTTTTGCGGAGGAACTTTGTATAATGGACCTAAATAAAAATTGTTATAAAATAAAACAATGGTCCCCTTGTTGTCCCCTTGTTTTTTTGCTCAAAGAATGAAACTATTTTTAACAAACTAACATGGCAGAAAAAACTTGCAATTGCAGATGTAAATGACATAACAATAGCACAAAGAATTATAGTTTCATATTATGAGAAAAAATAATAATTAAAGGTGAATCAAGCAATATCTCACATAGAGATAATTTCCTTTTTTAAACATCATGTGATTTTTTTTCCAATTATTATTGACATAATATGAATCGTTAGATCAACTAATAATTAATAATGGTTGAGATTTGGTGTAAGTTTCAAGACTTACACCTGGTGTCAACGGATCCTGACTATATATATATATATATATATATATATATATATATATATATATATATATATATATATATATATATATATATATTGTCTAAAAAATATGTATATTCAAAAGTAGTCAACTTTTTAAGTTGATACATTAAGTGTAAATACAAGGGTTTCTTTAAATAAGAAAAAAACACATTAATCTGGTCAAAACAAAACACACTAATACATCTAAATCTTCATAATAAATATATTCAAGATTTTAAGTTGATGCATTAAATGTAAGGCAACATTTTCTTTAAATAAGAAAAAACACATTAGTTTGGTCAAAACAAAAAAAAAATTTAATACATTTAAATCATAAAAATAATACATTTAAATCATCAAAATAAATACTACTCCCTCTGTTTCAAAATACATGTCCATTTTAGAGAAATTTTTTGTCTCAAAATATATGTCCATTTGATAGTTTAATGATACATTTTGTCTATTTTACACTTGCCTACCAATTAATTGAATTCTAGATTTTCTCTACAATAATAAATGTTGACCCAATTTTAAGTGGCTTTATTCATGCACTCTCCCAAGATTAGAGTATAAATAATGGAGGGAAGTTTTTCAATTGAGTTTAAGAAAAATTTGATAACCGAAGCATGCCATTTAATATTGGTATTGTCATTCAGTATTAGTATTTGTATTGCCATTTAACATGTCCTTTCAATACTAACCGAAGCCATTTAGTATTGGTATTGGTATTGCCATTTGATTGATTTTAATTAATTTTGGTATTGGTATTGAGAGTAATTATGAGATGTGGTAAATAAATGTAAAATGGAGGAAATCAAAGACAAGGGTATAATTGGAACTTTTGTGTCAAAATAGTTTGTCCTTGGTTACTGCAATTTCTCTAAAATGGACATGTATTTTGAAACGGAGGGAGTATATTCAAATGAAGTCAATTATTTTAAATTGATGCATTTTTTTTTTGGTACATTAAATTGATGCATTAAAGGTAAAGACGACTTTTTCTGTAAATAAGGAAAAATACGTTAATTTGGTCAAAACAAAACACAATAATACATCTAAATCATTGTAATAAATATATTCAAAATTTTAAATTGATGCATTAAATGTAAGGGAAAAATTTTCTTTAAATAAGAAAAAACACATTAGTCTGGTCAAAACAAAACATTTCAATACATTAAATCATCAAAATAAATATATTCAAATGTAGTCAATTATTTAAATTGATGCATTGAATTTCTTAACATGTTCAAATTTGCAAATGATAGAAAACCTTTTCTTTAAATAAGAAAAAAGACATTAATCTGGTCAAAACAAAACACAATAATAAATATAAATCATCAGAATAAATATATTTAAAATTTTAAGTTGAAGCATTAAATGTAATGGAAATATTTTATTCAAATAAGAAAAAACACATTAGTCTGGTCAAAGCAAAACATTGTAATACATCTAGATCATCAGAATGACTATATTCAAATATAGTCAATTAAAAGTTGATTTATTTTTTTAGTGTAAGTGTTTCTGTTATTTAATTCATATATTGGTTTGTATACAAAATTTGAAATTATTATTGAATTAATTGAAAAATAAATAATTTGAACTTTAGAAGAACCATATTTGAAATAGGGGTGTTCGCGGTGCGGTTTGGTTCGGTTTTGAGGTTAAAAGTCATCCGAACCGCAAGATAAAAAAACATGTGGTTTGGTTTGGTTCGGTTGACTTCTAAAATAAAATCCGATCCAAACCAAACCAATGTGGTTTGGGTTGGATTGATTTGTGCGGTTTTTATCGAGCAAATACAATTTTTTGTTTTCAGTATTAAAATCAATTTCTTGTGAATATTATTCCCTAAAAGAACCAGTCTCCTCAATGACATGAAAATCTGTCACTAATTCAGTGTGAGACATTTTTTTATCATCAGATCAATCTTGTCATAATGACATGATCTTCGTAAGAGTCATTGATGACAAAATTACTAGAAAGTGTACTAGCTTGTCATCAAGTAGTAATATTTATACAAAAGACTTCCTTTCCACAAGGATTGTCTAGTTTAGAAGTAACTAATGCGATTATGATTAGTTTAGTTGTAACAATTGGGATGTTTTTCACATGACAAAGTGGTTGGTTTTTATTTCTTGAGAGAGAGTGAGAGAGAGGGAGAGAGAGAGAGAGAGAGAGAGAGAGAGAGAGAGAAACTAGGTCTGAATCATATAAGTAACTACACAATATGAATATTGTGCTAATGATTACTTTGATTTTAAAACCATTGAACAAAATAGTCAGGTCAATGTCTTGGCCACTAACTCTCTTCAATGGTTATGCTCCCTAATGTATTAGGTGAATATAATCATTGAAGGTTTAAGAATGTCAAAGTAAGTTGTTGGAACAAAATTGGTTTGTACAATTCCTCTAAGGTTTCGATGATAACAAAGTATTAAAGAACAATTAGATATGCTAATATATGTTCAAGTGTGCAGGACCATAGATTAAAATTTAACAAGGTATGTGCATGTATCAGAGCATCAGAAACACAAGAGAAGCAAAAAGACTATGGTAGAGGATCTGAAGAAAGGTCAACCAGAAGTCAACACCTTGGATCAGAAGAAAGGATGCTACTCAGAAGCTGAAGATCTTCATCAGACTCTGAAGACCACCAGACCCTAAAGACCTCCAGACTCTGAAGTGCAGAAGATCTTTAGGGACCCAGACACCACGTCATATTTGTCCTCTTCTGTAGCTATCTCTATCAAAGTCTAATAGTATTGTTTGTCTTCTTCTGACCACGTGTAGAAACAAACAAAAAACTTCAAGGACAAAGAGAATGAACGGAAAATTCCAGTTTCAGCAAAGGAATTTCAAATGTCTAATCAACGGCATTATCCATATCAGGCAAAAACCCAACTTCCTTGATTTGAAAGCTTCTCAATGATTCTTAATGCACTGACACACTTCTCCAACGTCTCTCAAATCCTTGCTTATATAGGGAGCTGAAGACTTGAAGAACAATAACAAGACTCTGCCATTTTAATTGTGCCCTTACTCTGTCAAATCAAAAAGCGCATAGAACACTTAAGAATTTCTTATCAAAGTTTGTATCTTAGAAATTCTAAGTCTCAGAGTTTGTTCTGAATTGTATTGTTTACACCTCTGATTGTATATCAAGTCTAAGAACAAGTCTTATTTATTTGTAAACCTTTAGAAGTCTCTTGCTTGTGTGCTTGAGGAGTGGAAGTCTCTTTCAATTGTGATTGAACATTGGAAGTCTCTTGCTTGTGTGCTTGAGAATTTGGAAGTCTCTTGGAAGTGTCCTTGAGCAATTGTAATCTAGTGTGATTATAATGAAATCCCTTGGAAGTGCAAGGGGACTAGACTACTTCTGGTTTGTAGGAGGAACCAGTATAAATTGTCTTGTGTCTGCTTCCTCCCCCCCCCCCCCCCCCCTCTCTCTCTCTCTCTATCTTTGTGTTTGTTATATCCGCTGCAAACAGACTCTGACCAGTTCAAAAACACTTAGAAAAGTTTTGAAAAAGCCAACACAATTCAACCCCACTTCTTGTGTTTTTCTCACCTTCAGTTGGTATCAGAGCACGGTTTGTGCTCAACCACTTAATCGTGCCACAGTTAAAGATCCAGAGAGAAAAACATGTCTTCTGAAAGTGATTATGGTCCTACTGGTTCATGCAGAAACCATAATACTGCTATTCACTATGATTACAACACCTCCACAAATGATAAGCACAATTTCTCAATAAAACCTCCATTCTTCAGTGGAGATGCTACTCAATTTTCATGGTGGAAAAGCAAGATGTACAGTTGCATCATCGGTGTTGATGATGAACTGTGGGACATAATTGAATATGGTATCACATTTACTGTTGATACATATGGAATAGTGACAGACAGGAAAAGTCTAACTGCTACTCAAAAGAAAGAATACAAAAAAAACATTTTAATAAACTCATTTCTTCAAAGTCTTGGTGTTAATTACACTGAGTTTATACAAAAGAAAGTGGCCAAATACCATTTTTGATCCTTTAAGTTTGACAAGAATACCGGATTAGTCCTTTAAGTTTTTTAAGTTTAAAATAGGTCATTTAAGTTGTTAATTTAATGCACCTATTTGAAGTTTTTTAAGTTTTTTAGTTTTAAATAGGTCCTAAAAAGGGTAACGGTGTAATAAATTAACAACTTAAAGGACATATTTGAAACTTAAGAACTTAAAGAACTAATCCGGTATTTTTGTCAAACTTAAAGGACCAAAAGAGGTATTTGGCCAAAGAAAGAATACAAAAAACTTTAGAGAAATGCCTACGGAGAAACTTTTTAAATTACAATTTAAGAAAACAAGTTTATTAAAATGAGTGTCATTATTAATAAAGACACGGAAACAATAATTGTATTAATTTATTGTATGTATACTAGCGTTTAGACGGGCACATGCCCGTCTGTCGGCTCTTATTATTGCGTTAATTCATATAAATTACGAACAATAGTTTTTGTGAAGTTTAGATTTTGATTAAAATTATTTTGATTTTGAATATAATATAGGTATATATATTTTGTACTTTCATAATGTAACAAACTATAATTATCTTTTTCAATGAAAAACAATATAGCAAATATAATAATATAAATTCTTGTCTTTTAAGGTATAAGTGAAAAAGTCATTTCAAAATCATATATATATTCTTTTTATATATAATATAGATATCATGACCTTTTTTTTCCTGTATATATCAACCATTGTGACTGTTTGGTCATCCTTTTTATAGGTACATGTCAGTAAATTAGTGGATTAGGTTAGTTTTTAGAATTTTAACCCTATCGTTAATATTTCTTCAATGTCTCTGAGCTCACCGACCAAATAACATGGTTAAGAGTTAAACCAGTTGCTTGGTCATCTAAAAATGATATGACCGGGCATAAGAAAAAGTGTTGCTTTGCTTTTGTTGATTTGAGATGAAAAGTTGGATTTTATAAAGGCTTTTGATTGTTGGGTGTTTCTTGGTTTAGGTCATAATTTTCAGTTAGTTCCAAATCCTCTCCTAGATCTCTCCACATCCTTTTTGTCTCTTTTTATATTTCTCACTATCTTCTCTCTTACTCCATCAATATTTCTTCAATTGCATAGTCAATATATTTAGGTGAGAATTCAATCTTTTTTATGCTTAATGAATTTACGAAGGAGATTTAGGGTCTAAACTTTGGCTACTAATTGCGTATTGTCTATCATTGCTTCTCAAATGAGACAAGAATTCATATTTCACCTAGAGAAACCGTAAAGAATCCTATAATCACTTTGCAGCATTATTTGTCTTGGCTTCCCAAACAAAGATGATTGACACTCACATTTTAACAAAATATTGAACCAACTTTTCAAGATCCATATATTTTACCAAATATTCTGACCACTTTTTAGCATTGTCCATCATTGCTTCCCAATTGAGATAAGCATTCTTATTTCATGCAGAGTTTTGATCACTTTGTAGCATTGTATGTTATGGCTTCCGAATTGAGACAAAAATTTCATTGTAATTACTCACGTGTTTTAACAAAATATAGACCTAATTTTTCTAGATCCATATTTCTTGCATCAACTTCTGATCACTTTTTGGAATTTTATGGTGTGAGTTGTTTGCGTGTTAAACAATTATTTAAACTTCCTTTACACTTAGATGCTAGCTGCAAAAAGTTATATAAGACATTTGGTTGTAAGTTAAACATTATTTTAAAATATTAAACATATTCAAGGTTCTTGCATATCTCATTCATAATCCTATTCACTTTTCATGTACAAGAAAATGTTGATCTTCAAAATTTTCTTGTTAATATCACTCATAATACATCAAGTACCATATTTGGTTAGTTCTGATTTCACAAACAGCCTTGTTCCAGCTTTGTATGTTTTTGGCGATTCAATAGTAGATGTTGGAAACAACAATCTTCTACAAACATCAGCCAAGGCAAATACATTTCCCTATGGCATAGATTTTAATAACTGCTCTACAGGGAGGTTTAGCAATGGCAGAAACTTTGCTGACTTTATGGGTGAGTTTAAATTAGACACAATATTTATCTTTAAATACAAACAATATTTAACGAGCAAAAACAATTCATTAATAGATAGTAAGGTAATCCCTCCGGTTCTTATTGTAAGAAAATTTTCAAAAAAAAATTTGGTCTTATTTATAAGAAAATGTCAAAACTTTTAAGGTGTAGTTATTGCTTAAAAGACTTTTCTATCCCTATTTAATGTTTCTCTTTTTAATATTAGTGGATGTATTTAATGTTTCACAATTTTTTATGAGGGTATATTTGTAAAAATATTCAAAAAGTTACATTAATTAATGAATGTATTGGTTTTGATGTTTTTTTTGTTTTGTTTCTTATAATAAGGACCGGAGGAAGTATATATAATATAATATGCACAACAACAAAATTAGGGTTTAGCATAAGTTATTTCTAACTGATGTTAAATTCACTTTCATTGTAGTGATAGGTATTTATTCAAATTACTCCACACATTCACGTTGTCAGCACATTGGGAATTGTGGGATCTAAACATACAAAAAATATTAAAAACCATAACTACATTTTTACTTATAAATTATGGTGATTTTTCTCGACTTGTGACATATACTATCTCCGTTCCTTTTTAATTGTCACTTTTTTTCATTTTACACAAACCAAGACAATCAATAAATGTTACTAATTTTGATACAATAATTTATACTTTTACTATAATGACCTTATTCATTTAATATCTCATTTCATATATTTCTCTCTCTGCAATAAATAACTAAGGGTAATATTGGTAAAACAATATTTAATGTTGCATTAAACTTTAAAAGTGACAGTTAAATAAAAACAAAAAATTTCTCTAAAAGAGACGCTTAAAAAGGAACGGATGAGTACTTTTAATTTTTCTATGTTGCTATAAGGTTGGGTTTACGGATGCCACCTCCATACTTTGGTGAGCGGTCTCATCAAATATTCTCGGGGTATCAACTATGCATCAGCCTCATCTGGAATTTTGAATTCTACGAGAATTGTAAGATTAAAAAGCATTTTCACAATTTTTTAATATATTTATTCATATTGTTTTTTTTGTCAAAGGTAGGATATTTTTCACTAGACGAACAAATTGAATACTTCAATAAAACTGTGAATTCTGATCTTCCAATATCGAAAAGCATATTCCTATTTTCTGTTGGTTCCAATGATTACATTCAAAAATATTTGCAATCTGGCATGGGATCCTATAACAATGGCAATCCAGAAGAATTTGCAGATTACCTCCTAGAGGAATTGGCTTCACGTATAGAGGTAAAGTTTTTGTTTGAAAGATAAATGTTAAGTGTCATATTTGTGTCTCATTTGGTGTGTCTCATTTGCAGTATCAATACCATGTGTCTCATTTGTGTCTCATTTGGTGTGTTCCAATAACAATATTAAGTTAGTGTGTGTGAGATACTACTATCTTTTTTTTAGAAGTAAATGTTTGACATGATAAATTTAATATATGAAATTTTAAAATGATTTTTTAAAATAGTAACCGTATCCTCTCAAAAAAAATAGTACCCTTTAATACTTTCTCCCTCCGTTACATTTTATTAAAAAAATGTATGGTCAAGAAATAAGTCACTTCAAAAAAAATAAGTTAATATTTCTGGTCCGTAATATCGATCAAATATTTAGACTTTTGTTGACTTATACATTTTTTTAAAAAAAAAAGAATCTTGGAGTATAGTATTATAAGAAAAATGTGAAGATTCAATATATCTTGACTAATAATTGTTTGTAATTTTTTCTATCATTCCTTTCAGAGAATTTATGATATAGGAGCACGAAAATTTGTGTTCATTGGCATTGGGCAAATTGGGTGCAGCCCTTCTTATATACTTAGAAAACAAAATTCAGAAGAATGTAAAGAAGATGTGAATCTAAAAGTAAGACCTTTCTCAGACAAACTCCCTCAGAAGCTTTGAAAAGCCAACTCTCAGATTCATTATTCATTACTGTCCAGAGTTTCAACTTCTACGACAAAATAAGAAAATCTCCAGAAACATATGGTGAGCATCATTTAAGTTCTTTATAAAAAAGAATAAAGATTCAATTTGCTACTTATATCAAAATGTGATGGAATAATTTGATTAAATTTTGTCACTTATACAATAAGTCCACGTGAAAATTGTTAGAGATCAAATTGAATCTTTGATTAATTTAAAAACAATGAAAAAATTGTCAAGTGACTTTTTTTCCTTCTATATGTGACTGCCCATTATTGTTATTTAATATAATTATTATTTAATTTTTAGGGTTTAAAAATATTTATGACTCTTGTATTGGGGAAGGAGGAAAACCTTGCGAAAATAGAAAGCTTTACTTCTTTTATGACTACTATGGACACCCAACTGAAGCCACATCATTTGTTTATGCAAATTAGTGTTTTAGAGGATCTCAATTGTGTGTTCCCCTTGATATTAAGCAATTAGTTACTGCATAATAATGTATTTTGATTCTATTTTGGTAGAGTATTATAAATACTCTATCAAAATAAATTATGTGATATGTATCGAGTATTTCTAAATATAAATTGATATAAAATAAAAGTTTACTCATAGAAGAATTGCATTTAAATATATTCTTTTTTTTGTACAAGCAATTAAATATATTCTATATCGATCAAAATAGAATCGATTTGGATTGACTACTTTATATGAAATATTTAATTATATGAAATATTCGGTTAGATTGAAAATGAAAAATGTCATCATCACACCTCAACACTAGTCATGTAAGAATTAGTTGTTGTAGGTTCGATCCTCGACACCCCAAGTAGATAGCCCATATAAATGATAAAAAAAAGATTGAAAATGAAAAAAAATGATTGAAAATGAGATAGGCATATTCGCCGTGAAGCACATTAATTTTTGCGAAAGATGCTTGTAGTTTCAAAAAAATAACAATGTCATCGTAATTTTGTCAACCATAACTATCGACCAAACATGCACTTGATTAATATAAGTTCAAACTATTCACGGGTGTCAACATAAAGGAGACTGTTTAATTAACTTTATAATCTAAAGAGACAAAGTATGAAATATCTGAGAAAAAAGATACTAAAAAAATAATACTGTTTGGTGAGAAAATTGTTTTTTAATAAAAGATGCATATAGCATTTCATTAATCATAAGATGTTCAATACAACGAGGTACATTAGAATAAACGGTGAGACTAGCTGATAATGTGGCAACCCCCGACGGGTGTGTGAGCTATCTCATTTGCTTGTCGCCGATTAAACTCAACCTTTGAGTTTGTGAAGTAAGAGCTGAAAAGTCTTCTGCAAACGATGATAATTTGTCCAAATATAGTAACATCTGGACAACAATGGTTGAAAACATTTGTTGTGAGCTTTGAGTATAGGACGAAATCGACATTGTCAAACCTCATATCACTTAGCCACTCCAACGCATAATAGAGACCCATAGCTTCTCCGACTTTAACAACATGCATAAATGAAGCCGAATCATTATCAAGCACTTGATGGATAACTTCATGATTCCAAGTTTTTGATAGAGGGTGAATTAAGTTATTCACTGAAAAACTTTGCAGCAATGGTGCATTTGGAATGTTATCGTCAAATCTAGTTTTGTTCACTAACCAGGGTTCATTAAGAATAGGGATAGAGGCACCTGATCCGATACACCAACGCGCCCCACCTCTAATAATGAAACAAGCCTTCAAAGTGCTCCGCCACACATAACTCGGATTGTGACCCAAGGAAGAAGTCATGTAACAATTATTAAGGGAATATCGCGCCTTGAAAATACAGGAAACCATTGAATGAGGCTCAATCTAAAACTTCCAATCTTGTTTACCTAACATCGCTAGATTAAAAACTATTAGATCTTTGAAACCCATACTTCCATAAACCTTGTGCATAGATAACTTCCCCCACGACATCCAATGAATACCACGGTTACTCGATCCACCATGTCCCCACCAAAAGGAGTTCATAATTTTCTCAATGGTAGAAATAATAGTCGGAGGTAGCATAAAAATGCTCACAACCTATGATGGAATTGCTTACGGAACTGATTTGATCATGACCTTGTGACCCGCTTTAGATAGGCATTTGCTACTCCAGGAATTAATTTTCTTCCATACCTGATCTTTAACATAAGAGAATACAGTCGTGCAGTTTTGACTAATCATCGATAGTATCCTAGATATTTCCATGTTCCAAGAACTTCCCGAACTCCCATGATATTGGTGATTGAATGCTTCAAAGTTTCAAATACTCTACGGCTATAATAAATCTCCAACTTGGGTAGATTGATAGCTTGCCCTGACACAACTTCATAGATAGTGAGAATAGACTGCATTACTTGAGCCTGACTTTCAGCTGCTTTGAAGAAGAGAAAACGGTCATCAGCAAATAACAATGGGTAACTAGAGGAGCCCCTCTACAAACAAAAGTACCACGTAAATCTCCCCGAGCCTCAGCTCGCCTGATTAGGGAAGAGAGCCCCTCCACACAAATAATAAACAAGTCCCCTTGTCACAATCCTCGACCCAGAATTATCGCATCCACCATTTCACTGTTAACCAACACCGAGTAATCAACTAATTCAACGCACATTGTCATCCACTAAATTCATTGAGCATTAAAACCCATATTAACCAAAACATTTAGATAGTCGTTGTTTGTACGATCATAAGCTTTGGTGATATCCAACTTAAGGGTCACACTTCCATCTGAGACTCTCATGTTTGTCTACATAGAGTGAATGCCTTCAATAGCTACCATGGCATTGTCTAGAATCGACCTTCCGGTCACAAAAGCAGACTGAGCGTCAAAGATACATTTAGGCAGAACAGCTTGCAATCGATTGGCATGAACCTTCGAAATCAACTTATAAAGAACATTACAAAGAGAAATGGGACGACAGTCTTTCATAGTTGTTTGAATGTTACCTTTGGGGACAAGAGCAATATTTGTAGTACTAAGAGTGGCTGGGAAATGAGCATACTCTAACAAGAAACTGCAATCCTTAACAATATCATCACTGCAAAGGTTCCATAAGTTCTGATAGAAACCCAGATTGGGATTGTTAGGACAGGGCATTTATCTGGATGCATAGAAAAATAGTCGTGCAAAATTCTTCCTTGACGAACGCGGTTGTGAGCCGAGCATTATCCTCGGTCGTAATACTCTTTTTTCTAGGTTGAGGGTAGTATGATCAAATTGCTAGATGATATGTTATTTAGCTTATTATAAATAATTAAGCAATGTTACTGGGTTTAATTAGGTTAAGGGTTGTCTAAATTTTTTGTTTTATTATATATTCTCTTTGTAACCCTGTTTACATAAGTTATGTTGTTGGTATTATTGAAACTCTAGCATCATTCTCCTAGGCCTATTTTGTAATCTCTATTGTTAACTTGATAAAGGAGCTTGGTTAATGATTATAATATGGGAGTTGTATGTAAGATCCACACTAACCCTGAATGTGGATGTTGAAGTTGTATTATTTCTCTCATTCCATTTTTTCATTTCTCTCTCCTATATCCATCTATTAGAAATTATCCAACCATTCCTCCTCACTCTTTCTTCTATTCCGCGATCTCTCTCTTCCTCTTCATCAATAACTTCTTTTTCTCTTTCACTATGCGAATCAATCACACCCTCTTATTATCGTCTCGACCCTATCACCAGACAATAAGAAATAATCCGTTTTCACTCACCCTAACATTTAAGGCTGTTAAAAAAAAGTAAATATAGTTGTAAATAAATGCTAAAAACACACTTTTTTAACACAATTTCCAACACTTATACAGAATTATAAACCATAATTGTTTAGCATAGCTATTTCTTACGTAATAAATCGACAAAAATTGGTAGGATCATGAAAGTAAAACATTAATTAACCATCTACATGAGAAAGTGGTGGCAAGCACACATGAATTCTGAGAGTATATATTCATTTATTTTACATGATTTGGGAGTATAATGCATGAAAACTCAGAGTAGAAGAAGTTTCAAATCTAAAAGCTCAAGAGTATAATTAAAAGTTTCAAATCTAAAAACTCAAGAGTATAATTAAGACATCAGATTTTAAAAATACAAAATGTAACCCCAAATTTCTTAATTTTTTAGCCGAACCTCAATTACATATTGTACTTTATGCTTTTCATTCCTTTAATCTGCTTGTGTGTTGGTTTGTTCGATCTTTTACTATGATTGAGTAAATAAGAAATTAAATAAGCAGTAACAAAACCTCAGCGTTGTATAAGCAAATAGTATAATAAAGTGTAAAAATACGGATCCTAGACAGCCAAGCTTGTCTACCACACCCTCTACCGCATTAATTACAACCAATGGATCAATTCAACGGCTTAGAAATTAAATTAAAAAGTAAAAACAGATAGGAAAGATATTACTACTTGTTAGGTATATATCCAATCCCATCAATGAAACAAAAGCAAGTTCACTCAATTACAAACTTCATTTTCTTTCTCCACAAAACTATACAAAATGCTAATTAACTCCATAGTGTTGGTTTTACTTTAACAAATGGTCTCTCCAACATGTCCAGTGATAATACTCCATTGATCACCAGCGGTCCAGACTGATTATCAGAAAGAAAATGTATGGTAAGCAATATCAACAATGAAGAAAAAAAAAAAAAGAGGATAAATGTAGTTTTTGGTATGAGAGATTACCCTCTGAGGGTTGCTCAATCCAAGGGCCATTCATTACATTCAATATACTGCATGCCTCACTATATTGCAGATCTGGTAACAACTTTGGGGTAAGTAAGAAACACCTGCATAAGATTAATATTCACTTACACGTTGTAAACAATCAAATGTGGGGGAACATGGCACATTAGTGACTGGTAAACCTGCAAAGATCAACCTTAATTTCCTAATGACAAGCAAAGCTATGGGCTTATTTGCCTCACATATATTGCTAGTATTTCGTATAAATACTATGCATGCATTAACTGTGTTTCTCTTCCAGCTAATGTGACACTAGCCAGTTTATATAAATAGCCCTTGTTTATCAAAAATCTTAAAAAAATGGACAGTCTTCGACTCGCTGAATTAGGTATGTAACATGTATTCATCAAATTTTATTATTAAATTTTAAACGAAGAAATTGAAAAGTAATATTAATTAGCACTCACTGGGGTGTATTTGGCTTGCTTGCTGCTCTCACTAGTTGCTGAAACATCTTCCTTTCATTTATTGGATCCATTCCTGATAAAAAAGAGTCAATGAAGATCTCTTAAGTGCTGTCTGCGTTAAACCAGAAAGAATTTACTCTAAAGACTAACCAACCTTGATTGATCTCATCAACAACTCTAAATGGGCAGTTTGTAAGATCTTGAAGTGAAACAAGATAAACAATAGTTGAAACTGATCGCTCCTGGAAAACCAAATTTAAAGGTTAATTATCATGTGGGACGGGGGCAAGGATCAATGCACTAAGAAAATAATCAATTGTAATACCCCTCCAGATTGATGATGGGCACTGAGAACTTCAAGCTGTCCACTTTCTCTAATAGAACAAAAAACATACCGTAAGAAACAAATAAAAAGTGTAAGGAAATTCCTTAGGTATCCTTTGCTTTTATTAGGATTTTGGTACCCTGTGAAATCCCATTCTTAAAAACAGAATAAACAAAATAACTGGTTCAGAACAACTCTCACCTGAATTTGACTTTTATATGTATTCCAAATTGATCAAAGTCCATATCATGCTCATCTGAGAAGTGGAGACACATTGGTGAGGATGGAAGCATAAAAAACCAAATAAAATTAATTTCAATTACAGTCTGACAAACCTAGTGAAACTTCTCCGGCAACAGCCATCTGTTGAAAATTTTGACTAAAAGTTTCATTTATCTGGGCCACAAGGTTTCTCAATGTAGGGAGCCATTTTCCCTGCAGAAAAAACATAAAGATTTGAGCTTTTTTCCACAACCAGAAACACAAAAAAGGTCATGAAGATCAGGCATTATAAATCAAATTATCTATGCATAGAAACAGGGTGGTTTTTGAAATAGCACCGAACTACTTTAGCTACATGCTAAAAACTCAGGACTTGAATACTGGCTCCTCCCATCTTCATCATGTTCTAAAGATTATATCACAACTGGCAAGCTTATTTAATAGGATGGATCAAATTATTTCCAGTAGTCAATCCATCAACCGCATAGGTTCACCAATCCATTTTAGGCCTCATGATACAAACATTATAAATGTTTATGCAAGCATACACATGTTTTGCAAAACACCTAAAATAAATACATATTTGTTCTTCCTTGCCTTTCTTATTTTACCATTCAAAACACTTTATAGAAAGTTGTGTATTTATTTAAATCTGCACAGATGAAACTTAACAAATAGATTATTGGGAACTTTTCAAATTTATTTATTTAAAAAGAAATTCAAATTTATAATTTATAATTTTGCAGCCACATACATATATGCAGAAATGTTGTTTGAGAAACAATTTGTTCCGATGAAATCTATATCTTCAAATAACAAAATCATTCACAAAAAACTGCTAAAACTAGTGAAACGATGGAAATTTTCTAAACTACTCCGAAAGATTAGTGAAAGCGCCAGTAGGAAAAGATGAGAGAATGTTGCAAATAAGAGCTAGCACTGTAAAGAAAAGGGAAACCGTGCAGCAGCCTTAATTTTTCAGGTGCCACATGCTCAACTGCAGCCATTATCCTCAATATTCAATTATAGTTTGGTGGAGATCAATTCAAAACTTGCACTTACAAATGCATTCTCTACATTGTAGTATTTTATGTAAAGAAACACTTATCTGACCTTAATGTTATCCAATTCAGCTAGACACCTTGTAGATTCCTTCTTGTCAGCATCAAGTTTTTTTGCAAGATCTTCTATCTGTAAAGTCACAGTAAATATAGATGGCACATGGAAATAACCCAACGAAAATTACAGCATTGAAGAGTACCTGTCTTTGACGAGCCTCATATTGTTCCAATATGTTACTATTGACAAAAAGGATTGAATTGGCTTGAGAAGTTGTATCTTGGATAGCTGCTTCCAACTCCTCAATTGTAGTAGGCATCTAAATGAAAAACCCAAATGTTGTTAGAGCTCCCGTTGACTTACAAGTTACATTTATATTATATATGTAGAAACCATGATAGACAATCACGATCTTAAAGATCCCACTATTCTATGATTTTGGGAGCCCTAGTCGGTCCCAACCATATGGAATGTGATCTGGTGCGATTGTGTGATCACACTACGCCAAAAGCGGGTTAACCAGCGATCCAATTGTTAAAATCAAATAACCAACATTTTCCTCCATCCTATGAGGTTCTAACACTTCCAATCCTATTGTTAAAATATAATAACCAACTTTTTCTCCATCCTATATGCAGAGTCGGAGCTAGAAGGGGGACCAGCAGAGGCCATGATTAACAGAGTGATGTGACTTTTGTTGACTCCTCTGATGTGAACAACCACAGAACATGCTTTTCAGCATTGAAAACTGTGATACCAAGGCAAAACAACAAGTTGGAATATGATTTTCTTAGAAACTACATGATTGTTTATATTGATGAGATTGCTGAAAAATTACCTCAAAGATGATAATTTTAACTCTATGTAACCACGAAGGGCACAACATAAAATATATCTTATAATTTCTTAAATTTCTTGTATATGTTATGCATTTATTTTTATTACTTTACTAAATTTTAAATCTAAACTTGGTCCCCCCTAAGTTTAATTCCTAGCTCCGTGCTTGCCTATTAGTATTAGGTGTTCAACACTTCCAATCCTACTTTTAGCATTTCTTTTTTCCCAACCAAAAAAAAACTTGCCCGTTGTTTCTATGTGTGACAGCCCTTCACTGGTTATCATCTTCTCCATTGTTCCTTGTTGGAAATTCCGCCTTAATTGCGGTCAACCCCTAGTCGCCTAAATTGCTTCCTTTGGTTTGCTTTCATTGCAGCCTCCAACACCTTCATTGTGTTGGCTTTGAGGGGGTGGATTTAGTCCCACATCGGATAGATTACGCTCTTGAGAAGAGTTTATAAAGATGAGGCACTCCTCACCTTACAAGCCGGTTTTGTAAGGATGAGTTAGGCCCCAAATTTCAACATTCCTCTTGTGTGGTGCTGCACCAAAGGTGCTCTTCCTTCATTGGGTTTGCTAGGTTTTGGTTGGGTAGGATTTGTTGGTTTGGTGTTTGACTGCTTGATGCTCTTCTCCCTCAGTTCTGTTTTGGTGTTCTTATGGATGGTGAGCTAAGTTTTAATTAAGTGCTTATGGTGATTTAGGGCCTGTTTGGATAAACAGCTTATTTGCACCTTAAAGCACAAGCGCTTATGCATAAGCTTACATAAGCTACTTTTATAGCAAAAGATAAAATGATGTTAAATTGTTGTTGTATTTGCTATAATACATGTACACTTTCCCCCATCAGTGTTTTTATTTTACTTTTGTCACGGTCCTCTTAGGTGTTTTGATAATAGAAGATGAAGAACGCGGAAAAACATGCTTTTTGTGTTCATATAATCTTCCCACGTATCAAGTTCAAAGTCATAAAGCAAACAACAAAATATGATCTCACCTAGAAGCAGCCTTCTAGACGAGATTGGTGATTGCAACATTAATATTAAAAACCAGAAAAGGAATGTATACGAATATCTAATACAAACCTCAAGAAATTCCTTCTCTAGGTCGGGTGTAAGCCGGGCAATTGACTTAGCATAGTTTAATAAATCTGTAAGCTTCTGTCTACATTCTTCAGCCTCTTTCTTAGCTGCAAAACAAGAGTTAGGAACATAGTTGCATCTTACAAAATCTACAAATTAACATTTAAATAGCTTCTCACAGTTATTAAAGTGTGATGATGCCTGCAGAGCAAAATTTTCATGCTGCTTCAGACTGGCCTCCGCTTCTCCAATCTAAAGAAAATTCAAAACATATAAATGAGAGAGAGAGAGAGAGAGAGAGAGAGAGAGTGAGAAAATAAGCATAGAAACCAAGCACAGGCACAAGATTCAACATAATAGAAGCCAAAGCCAAGATTGACTACATAACTTCCTACAACATTTTACTATACTCTAATAATTTCAGCTTGATGCAGCAGATAAAGTTCGTTATAACTTATAAACATAGATAGATCATTTTTAAGTCTCAGTTAAGCTAGACGCAAAATTTACACATAGGAGACTGCTTTGAAATAAAAATTCTAAGGAGTGAGAAAACTCTAGTGTGTATCTATTTTGAACATGAATATCATCTAGAATTCTTGTTCACTGTGACGAATACCGATTAATTCTAATGAATCACTATTAAAACTTAGTCAGGTACATGTTTTGTCAATTTTGTATATTCAGACACTTTTCTTTTGTCATTTGATTCATTACTTGAATCTTGAATAATTTTGAGGTTTGTAGATGATATTATTAGCTTATAATTTTGTTTATGTAACTTGTTTTTACTTAAAATGTCATATTTAATTGGTAATATGATTCATAATAAGATTTGATTCACGATTTGGAAAGTAGGTCATCTGATTCACAATTTCAATCTCGATTTGATAATCATGCTAATGACTTCCAGTCACATGAACAACTAAACACTTATACCAAAATTTGATATTAATATGTATGGAAGCTTAGCGTATCGAATTTTAGAACTATTAAACAAGACTCAGGATCCGTTGACACCAGGTGTGAGTCTAATGACTTACACCAAATCTCAGCCGTTAAATTAATTTAATCCAACGGTTTACATATGTCAAATTAAAAGAAATCAAAAGCGAGACACATATAATTCCCTCTCGGTCGTCTTCTCTCGGCTCTTCCCAAATTTGCAGAAAACATTTTCTTGTTTGGATGTTCATAGAATGTTTTCGTTTCATTTGATGGTTTCCTTTCTTCTTCCGTGATCATAGAATGTTTTCTTGCTTGAAGTTCTTCATATCCCAATGTCCATGCCCATTTGAAATCTTATATTAGACACGACTTTGATTTAGATTTCGATGCATAGAGTAAATCACATCATTAAGATCGAATTAGACAATCGTGGGTGAATATTATTCTTAAAGATGATTTAAAATTCAAAGTACTGGCCGCAGTAATGGATTGAATATGAACAGATCTGCACTTTGATAAATTATGTTTTTTTGTTGAAACAATTAGGTTTAGCTGACGGCAAAATCATTGAAGAAGTTGTATGTGCCTCATTAAATTTGACAAATGGGATCCGATGGATTAATTTATTTTAACGGTTGAGATTTGGTGTAAGTCATTAGAATTACACCTGTGTCAACAGATCTTTACTCATTAAACAATACCCAACGATCCATAATGTAGAATGGCATTTCATTGCTTTACTTCAATTTCTAGGAAGAAAAGTGGTAGCCTATAAATTAGAACGTAGAAGCTCAAAAATAGTTTATAAAACTAGCTGCATAAAGGTGATGAATAATAGTCAGTTAAATGTATTATGTGCCAGCATGAGCGGCATAACTATTATTTGATTACCTTTGCATCAAATTCAATGAAAGTCATGCGTTGTTCAGCAAAACTTCGTCTGTAACCCGCGGCTTCAACAAGAAGATCCTGTCAGTTGGCGAAAAATCAACAATAAAAACCCATATTCCTCTTGGAACAAAAACAAATAAAGAAAAAAAAATCCTGAAAAATAAATTAACATATTAATGTGAGTGCATTTGAATATTGAACCATAATCATGCCAACCAAATGCAAATAATGTAAAATTTAAACCTGCAATTAACATGATTTATTTTATTAATGAAAATTTAGGATGAAGAGACGGTGCCTTGATCCAATGTAAGGAACACATCCGAGTTCAGTGAATACTTATGAAGGAAATTATACATTTACCTCACTCCAAGGGGACTCGAACCCAAAACAAGCTATATACAAGCTCTGTTATGATCATCTAAGCCAGCCCCTTGGAGTTTCAAATAACATGATATTAAGAAGCAGTAAAAAGAACGGAGATAAATCACCTTAATTTTAATTGCATTATGGAATCGTTGAATGTTACACTTTGTTGCCTGATCAACAAGCTTTGCTAACTCAGTATCTAAATCATCTTGCTCCTCCATCGATTTCAGTTTGCTTTTCTTTTGTTCTAGAGGTCAAAACAAGGTATTTGCTTTATAGTATTATATAGTATGAAAACAAAATGGTAATCTAACTATTTCATATCTTTCAATTTAGTATATCACTTATACTTACCAATACGCCTAACAATTGCTTGTCGCTCTTTTTGCTTATTTTGTGCTTCTATACGAATGTTCTCCTAAAAGAAATCAGAAAGAATAACAAAATTTCAAACTTTAGTAGGAACATATTTCTTCAAACGCAGATTAGGTTAAAATTAAAGCTTTTATACACAATACACAAACCCTTAGGAAAAAAACCTCTAGGACAGATATATATAAGCATAGTGAAATTAAAATACAAATTTTCTGTAACCTACTGAAATTAAAATACAAAATTCTCTGTAACCTACCAACTGTTTACGAAGATTAGCAGCCTGATTCACAAAGCTTCTTTCCTCGTCTTGAAACTTTTTAAGACTTTCCTCCAAGGAAGCAATTTGTTCATGAAGCTCCCTTTCCTGGGAGCTCAGATCCTCAATGTCCCTCACATTTAAATCTAAATAGTACAACAAAAAGTAGAGAGAGAGAGAGAGAGAGAGAGAGAGAGACAATAAGTAACCAGCATTTAAAACTAGATCACATGATCCAAATGTTGGTTGACCAAGCTTTTAGAGTGACATACTATTCAGTAGAAGTCGAGGGTGTTGCACTTGTTCAACAACTGCTGAGACATGATTTCCATATCTAGACTTAGACCAGTGATAGTGATTTTCTGGTGTCCATAAACTAGTAATTCCCAATTTTGGGACCCCATCAGCTTTCTGATCAGTTTCTTTCGATCCAATAAACTGAATTGCAAACATGTAGAAAAGGAATGAATAAGATTGTATAACAAATAACATAAATCCTCATCCATACACATAAACATATTAGCTTGAACCATTTTTCAAAGAACCTATATATTTAAATAACGAATCTACAGACAAAGCACGAGAGGCATACTGAATGATCAAGATTAGATTGGCTAATCAACACCTCCTTGACAGCAACAGGAGCATCAAAAATTTGGTCCAAACGAGAGTTGATACCAAGAGCACGCATCTGGTAAGAATTATACAACAATGATGAAATGTTTGATACTGATGGAACTCAAACAAAATTGTTGCCCCAAACTTACATCGGCAGATATTTCAGGAGGCGGCTCTCTTCGGCTATCATGACCAGTATAATTTAAAACTGGTACATCGTAGTTCCGTAGGTTGTTCACCAAGAAGTCCCGATCGCGGGGATCCTGTGTTATGAAAGACTGCATTTGAACAAAATGAATAAATCAGTATGGATAAGGTGATACTGATATCCATGCAGGAAATGGTGAAGCGCGAGAAGTGACTCCTCTTCAATAAGACCTGTATAATTACTATATTCGACCCTCACACCAAAATAAAGTGGGGTTATAAAAATACAGCATTATACCGACCAATTTTTGTCAATGTGACTGGAAATACATAGTTTTTGCATAGGAAAAAGGATACAGTCAAAGGAAGAGAGAAAAAATAAAACATTAACATAGTGACAGGTTGGGGGAAATTGACAAAGAGTTGAAGGATTATTTTAAACTTTGCTTGTTTTGTTCAATTTTATGGTGAGGATGGGAGTGAATTCCCTCATGGCATGACTAAATTTTGGCTCCCCTCAACCGGGGGGATTAGGAGGGGTTGATAAAGTTTAAACACAATGACTAAAATATTCTTGCATAAAATGAAATATTAAAAAATAAGGGCATAAACAGAAAATTAGACCTTCCCCTCAAATAAAATATCTCCTCTTCACACCTCCCAACCAAGCAAAAAAAAGTCTGATTAAATCTCTCACCTCCCTTCCCCTTCCCCCTCCCCTCCCCACCATTAAAGTCCCTCTCCCCTTGATTGAACCAAGCAGACCCAAAGATCTCCACAAAAAATAATAGAAAGCAAGTTTAAGAGAAGCATGGGCTAAACAAAACTCCAAAATATCTAAATCTACAAAAATGTAGACAGAATTTTCATGGTATTAGGTGGAGAAAAGTTCAGCAAAAATTGCTTTTGCGAAAACAAAAGAGACCATAATAAAATATCTAGGACTACCTTCCAAGTGTACCAAGCAACTTGACCCTCTAGATATCCAGCATGAGATTGATCTGAGACATTCACCTGTAAATTCGCTCAACAATTTAACAGACCAAGTAAGAAGACCAAAAGGCTATATAAACATGATTTTGACATATATACCTCAACTAAAACTGGACCATAAACCTCCTTGTGGAATTCATTGCGATGCTCTTGGACCCATTTATAAGCATCAAAAATTCTTTCAACCCCAGATTTTTGCAATGCATGCAAACACTTGGTACTTTTATTATTCATTTCCATCAACCTGCAAATTTTACAATAGAGAATTAAACAATATATTCACACAAGTAACCAATCTGAAGAAAACAACATATTTTGCCCAACTTCTACCTCTCTTTACACTTCATCAAGGAGAATTTTTTATGCTTTATTTCGCTTTCTGCTTGTGACTTATTCTGTCTCGCTTGATTAGCAGAATAATCCAACTCCACAATTCCCTCTCTCAGTCTATTCTGGTAAGAAAAAAAAATCATATAAACAATTTTTGCGGAGTATAATATTGGCTAAAGTTAGTAACAAACATATCACAGATATTTGGAGTGAGAATAATGGGAATTAAGTATACTAAGCTTTACAATAATTGAATCTAGTCTCTATTATACCTGATCAATTTTTCCTAGTCAGTCAATGCACCTGGAACTTACTGAACAGTGTTCAGGAGAAGGTATTTCACGAGATCCACTGAAGGCCAAATGAATGGAAGAGTGGCCAATTCCAAAAGATATCAAGGGGCTAAAACGGTTCTTGGGATTGACAGGTTATTACCGAAAGTTCGTCAAAGATTATGAAATCACTGCTAGGCCTCTCACTCAGTTATTAAAGATGAATAGCTTTCATTGGGGAGACGAAGCTATGAAAGCTTTCTTCAAAGAATTAAAAAAGGTCATGATAGAACTACCTATGTTGAGCATGTCAAATTTCCAAGTGCCATTTGAGATAGAACTGACACAACTGTAGTTGGCATTGGAGCTGTCCTCATGAGACCATATATTTCCTGCTTCCACTGCTTGAAGTTCTTATCATCAAACTTAACATGCAATGCGAAGAGGGAAAATTGCCCTCGGACTTGAGAAATGGATTTGAAGTGGCCATTGAAACAGGCACAGGATCGAAATAGAAGCTCTCTAGATACCATGTTTGAAATGCAAAGCGCAAGAAAGTAAACAAAACTGAGACAAAATTGAATATTCAGAATTCATAATAATTGGTTGAATGATTACAATGATACTACATCTGTATTTATAAAAGATACAGAGCGTAACAGATTCTAACTAGAAGATTGTGGCACAAGCTACTAACTCTTAACTAACTAGAAGCTTCTAACAGAAGCTACTAACAACAGAAGAAGCCAGCTGTCATGAGACAGAAGCAACTGCTAAGCTAATAGAAGCTAGGCTCATGCCCAGTCCATAGACTATCTCTAACACTATAATGATTCAGAGATGATGACAATATAGGCTGTCAGGTTGTAGTGGTGGCGGAGGTGGAAGGCGGTGAGGGCATTGTGGGGAGCTGTAGAGACGGCAACAATGGTGGTGGACAGAATATGATGACGAAAAGCAATAATAAAAATTTAAATTGTAAGTTATTCTCTTTTTTTGTTCTAAAAATAGAAAATACGAACAAATTTGGAGAATAAACATTCATAAAACTACTCAAACAAGTTTATGTTTTTATTTAAAAAAAAAACTCAAATCAAGCATGCCCTTAATTGTCTGTGCTATATTATATATATATATGGGACAGGATCAATTGACACCATGGTGTCAAACTTAATAATAGGACACCTCTAACAATTCTTTACTGGATAATCGTATTATAAAATTGACCTTTGGATTGAAAGATATTATAACATAGATCATATCTATAAAATTTTACATTAATCGGAAATTATTTGATATGTCAATAAGATACATCAAAATTAACTCGTTTTTTAAATATTTAGTAGCTTGGGAGGGTTATATATAGGGGATGTATCCAGTGAGAGGGATTCTTATTGTGAGAGATGAGAGGGTTAAATTGCGACCCTTGGATTAATCTTTACCATTATATTTAATTTGGATAACCGCATCATAGTCTTTTCCGTCACCCTCATCCTCTGCAACGTTTCATTTCATCATTATCAAAACAAACACAAAAAAACCTGCATCTTCTCTCTTGTGTGTTACTGCTGCAACTTTTCTTTTTCAATTTTTACTCTTCCAGTTCTTCGACAAGACTTGGTTGTTGAATCAACTCTAATCTTTTTTATTTAAAAAACAAAACCAAACCTTTTTTATCAAACCAAACCATCAAATTATCGGTTGAAACATGAATCTAAAGGGTTATTAGTTAGACACCACCTAAGACCTAACCTTTCTTCATCACTCTGGTAGGTGGCCATTATTGACCTCACAACTATCGCATCTGTTTCAATCTCAAAATCAACAATTATTGTATAATTCAAATGTTGGGTCAATTTGAATCTTGACAAAAAAATAATAAATTAATGTAGTGGATCGTTCAATTAAACCCCAAAATTTGATTTAATTTCCAGTTCCGTTTTGGCACTGAAACAAATTTTCAAGAGTTGTTAGTTATCCATCAGAATGAAAAAGCTATGAAAAATATTGGGAGGTTATTCATAAGATACAGCCAATTGGGTGAGTCACGAAAAATGGAATACAGAGAGACTGAGCTGAGACACTGGGCCGCTAAAAAAGGAAGACTACGTGTATTGTGCGAGAAAAATTTAAGACGCACACAATTGCATATTTAATCGGAACCGTTGATGTGAATCTAATGGTAATTATTTATCTCACTCATCTCTCACAATAAAAAGCATTCTCATTTGATACATCCCCTATATATATATATATATATACACACATGTCTGTGTAAATAATATAACCAATGACTAAAAGCACACTTACAATCTCATCCTTGGGAAGTTCATAAGGGTTTAGACTCTCAAGTTCAAGTTCAGCAGCTGCAAGTTCCTCCCTAGCTTTTTTTAATTTCTGTTGCCGAGTTTCTTCCTGCTTCCTCAACTCGTCCATCTCTTTGTACTTCCCTCGTAATTCCACCTCCTATAAATTGATAACAGAGAAATAAAATCACATCAGAAAGTTAAAAGAAGAGCCCACAAGTACAATAACATGAATAATTATTAATTTACTTTGATGGTCTCAGTGCCAAAATACAACTTTTGTCAAGAAAATGCATGAATGATAATGAAGGCGCTGGTTTAGGGTCTCACTAAAAAATTATAAAAACAAAGTATGTCAAGTAATGGATGCGAAAAATTACCAATTGATTCTCTTTCTCCATAAGTTCCATTCTCTTCTTGGCATTCTCACTTATTCGGTTGTTAGCCTTTTTGCATTTTGCATCTAATGCAGCTTTCTCCTCTTTTTGTTTCCTGTTAAAGCATGACAAATTATAATTTTATCATATCCTATATACCAAAAGGGTGGGACCCCTTCCCAGACCCTGCGTATGCAGGAGCTTTAGTGTACCGGCCTGCCTTTTTTTATATATATACCAAAAGGGAGGGGTTTGCCACACAGACATATTCATAAGATAGCAACAATAATACAGTAAAGGATATCAAGGATGCCAACTCCATCAAGGAAATAAGCTTAGGCTGATGTTCTTGTAGTAATATAGATATGGATCTGTTAGGACATCACCATCCTCGACTAAATATCGTAACAATAATACCATGCCCATAAGTTAATTAATTTGATTATAATTCAATAGCCCAACATTAAATAAATCCATTTAAAATGATAAAAAATATTACTATTATACTGTATTGGTAAAATCGCACTAGAACACTAAAACTGATTTTTCGTTGGTAGTGTAGTATAGTATTAAAACATAAAATAAACACTATTTTAGTATAGTGTTGGAAAAATCACAGTAATCAACCAATCTATTTTGCAGCAATAAAAAAGCACTAGCGCAGTATTGTTGACATTCCTGTTATCCATCTACATAGTGCACATTTCAGATGTTCAGTCCAAGGTGTGAGGTGATGTGTTGAGAATCTCACATTAATTAGAGATATGACTATGATAATGCTTGTAAGGCTTGAGCAGTCCTCATAATACAAATCAGTTTTGTGGGTTAAGTTAAACTGAATATCTTAAGTTGTTGTCACAGCCGCCTAATATCTGTATTGATCAATTAAAGAGCCATCCGTATTACCACGCACAAACCCCAATAGTGTTAGGCATTATGGTCTCTCACGAAAAATAACAGTCATACATTAGCTAGCGAGAAGGCCCAAATAGTGGTAAACCTTACGCAATCCTCAACTTGCAAGTCGGTCTTGTAACAACGAGTCAAGCACAAAACCTAAGTGGAGTGAACTTCCACCCATCGAGCTTTAACAGGACTGAAATAGGCCCTAAACGAAGAGTATAAGATGGTATCAGAGAATAACCTAAATCTGTAATTGGACCAAGCTCTATGCTATTTCCACCAACATTTGACCATGCTCCAGATGACTAGTCCTTGGCGTGAGAGGATTTGTTGCGATCTTTATTTTTCCAACCACATAAATCCACACTTCAAATGTTCGGTTATAAGTGTGAGGTGGTGTGTTGAGAGTACCATGTAAGCCTATCGTAGGTGGGGCTTATTGAAGCATCACTCTGCATCTACTACTTCGGCTTCTGCTACTCAGGTGTGTCCTTGCTTAACGGAATTAATTATAGCCTTCAATGCTAAAACATATTTGCTATTTTACTTTATATTTGGTTTGAAAATTAGTAACAGTGAACTTTGATTGTTAGTTATGAATGTGTTTAATTTTGCGTATTCTTTTATTTTTGAGCACTTGTGCGTATGGTATAAAATGTGTATTGTTTCCCTAAACTTTGGTGCAGCAGTCATACCACTGCCCACTACACCACTACTGGCACTACATCATTTTGGGGGTCAGCTTCTAGGCTTTGCAGTCCACCATTGAATGCATAGATAAGGAGGCATCATTACATAATTGACTTGATTACACGTTTGGCTCTTCCAATTTGGACTATGTGCGAACTTGGTGCTCAAGTTTTTATTGAGTCAATCAAGTCACTGTTTTCAAAATTAAACAAATCAATTCCACCATCAGTCTTCCTCTACCTCCATTCCTTCAATAATCATTTTTATACAAAAAATATAAGGGGTTTATGATGGATTTAAAAAAAAAAAAAAATATTAAGATTTAATTTTAGAATTTGGATTGAACCTAACTCAATCCTACAAAACTGACTTGCAAAGGGAGGAATATCCACCACCTATAAACACTATTCAGATCATATCACTATCTAATGTGAAACTTTCAACAGACCACCCTCCCACACAAACATAACTAGAGTAGACTATGATACAATTTGGAATTTGAGTTTGTCCATAAACCAATTTGGGTTTCTACACCCTACCTCCCCTTCCCGTCCTCTATCCCTCACAACCTTTTTTGTTGCATATTAGATTGTTGATCCAGATGATAGAAAGTATACTTCAGGTTCTCGCGTTTATCTTGGTCCCAACTTGGTTTCACGATGATCTGTTTAACAAATCCTAGTTGCTAGATCTAGCACTGCAGTTCAATACAGGAGATTGGTCAACTCATCTGAAGTGTTGTGGATTCAGCCATTGTTGACAGAACTACTGATTCCATTTCAAACTCCAGTACAATATAGTGATAATCTAGGTGCAATCTCCCTCTCATAATCCAGTTTCCCATGCTACAAACAAAGCACATGGAGCTTGAAATTTTCTTCCTCAGAGAGAAAGTCTAACAAAAGTATAATTATCCAACAAAAGTATAATTATCCAACATATTCCAGTTACCGATCAAACTGTTGATGTACACACTAAGCCACTTTCTCCTCCAAGATTTCTCACACTCGCAGGAAAACTCAAGGTGGTAGACCCAGGGGCTCACTGAATCAACCACCCTAGGTTTGAAGGGGAAATAATACAATAATAGAAATAGCAGTATTTTCTATTTAAAATAAATAGAAAGTAATAAAATTTGAGGATGTGATTCTGTTACTGATTAAACTAACTGAGAACTAAGCCAAGATACTTCTCATATGAAATACCTTAATGTTTGATTAATACTGTTTTTTTAATTTTCTTTCATTTCGCTCGGTTTTTATCAGATAAAACATCAAAAGAAACAAGAGAAAGGAAATAAAAGATGATCTGAGAAAGTAAACAAGGAATGGAAAAAAAAATGTGGAGTGATGGATGACTGGCCCATGTAGTATTAGGACATCCAATTCACCTTTAAATCTGTGGCATATGTTCATGCCTAAACTGCTCACGAAATATCTGCAATTTATTTGTGATTACTAATGAGAGTGGCAAGGGAGGATTTTCCATTCAAGGTATGACCAGTGTGTTGTAAAATGGCGGTCATCGCGGAAGGCAGTGGCAGAAATTTGACAAGCTACCACACAATGGCGGTGGTGTTGCAGGTTATAAATTCCTATCAGATTATGAATTCATTTTATTCAAATCCTGCATTAAGGCTTCTATTAAGCCTCTTCCTGGATATAGAGTAAGACATATTTTTGTTCCTTGACTTTGCTGAAATATAAAACAGCTGAAAACTCTACAATTATTAATCGAACAACCTATTATGAATTTGATCAAAAGTCAAGTCCCCTTCCCCAACTTCTACCCCTGGTAAAATATTAGCAACCTTCTCATCTAGCAATTCAAATTCTAAGAGGATCAAAATGTAAACAATCACAGACACGTAACAAAGTAAGAAAGGACAGCATACTTAATAGGCTCTTTAAGTTCGTTTAATAATTTTGCAGCCTTCTCAAACTCCTTTGCTGCAGCCTTCTCACGCTCCTTAGCTTCACGATATTCAGCCTGCTTCATATCATACCTCAGCCATGGCAATTTCTTTTTCATTGATTCGGCCTACAAAACAGATATAGGTATATTTTTTTTATCTTTTCCTTTTAAAAAATGCATTAAGACAGTGAACTTTCAATGCAAGAGGATCAGAAAACCTCCTATATGAGAAAAATAAAGGATGAACTAGGCATATCAGAAAAACAATAGACATCACCACAGAGGAGTCGTCTACATTGCTCGGCATATACAAGACATGTGATTATAATCAACAAAACCCAATAGTTAACCTTGGCAAGAAGTTCATCTCTTTGACGAACACGTTCAACATCCTTCTCTAATTCAGCATTATGTTCCTTCAACTGGTTTAAAGTTCCTTCATTTTTCTCCAGAGACTGAAAAGAATTAGTAAATTGACCATGAAGTTTACAAATAGCTAAGATTTAGGAGATTTCTATCATTCCTTAGTAAAGGGTGAACTTACCAGCTCAACATGCTTCAATGCACGACTTTTGTCAATAAGTGCACGATGTTGCTCTGGAAGTTGTGGATCACCAACAGCCTTTTCTGTCTCTTCCAAAAGTTGCACAGGAGTTAACTTTGCAAACTCACAGACCCTGTCTTGCGGTAAAAACTACCAAAAAGACAAGGATCCCAAAGAAGTAGTTCAGCAGGATCGAAAGAAAAACAAAGCATTAGCCCATCATAGATTTGAACATCACAATAAACATAATACCTATAGCAATATTCCTCAAAACTAATAAATAAAACAACTAAATCACAGGAAGCTGTGAAGCCCAAAACATAATGTGACGTGGATATGAGGATGCGGCAAATTCATAAAAAATAAAGATACCAGTCGGTCTAGATACGTCGACACAAAATTATAAAAAATATACACATTCATAAAAGAAAAAAATTTGTATAGGGACATGGATATTTTACACCTGATTAGGATCCAATGCTTGGCACTCTAGTTTATATGTGGAGAGCAAAAGGAAATGGGGCCAATATGGGTAATGATGGTGGAAGTTGGCAGTGGAGAAAGTGGAGGAGAAAAAATTCCACATGTTTATGAAAATGAATGTTCAACCTTGTTTAACTCTGACAGGTTGGTGTAATGAATTCAAGAACTCTGACAGAAAAGAAACTGAATGAAATTTCATTGACAAAAATGAATGTTCAACCTTGTTTAACTGAACCAAGCTAGAGCCATTTATAGAGCTCCACTGATTTTCAAACCAATGTAACTGAATAACTGTAACTAACTGAAGGTGGTTGATTGAGTTACAGAAAGCTCTAGAATACAACACGATAAATAAATAAAAGAATAGTCCAGAGTTAAACTAAGCAAACTAAAACTGTGTGTAACACTATAGTCTAATACCATGAAGTATAACGATTGCAGGTCATAAACTTACTTGAGTCAAATTATTTACTTGGATGTTAAACCTCTGAATGGTTTCAGCCACATCCTTTTTGGGCACAATATTTCCTGAAATTAATACATTGGCAGATCACATAACTGATCATACTGTTTTAAATTTGTCAGTAATAATATTTTACTTTGTTTGCAGTTAGCACATGCAACTTTTTTCTCTTGGTCATATACAATATTATACATACACACATATAAATGTTCAGCATATAAAATTGACAAGGGGGAAATCCAAAATTTAAGGTATTACAAGGAAATTTGTTGAAGAATATAAAGTAAGGGCAAGAGAAAACCCCTAAAGATGTTCATGCTCCACTCAACCATGGGCAAATTCACCAAGTGATAGAAAAAATTGCTAACTGTTCCAGAAATTTCATATCCTTAATTTTTTACCAAAACCTTCATAAACCATAAACCCTAACATACAAGAACTTATTTGTGGTAGAAAGACACTTCCAACGCCCATGATAAAAGCCCAGAATGATTGTTCTAATGTAAGATGTCTGTCTATGTTGCAATGCAGATATATATACCATCCTGTTTTAGAACTATTATACTTACACCAAAATAAGCGACACCAACCTAATATAATGCAATATTAATCTCTTAGTACATCCCAAGTTCATAACAATTAATAAGAAATACTAGTAAGTAGCTTGCACTAAGTCAGAGAATGGTTTTTAAAGGAGGGGGCAATATGCCTTCATGTAGCCAGCATAGTTTTCAATATCAAAAGCAGAAACTACATTTTGTATTTTACCTTTTAAACATTTCTATTACAGTTAACAGCAACCAAAAGACTTAATAATTGCTATCAAAGTGAAAGTAGCATTCAATAAAATTGTATATCTGGTGTCAAAAATCCCACCATTTAAAACCCATTCCGACTTGTTGCTAGTGTTTATTTTACGCATAATTGTAATTTGCTCCTCTTTATGGTCCCCCCTCAAGGTAATCTTAATGTGCCCAGAATCTTCTCCCCGCTTCACAAATGCTTGAATACTTGTGGCTCGCCCAAGCAACTGCAGAAAATCGTATGAAATGATTCAAAAATAAAATCTTCAGAAGATTCTTAGCAAAAAGAAAACGAAACCTGTTCAAGTGTGGGAAACAAAAACCAACCTGGGGCTCTCCGCAGAGGCCAAGAGCAATAGCACATACAAGAGAACTCTTTCCAGAACCATTTGGCCCAATTACGAGATTCAACCGAGGCCCGGGTTTACATTTTAAGTAATCAAATGTCATGAAATTATGAAGTTCGATTTCTAAAATGTTTCCAGGCATATAATCATCCTCCCCCCTGAAACAAAAGTCAAATCATTAACTCCATAATCACAACCTTTTCGCCATTTTCAAACAAAAAAATATGGGGTTAGAGCGTATTCCTCATTTCAAATACTAAGCATGAAATATGAATTTTTAATTTAGTTAATCACCATAGGGTAGAGCATGAAGTACAGAAAAGTAATGCACAAAACCAAAGATGGAAAGGAAAACTCACTTCTAAATTAAGAAAAATATAAACCATTTATAAAAATAAATGAAGGATGATGTTTACGGATTCCCAAATAAATTCACATTTTCCTCTAATTTTTGAATTTCTCAAATGTGGGATACTATTACTATATATGTGTGTTGTGTCTCCTGTCTGTGCTTCATGGAAAATTACAACAAACGACATAGACCAACCCCAAACACATAACTTACAAGGAACAAAACTAAAATTTAATCCTTACATTAACATACAATGACTTTGGAACAAAATTACCTCTATAACATAAACATCGACACATGGAAGGTGTGTCCAGACACATGTCAGTGTCCAGACAAGTGATTACATTCAATTATATCATTTTCTAAAATCCTTACCAATCTCAACGTGTCAGTGTCGTATCCAGTGTCTGCTTAATATAAAAATTACAACAAACTACATAATCCAACCCGGAAACACAGAAATTGGGAACGAAACTAAAATTACTAGTTAAACTGAAAAACAAAACGGATGTGATAGAACGTTAACGAACCTGCTGATTTTGTGGCGCTTAGAAGGGCGAGAATTCGCCATTGAAAGTAAGGGAGATCGATGTCGAGTTAGCGGTTTTTGAAGTTTGAGAAATTGAAAGTTGAAAAAATGTTGCGTATGAAAACCCTAGGATTTGAGAATTCGAGCGATTGAGAAAGATAAAGTTTGGCGCCAATTAATGTTTTAGCGAGGGTTTGCGGTAATCTCGGGTTTTGTGTTGTGATTGGTTGGAGAGAGTTAGCGAAGAGAGTGCAGAGCGAGAGAAGAAATAAGACACTATTTGATGTTTGGTTGACGATTGAAATAGCGAAGAGAGAAAGAATTGAGTGGGGCCGGGCGAGTGATTTTGTTTTTCTTTTGTCAATAGACAATCCTGTCCAAAAAAAAAAGACGGAGTAATATTAAAAAACAATATATATCTTGTCACATAAAATAAAATAGAACAATACATTCGGTCCGTTTCTTACATATTAAAATACTTGGGGTCTAAATTAACATAGATCAATTAGAGGGACAAAGCGGTTATAATATGTACACAAGTTTGAAGTCTGAACTCATCACTTATTGAATGTAAGGGATGAATTTCTTCTAGCCAATAGACAAAAATATAAAATTGATGTTTAGACTAGTTACAATGGTGGATATTAAACCCCAAAATAGGAGTTGAATGCATGCATTGGTGGGGTTTAATATGGTGGTTGAATGAGATGGAGGGAAGAGAAGATGAAAGAATTCAACCGAGTTGAATGGAGAGAAAAGTGAGAAAGTGAGAACGAGGGAAAGTGGGAGAGTGGGAGAGTGGGATGGTGGGGGAGTGTAATGCGACACGTGGCGCAACATGAGAGGCCACCTCCAGCAAGTGTGGTGCACTTGCTCAAGAGGGAGGTGGGTCTTGAATTTTCGTTTTTTTTTTAAATGTATATATATGTGTCATATTTTGATTGGGTGTGTATATTTTTATTTATTCTAATACTTTCAGAGCAATTATTGCATAGCATATTTTTTTCAAAATTTTTTTTTTAATACCAAAATTCATAATTTTTAAAACTCTATAAATAGCGGTATTGTTTGATATACTTTCAACATAAAAAAAAAAACTCATTTTTACACTTCTTTCTCTAGTTTTTCCTTGTGCAATGGATCAAAATAATTACTCGTTTAACAACCAAAACACGAATAATTATCTATTTCATAGCCAAAGTTCAAGCAATTTTCCAGTGAACAACCAAAACCCCAACCAACCACAACCTCAGAATCCATCAAATTATGGTTTTGCACCTATGTTTGGTATGCCTTCAACTGTGCCAAATTATCCACCACAATACAGATCTATGATGCATTCTGGACATCATTCTTCCATAACAACCCATTATGCTAATCCTCGTTTCTCAAACCAAAATCCAAATGTTCAAATCACTGAAATTCCTGAATTTTCAACTCAAATGACGCTCGGAAAAGGTGGGTCTGAAATTCCTGAATTTTAACGTACTTGATCGCTCTCCAGTTTTTGACGATGTTGAAAAAGGGAATGCTCCCAAAGTTAAGTTATTTGTAAATGGACGCCCATACAATATGACATACTATCTTGCCGATGGTATTTACCCTTCATACCCAACATTTGTCAAATCGATTAGACTTCCAATTACTGAACAAGATAAGTTATTTGCAAAATATCAAGAGGCTTGTCGAAAGGATGTGGAGCGTGCATTTGGAGTGCTACAAGCTCGTTTTCAAATCATTCGTGAACCAGCCCGAATGTGGGATATAGGTGACTTGGCTATCATCATGAGGACTTGTATCATATTACATAATATGATTGTCGATGATGAACGGGATACATATGCACAAAACTGGAACGACTTTGATCAAGGAAATACAAGTGGTTCCAACACAACGCAACAATTCTCAACTGAGGTACTGCCCTCGTTTCATAATCATGTTCGTTCGAGGTCTGAGTTACGCGATCCAAGTGCACATCACCAGTTGAAGGCTGATCTCGTCGAGCATATCTGGAAATCATTTGGAATGTTTCGTGACTAGCATTGATTATGTATTTTAAAGTGTGATTTAAGAGTTTGGTTATTTCATGTGTCGAGTGACTTGTATTGTGTGCTTTACTAATTGTACTTCGTGTGTAACAATTTGTACTATAATCGAGTTGTTTTTGCGTATCTTAATTGAGTTAATAATAATAAAAAATTATTGTCATATTTAGTTGATAAATTAAGGAAGAATAATAATTTTAAATATTAAATATATAAAAATAAAAATATTCATTATTTCAAAAAAATATAAATAATAATAATTATTATACAAAATTAAATAATATAAATAAAGAATAAAAAATGTGGGGTATATGAAAGTGAGTTGGAAGAGAGAGTATTTGGTTTAAACTAAACCATTGTAGGAGTAAAAGTTGAATAATAGTTTAATTGTTATGTGGAAGAGAGAGAAAATGATGTGGAGTATTGGGAAGTGAAAAAGTTGGGGTTTAAATTGTGAACCATTGTTGATAGCCTTATATGTTTCATTCAATTACATCAAGTCACACACAAAGATACCGATAAATTACGTACTTTTTTATGAATCAAGTTATCTTTGGCAGGAAGTTTATCATTAAACGGTCTACAAACAACTATTTTTAATGGTACTTTGATTCTTACTCTAAGTTTCTAATTTTTTGTTTTAAAAGTTAAAATTGAGTTTAATTGGTTTTTTTAGTTAGTTTGAAAACATTTTTCATTTCAAATCATAAAACAAGTTTTTTAATTCTTATTTTTGTTTTAACAATAACAACTCTACATTGACGGATGGACCCATAAATTTTAAGTAGTGTGGACAAACGTATAAGTTTGCAAAAAAAAAAATATGTATGTGTGTGTGTATAGAATAACATTTCATTTTTAAAAGTATAAATATACATCATAATTGTTCTCTATATTTTTCATATTTTGGATACATTGAATGATTTTTTCATTTTCAATGTCAATGAATTGAGAAGGAAATTAAAGTTCGTTATTCCTTATGTGACAATGTGGTTGTTGTTTCTCTCATGAATTGAGAAATTTGGGGTTTCTCATTTTTGTTTTTTTACTGGAATTTGGATTCAAGTTTTGCAATTCGTTTAATTGGTAAAAGTAAAGTATCATTGATTTTTGATTTTTTTGGTGGAAAGACCGAGCGAAAATATTCATTTAAAAACTCACACACATAAGTGAGAATCCCAAAATTTAACTCGGATCATAGCATCTAGTTTGACAATTGTCAACAACCACTTCAACTATCTCCGATCATTGAGAACCATTACACTGACCACCACCATCAACACTTTATCAATCTTTAATTACCATTGATCATCACTTTGATCGCCATTACCGCCACTACCAAGCACCACTCTGACTAGTGTCGATCACTACTATAACAAATGTCTTCCGCAACCTTTGACAATCAACACTTTGAACTAATAAACTCACTTTAGATTGGTCTGATGGTATTGGTTTTGGATCTGAAAGTGTGATCCTCCTCACGGTCTCATGTTCGATTTTCCTTAGTGTCAATGTAGGTGGGCTAATTTAATTTCTTAAAAAAAACACTATGAACTACTACTATTAAAATTATTATTACTAAACAAATAATTTATAAATCTATAATATTTTATTTTTAAAAATTATTTTGATAAAAAATAATGAAGGGAAGAATGTATGGTGTGTTTGTTTCCAGGTTTGTAATATGATTCTCGGGAATGTAAGATTGGAAATGCAACATTTCCATGTTTGTTTCAAGTTTTGAAAATTTGTTCCGAGGAATGTTATATTTCCAAGAATGTTATTTACACATGATTTCTTCTTTTGTTATTCTCATGCTTAAAGGATGGGAAAATAATATTATCATGGGAAGAGAACTCAACTTGTCATAACTTTGCAATACCACTCACATTTATTTCCATTTTTATTTTTTTAATTAAATTATTTCTAAATCATTTCCAGGAAATCTAAATTTTTACCAACCACATGGGTAGAAATGTTATTCCTAGAAACATTATTCCTGGGAATATCATTCCAAGGAATGTAATTTCTTACCTTGAAACAAACACACCTGTAATGTTCATTTTCATAGAAGAATATGTAATTTCTATCTTCATGAAAGAATGCAAGGTTCGTCTTCGTCTTCATATAACTTATTTCTATCTACTCAAATATCATTGTAACAGAGACATTTTTGTTAGAGGTCAACACATCCATCCACCAAGGCTCGAGCCCATATTTTTTTATAAGGTGTTTACTTTTTCCACTCAGTGTGTGTCTCATGTGCCATACTTTTTTTCTAAAACACTCTTTGTTTGGATTATATAATCCAGGTTTTTTTTAGGGATTTTTGAAGTATATAATCTGAAACAATGTTTTGCCCATAATTCATAACAGTTATGACATATATTATTAAGATGACAGAATTGAAGATGACAAAAAACAAAATATATGTAAAGAGACATACGTGATTCAAAATCTCATTTTATTAATTGATCAATACATTACATTAACATAATGTATGTTACAACAAATTACATTACATAATGCTTATTACAAGAAATTATGAGATATTTAAAGCTAAATCTGTAGTGGAAGAAGATGGAGAGGGAAAGAGACTATGGTAAGGTCTGTTTCCTCTCGCATCCTAAGAAGGGAGGGGAGGAGGGGTAAAGCGAAATCAGGTGGGAGAAGGACACTCTGATGAAAAACCTTACACCCAGACCGAACAAACTTACACCCAGACAGAGCATGCCAAGTTGCAAAGTCGGACATTGCCCTTTAACCATTCATATTATCCCTAGATAAAAATAAAAGAAACCTTATATGAAATACCAGCGATGGAACATTGTAGAAGAAATTTATAAAAGATAATGAGAGAATGTGAGATGGAATGACAATTTGTGAAGGATGGGTGAGTATTTATATAGGGAGTGTAATATCCCGCTTCAGAATCAAATATTTATCAGTATTGAGACGATGTATCAGAGATATTTTATAAGGAATGGCATTTTTGTATTTTTGAGGGTTAGGCTATAAAAGCCATTTCCCCCAAAATTCTCTCATAATCTTTTCCACTTCCTCTCTCTAGAACCAATCCTCTCCCTTCTCTCTTCTTCCACTCTTGCGCCCCTCCCTCCAATCCTTCAACAATCATCAAACTTCTATCTCAATTACTCCATCTTCATGCAAGCAAGCAAGGTTTGTGATTTTGGTCCAAAGGAAGCAAAGAGAAAGGAAGGAAGGAAAAGTTTGACGCTAGGGTTTGAAGAGGGAAGCTTGGCAGGATCAGAAGCAATTGCTAGGTGAGCTCCCTAGGGTTTTAGAACCCACTTTGAGTAAGTTTGAGTGTATTGTGTATTTTGAGCAAAGTTTGCGATTTTGTGCCCTAATCCCTTTAGCTTGTCAATTCCTTGTTCAATCATGTTTATATCAGTCAATTTACAATGGAGAATCATTCATTATGCTGTTATGATGCCTGGGTATGCTTAGATAAGTAAAAAATGGTGTAAAATCATGTTTTGAACTTTTTCTGTGCTGTCAAACTCGCCCGGCGAGCTCGGGGCGAGCTTACAGCGACTTTTCAACAATTTTCCCTGTCTCATCTCGCCATGGCGAGATGGAGCTCACCCAGCGAGATCAGACAGACCTTCCATGGCTGTTCTGCTTCGTTCAGTGAGCTGTGTACGCGTTAGGCGAGGCATTTGGTAACCATTTTCAAAGAAAACCTTATTTTCTAAGGAAAACACCATTGTGGACATATCCGAGGGGCATATAACACATAAGGAATAGATGAACAAGGGTTCAGCGACGCATTAAGAGTATAAGGGTAAGGGTTAGATGAGCAGGAAATCATTAAGTAAGTGGGATAGTAAATCCCTAAGTAAGACATATGATAACGATATGTCTAGAACCTTTAATAGGTTAACAGGACTAGAATTTTATTCAAGTAGATAAGGGTTAGTTTTCAGGTTCCCCTTAACTAAGCAGAAATAGTATGTACCCTTTAAGCGTACAAGTACCAGAAATATTATTATTATTCAAAGCCTCAGATAGGCATAACGGGGTTTAGATACCTAATATGTTTTAAGTGGCTTATGATAACGATAAGCTTAGAACCTTATAATATATGTTAATTATTACATGATTATTTATGTAAAGAATGCATCAGATATGCATAATTTCAGGCAATGCATCAGACATGCATAGTTTCTGATGATGCATCAGATATGCATATGATTCAGAATGGTGTATCAGATATACACATGCCAGCTAAGTTGTGTATCAGATATACATAACGATAAGAGGAGTCTGATGATTAGCCTTAGATAGGAATTTTCATCGGTTATCAGAGGGATGTGCTTCGGGGTTACTCCACTCGGGGGCATTCCATAAAATGAACTCAGATAATAATGTTTGTTCGACGCTAACTTTCTAACTTTATGTTAAAGCAATATGTATATGTATTTATTACATAAGTTTATGGCAAGTACTGTTCAGATAACAGTTATCAGGGAGTGATCGTAGGATGTCCCCAGATCACTAAGTATGAGAATATGATAAGTAGTTATCAGTTATCAGGTATATATTACCTATCAGACATGTGTCAGGTGGTGATCTTAGGAGTCCCCTCGATCACCGAGTTATCAGGTTATAGTCTAGATTTCATGGCTATTCAGTTATCAGGCTCAGGCAGTGATCCTAGGTTTCCCCTTGATCACTAGTTTAGCAGGATGTAGTCTGCTTTATGACTACACAGTTTAGCAGGATCAGGCAGGTAACCCTTTATGGGTAAGGTTAAAGCTTGGCGATCATAGGAATCCCCAAGATTGCCAAAGTAGGCATGGCGACCCTAGGTTCCCCGAGGTTGCCAACAGTAGGATGGGTGGAGCTCACTGAGACATTATGTCTCATCTCATTCCTTCTGGTGCAGGTATTCAGGTTAGCAGGATGTTTGTGATGATGTTCTTCAGGAAGACGCTGGATGGAGTGCAGTTGCTCGTCAAGTATCAGCTCAGGAGCTTAATGGACTTTTGTATAAGTATATATTATGGTACTTGAACAGTTGTATAACGAGAAAATTGTACTTATTCACTTGTATTATTTGTAATTATTATTGGAAAGTTTAATGTATCCAGTATCAGTTTAATGCACATGCTAATATTCTAGATAACATTAGTATGGGTGTTACAGGGAGATTCGTGAAGAATGGGTGCATAGAGTGTAACAGTCATTAAGTTTGGGTCAAAAAATGTGGTCATGGCGACTCTGACCAGTTAAGTGTTGCTGACCAATAAAAAAAACATGTCCAATGACTCAGTCTGATGAGCTAGTCACTGTCCACACTCTGAATTAGTCCGGGTTATATAATCTGAAACCATCTAAAAAATGTTCGGATTTTATAATCTGAACCTGTCAAAGACTGTGTTAAAACTCGTAATTTGTAGGGTGAGGGATATTTCAAATTTTATAATTTGAACCTGTGAAGTACAAGATTTTTTTGTGGCCTACATTGCACTAACAGTTTTTGTGCTCCATAACGCACAAAAACTTCTATAATTGGTGTGTTTGGTTCATTTGTTGTAAAACACAACGAGTAACCATGAAAACTTATTCGGTAGATCTAAATATCAAGCTAGCCGCAATTTACTACAACATGGGGAAATCCAATTTGTTCAGGGTATGGGTTGAAGGATCAACTCGACCAAATATATCGCGACTGAACCACAGAGACACGGGGATGGTGGACAATGTTGAATATCGTCGTCCATCCACTGACTCAGATGGAAGCGTCCAGTTCACCTAGATGAAGCTTAGGAACAACAATGACGACGTGAGAATCCTGTTCTCAATATTTGCTCAGTACAAGTACTAAATGACTGATCGAGTTGGACGTTTCGTTAGGCAGGTCTTTCAAAGATATTCAGAAAAGTTTGATCTGTCTCAGGACCTACGAAGAAATCAAGGCTCTAATGAATATATCAGATGAAGATTTAAGTTTGGCAGATCCATGACCTTGTGTGTGTGTGTGTGTTTTATTATGTTGTTTTAAGTTGTTGTAATTGTTATTTTTAATGTATGTTGTTGAAATTAAATTTCTTGTGTTCTGAACCATGTCAAACCCTCAAAACTCGTTTTAACACAGTCTAGGTATGGTTCAGATTATATAAAAAAAAAGTTATACTCTCGTTATTTAAATTGTTGAATAAAACTTATTTTAATATTAACAAAATTGGTCTATGTTGTTAAATTTCTACTTATTAAGACATTTTAATTGATGTGCGTTCATGTGACAAGTGAGTCATAATTTTTGTAACTTTATAATAGTATATTAACATCAAGATGGAAACTAACATGTCGATGAATAATAAAATAGTAAAAATAATTAAGTGAATGGTAAAATTGAGAGAAAAAATGTTACACCAAAATACAATATTTTTGTTATAAAAGGTAATAATTTTTTTTATATAGTGGGTAATATTGTTCATATTTTTGTGCATTATTCTTACTATTGTTGTTGATTGTTCTTATTTTAATGTAATTAAACAAATTTTTTAGTTGATAACTAGTGAAAGACCTATGTATTTGCACGGGTTGCGTAACATTGCGGTAATAAAATAAATAAATCCACTTGGGCTGGGTTGGTGATTGATGACACATCATCGTATGACATTATAGCTATGTTTTTAGTACTTTTCTTTGCATTTGAAGACAAATAAGATGAGAGATAGAGAATTTGTTAATGGTTTGAGGAACATATTATATTGTTTTCACTCTAGTCGTTGTAATTCACTTTTATCCTAGATCATGCAACTCCATAGGTATTTTGAGTGTTTTGTAGTGAGGAATCGTGTAAATCGGCAAATCAAGACATCACGTGAAGGATCAAAGATATGAAATTGAAAACCAATGGAACTTAGAAGGTTGTTGAAGACAATACAAAGTAAAGAAAATTCATTTCAAGTTCCTATGAGTTTTCAGACGGAAGAACGATCGAAAACGGGATGAAAATGCAAGAAAACGCACCTGAGGGGCTGCCTCAGGCGCCTACCCCATGCGCCCCTGCACCTAGGGCAGCATTGGTTGCTGCTTTAGGTGCCCCTGCGTGTAGCTCCAGGCGCCCAGACACGGGCATAAAGTGGATTTTGCTTGTTTTCCAAGCTGGATCGGTGCAAAAAGCCCAGTTTTCTTCTCTTAAACAGTATGTAATCATATGTTATAAATAGAGACCCTTGCACACATTATTATTCATTCAGAAATTTGACGTTCAAAGCAAGGGTCAAGCATAAGAGCTTCAAGGCAGGATTCTTCCTTCTCTTGTTCTCTCCAGGGTATGTTTTTCTATTGTTTTGTTATGATGTATGTTATGAGCAACTAAACCTCTTGATTAGGGTTTCAAGATGAACCCCTTCCTATTTGTTGGATCTTATTAATAAAGTTTTTCATTCAGTGTATGCTTTTATTGTGCTCGATTTAAATTAGATTATGCATGTTCTTTAATGCTTTTTCAATTGGTTAACTACGAGTGTAACCTTGAAGATTGAACCGTGGGATAAAAGTAGACCCTGCAAATTATATCAATTTCATTGGCTTTTCTAATTACCACTTCTTATAGAGGTTAGGAAGTTTTAGGTTTGAATTCCTTCTGTCATTACTCTTTTCTTTAGACAGCATCATACGTAATATAAACATAGGTTAGTCCGGCAATAGTTATTTAAAGAAACTTCGTACGAGTTTTACCGTTGGATTCATTAAATCAAAGTAGGAACCACATAAGTTGTTTGTTTCTTAAAAGATAATTCCAACAAAGACGAATGAGGATTCAAAGATTCCCTAATCACCGTTAATAATCTGAATCACAAACCTAATCTTGCATTGGGCAGGGCAATTCAACCCTGCAATTCTATTCAATTTTATTTAACTTTAGTCTTTCGAAATAAGTTTTATTAATTACTAAGTTGAACGACAATCTCTGTGGAGAACAATAAACTTGATACTATATTACTTGTTGCAATTTGGTGCACTTGTCAATTTCGTCCATCAAGTTTTTGGCACCGTTGTCGGGATTGTTGATATTTCGACAAGGTAATTGAAACAAACCGTTTAATTAAAATAAATAATAGTAAGTGATAATAATAATAATAATAATAATAATATATATATATATATATATATATATATATATATATATATATATATATATATATATATATATATATAAAAACACAACACACATCACCACGTGATGAAAAAAAAACAAACATTCCCTCATTCCTTTTTTTTCTTCCCCTGTAACCTCTCTCTCTCTGTTAAGCTCCTCTTCTTCATTTCCTTCCTTCCCAAATCAAGCAATTTCATTCACAAATCAAACACCCATAAGAAAAATTATACATCCAAGGAAAGCCCTTTGTTAGTACAAGTAGATTTGGAAGAATTTTGGAGTTAGGGTTTGTGCATTGGAGAAGAATAATAATACCCATATTGTGAAAGTTGCTCATTTGGGATTTCTTGGAGGTATATTTATCTAATTCTGACTCAACTAGTGCATATTTGGGCATGATTAGTTGTTAAAAATTTATTTTTGAGACTAGAGTAGATAATATGAGGATTTTATGGTTAACTATAGTTATAGAAGTAGTGGAATGAGTTTCTAATTCATGAGAAATTTTATTGATGCTCAGATATGATGTCGGATGCTTCCCATGCTTCTCCAGGAGCGATTGGAGAGCAAACTTAGTTGACTCGTCATAACTGTGAGTTAATGACGATCATTATCACTTATTTTCATTATCGTTATTATTGATATTTTTATGATTTTCTATGTTAAAGTGTTTATAAAAATGGGGAACACACCCTTTGAACATTTTTCTTCTCATTGATACTTCTGCTAAAAGTCATCGATATTAATATGCGCTCCGTTTGGATTTGGATGTTACTTGTGATTCATAAAGAAGAATGTTTTCAACTCGGTTTGGATTGTATGCATTTCGACATAATCTTTGAAATGTTTTGAAACATTGTTTTAGCGATGTATTTTGAAATCACGGTTAATGACGACGACCTAGGTGCACCTAGTATTGATTTCGGTTAGGTAGAGTTACTCTGTTAGATGGAGCCGCCCCTATGGATAGGCCGCCATTAGGAGGAGAGGGCTATCAATGGGATGTAAACTCCCTAATTGAAAATGTTTTACGTTTTGTTTTGAGTAGAGAGAAAAGAGCTATCCGTTAGATGAAGCTACCACTAAGAGAAAGACCACTCTTAGTAGGAAAGAGCTATCAATGAGATGAAGCTAGTTCTCGATTCACCAAATTTTGATTATTTTCACTAAATGGAGTTTTCTATATTTTTTTAAAAAAGGCTTTTATTATGAATTTCATCAATGTATTTTTAAAGACTTATAATCGTATTTTCAGCTCTTTACGATATTTGATTTTCTTTGCATAATTCTTATCGGATTGGAAATATTTACCAATGTGTGAATTTTCAAGTGTATAAACGATTGCGGGTTAATAGAATTTTATACGGTTACTAGATTTGCAAATTGACATTTTATTTGAGAAACTTAATTACCTGTGCCCATGTGTGTTTTCCTTCTAGTTGGTGGTGGTTGGTGTCTCCTCACTAAGTCCTTGTGACTCACTCTTTCATTTTCTATTTTTTTTCAGATTCCTGAGCAGCTGAGTAGAAAACTGCAAGTAGATCCGAAGTTCAGCATTGTCACTTTTTGGTAGGCCTCCTTGATGGATGACTCTTTTGCTTATGTACATATTTTAGTCAGCAACTATATGGAGTCTAGAAATGTCTCATTTTGATTTGTACAAATATGTAAAAAAATGTCATTTTGATTTTCTGGATGTTGGAAACAGGTTTTTGGACAGGATTCAGATCTTGGGAACATTAGAAAAACGGAGGATACTCTATCCAAATTTCTGTAAATATTATTTTGAAGTAAAATTAGTTATTTCAAGATTACTGAAATGTCATTGGTCAACTTGATCGTTAGGCTTGCCGGACTTGATTCATAAGTCTGTGCGCCGGTCACAATTATTTTTGGGTCGTGACAGTAATTGGTGAAAATTATTTTAAAATTAGGATTAGGTCTAGGTAAGTTTTTCTTTTATTGTTTTTAAATTTTCAGATTTTATCTTTTAATTAGTATAGGTAGCGTTTTTTTAGTAGTAATAGGGAGTTTGTTTAGTTTGTTTTATTTTTTTTAGGAAGTAAATCTTTTTAGATTAGGTTAAAATTTATTTTTCCTATTTCTTAGGTCAAATTTGTTACCTTTTCTATTTTAGTTTTTTTAAGGGTGGTTGACAACATTTTTATTGTACTAGTAACATATTTGTGTTTATTTTTTTAGACTTTAAAAAACAGAGACATTGTTATCAATTTTAATAAATTAGATTCCCACGACAGTTTTTATTTACGAGATTGTGTGATTGTATTTTTTAATTTTTCTTTTAAATTTAAAAAATACAAAATCTGTTATTGATTTTTAAGGCTTAGACTCTCATGGTAGTTTGTTTTAGGGGAGAACGTTGAATCCATTTTTTTTTTCTTTTAAATTTAAAAAATGAAAACAAAAATTGTTATCGATTTTTATGGCATAAATTCCTCATTTAGTTTTTTTTACAAAGCTCATTTAGTTATAATTAATAGTAATTTAGTTGTAATTAATCACTAAATCTACAATATTATAAAGATTATGAGTTTAACTGAGGTTAACGAAAGAAACGTTTTTTTTGAGGGAAAACGAAAGAAACTTGTAGGACACACAAGGTGGTTTTTCTTCTCCCAACTATATTTTTTCATACACAAGATTAAAAAATTGAACTTGATCACATGCTTAAAGAGTAAAAATCCTTTATCAATTGGGCCAATCGATATTTGGTGAAAAAATTAATCTAATAACTTATTACTAACCTTTTTCATTAAAAAATATAAATTAACTATAGGTCATGAATCCATAGCAAGTTTATACATATTTTATACACCTAGCACAAGAAAATAATGATAAACCATAAATACACTTAAAACTAAATCATAGACAAAGAGTTACAACCTTTTACATCAAAAGATCAAATTTTATTGTGTCATTGACATCCACACATGTAAGTGACTCATCTTACCTTTTATTCTGTCTAATACACGTGTCACTAAAAGATATTTCTCACTCTTTCAATAAAGAAAAATAATATCTACATATCCAAAAAAATTTGGGGCCAAAATATAAGCACTAATTAACCAGTTATTCTTTTATTTTAAAGCCATAGCTAGATAGCTATATTTAGCTAGAATAGCATGTATCTAATCCATCCACAAACACCTCAACATTCCCTACCATGTCTCTTACATCACTTCCAACTTTTCCATCTCTAAAGACACACCATTCACTTCAACAAAATTTACCTACTATTACACCCTCAAAGGTTGGTACAAATTTGGTTTATGGTGATGCATTAGTCATTGTGGCAGCAACAGAAGCAGTTGCATTAGCTAATGCTGCTGTGGATGCAGCTAGAAATGCTGCAGCTGTTGGAATTGGAAAAGAGTGCATAGGAATTGATGATATGAGGAGGAAGAGAAGGAGAAAAAGAAGGAAAAATTTGGGATGTATGGTGGAAGAAGAGAATATTCAGAACAATTTCTTGAGGCAGAAAGAGGTTGTAGGGTCTGTGGCATCAGGGTTTTTGAGTTCAACTGAAGAAGCTGAGCTTTGTTTATGTCTCAAGGTATATGTTGTAAATATGATCTTATCTGATATCTTATATTATAAAAGAGATAAGATAAGCTCAAAATGTTAATTAAGAATACACTGACCCACCATTTCTTTTTCCAAATTTATCTACTAAACAATGATCTGTTTATATATCATCCATTTTGTATGATACAAATTTTCTTGCTGGATATGATTTAAAAACACATTCCATTACTAACAGGATTATTCATTGTGTGTTGAATAACAACAGGAGGGGGCAAAGATTGAAGTTGCTAAGCAAAGAATGACAGAACATGAAGGGAATTATGCTATTTCAAGGTTTACTCTTGAGAATACAAGTCTAGATAAAGTGTTGATTAATACAAGACAATCAAAAGAAAGATTAGCTCGTGATTATCGCGGTTTAGTTGCATCAATCGCAACTAGTTATCAAGGCAAAGGCTTAAGCTTTCAAGATCTCATCCAGGTGCATACTAACACATTTCAGTATTTTGATGTTTGTTAAAGTTTCTCATTAGGCATTTTAATTCATTTAACCAGGAAGGAACCATTGGACTTCTTCATGGAGCAGAGAAATTTGATCCAAATAGAGGATGTAAGCTGTCTACATATGTTTACTGGTGGATCAAACAAGGCATTATTAAAGCCTTGGCGAAGAAGTCCAGATTAGTCAGATTACCGGTGAGACACTTTTTTTATAATTTTGTTTTGGGGCGGGGGGATGAAAATTATCTTTAATTAAAGTGACATTAGTGACTATTTTACAACTATTCTAAGAATGATATTTGAACCGCGTCTCTTGAGGTTACAAGGTGAAGCTCTTAAACATGAGACACTTGTTCAATTGTTTACTAATAATGCTAAAAATGATTTTAACCTTGAGTGACATGGTTGTTTTTAGTTAGCTTCGATTCAGTCATATCCTAAGTTTGGTGTAAGTTCTTTAACAGTTAAGTTTTCACAATTCACTACTAATTTTTTATTTTTGATTAGACGAAGCTTTTTAGGTCTTGGTGCTTGTGGAGGTTACCGGTGATTCTAGTTTTTAAAAAACTGAAACATACGTCAGTAAAAGTTGATATACCGATATAAACCGGAAAAATAAATTTGGTTACTAAATTCGATGTCTTTAACCCTTAACGACGGAATGGGAGACATATTTCACATTCTTCGATCTCTAAATTTCAGCCACTGTTTCAATTTTTCTAGTAGTGTACAACCAATTTTGCAAATTAAAATGATACACAGTTGAAATATTTACAGTTTGTTTATTTCTGGCGTTTTCTGTTAATTTCCAGTTATAAATAAGCATTAGTGAAGATATTATGGAAATTTTCAAAAATGTATTTTTAAAAAAGATTGAATATATTTGGAAATTCTGAAAAATTTCAGAATATTGTTACCAGTGTTTTCGAAAATACATTCTCTCTAGTTAGCTTCTATCTTCTCTCTAATAACCAAATGTCATTCCGACCAACCACATACTAAACAAAAAATTGTAAATAGAAATTGAAAATTTTTGTTAGAAAGTAAAGTTCTTACTTATCACTATTTTCATAGTCTCTTTGGATTTACTATTATTGAAAGTGTTTTGATCAATAAACTATCTTACTATGCAATACTTCTATGGTAGTCTAGTACTAGATTTAAGAAGTAGACTGTTTATTATGAATGTTTGGTTAGTTTGTTATTTATAGGGAGAAAAGTATGGAATGGTTGCAAAAATCGCAGAGGCTAACAATGTCTTAAGAAGAAGACTGAGGCGGAAGCCGACATACAATGAAATGGCCGAGGTTCTCAATGTGAATGTTTCAACTGTAAAACTTGTTTCTGAAAGGAGTAGACAACCAATTTCATTGGACAAAGCTATCACTCATCAGAGCAACTTAACACTTAAGGTTTAACAATTTCATTCGTATTTTATACGCATAACTACACATTCTTATTCTTATTATATATGAAAAAAAAATACAAATTCTGAGCTATTAGTCATAATCTTTACAATGATATAATGCAGGAGATTATACCAGGACCAGTTGAAATGATTCCAGAGAAGATGGTTGAGAGGCAGCTAGTGAAGCAAGGGGTTGTGAAGCTTCTTAACACACTTAACAAGAGAGAAGAAGAGATTGTAATATTATACTTTGGACTCAATGGAGAGACCCCTCTGTCTTTTGAGGAGATAGGAAAGTTGTTGAAACTATCAAGGGAGAGAATCAGACAGATTCATGGCATTGCACTGACCAAATTGCAACAAAATTCACTTGTAGATAGTCTAAAGTTTTATGTTGTATAGAAATTTTTTTCTGATTAAGATTTATGAACAGGAACATAAAATGAAAAAGACGATCTATCCTTGAGATACGAGTTTGATATAACTTGAAATAGAAACAAGTAATCTGATATGACTTGAAAAGTATTATAGAAAAGTCTCAAACTAATTTTTTATTTTTTTTTCAGAAAGTGACTTTGGAATTAATAGTTGTAGAAGTACAATATGTTTATTCAATATGCATTAGGAACATCAATCTTTATTATGTTACTCAAACAAGTTGCTAATATTAAGAACCAACAACAACATGGATTCTAAGAGATTCTCAGGGCTTCAACTTGTTCCATTTATGTATGTATATTTCATGTTGCCACATACGAACAAACAAAGCAGTAGAGCAGAAAATTCTCAACTGTAACTTTGGGAATCATATCAGCTATGTGTTAAGAAAACTACAAACCCAAATGTGCATAGTAGTCTGTCTGATTGGCTCATGCAATTGATGCAAAGATGAAGTCAAATGATAAGAAAATACATAATTAATACTAGCTAAGTAAATTCAATCCTGATGCAATCAATGGCAACCATGCATTTGGCTCCTCTAAAACAAGCTTACAAGTGGAATCATGAACTCAAAATCTTGCCCCACTTTTGTCTTCGTTTCATCAAGTGATCTGATTTCCATCCATTTATTAGGCCTATTCTGAAAAGAAGGGACAAAATATAAAATATTGAGTAACAGCTCAATGAATAAAATGTTAACAGGCTAACACTAGCAGTTTCAACAGAATGATTCAGGAAGTAAAGTTTCTTGGCAAATAATATAATAGCAAGTGACTAGATAGGAGTTTATTGATAAACAAACTTATAAATTACAGAAAACAGATTTTTTATAAAGTTTATTTGCCTATTAGTTGCAAGAAATTTGGTGAAAGGAGGGAATTTAAGAAAATAATGATCAAATTTCCATTTAGAATCCGGTTAACATTGAGAGACCATCAAATCTCATACAGAGAATAAAAAAACACACATATATAACAGATATTGATTATTGGCTTTGTGTTGAGAATTGTGTAATAGAGTCCACGACCAATGAGATGTTTTTGGATTGTTCATATAAACGAATTGGAGTTGAGAGAGGTAAAACAAAAATATACCTGAAAATGGGAACATAACTTCTCCTCATATTGTGACTTGATCATTTATATCTATGACAGGGATGTGAGCAATTTTGGACCAATGTTCCTTCCTTTTATACCTTTCTTCTAACAATGGGCATATTCGAATGGTCAGTTCCTTGAGAGATGAAGGGAGGCTGTCTTCTGGTAATGACTCAAGCTTTGGACAATTCCAAAATGAAAGTAATTTCAGCGATGAAGGAAGACAGTTTTCTGGAAATGACTCAAGCTGTGGACAATTCCAAAAATAGAGATTTTGGAGAGAGGAGAGGTGTCGAAGCCCATTTCCATCAAATGACTTCATTTTATAAAGACCACTAATATCCAGATTCACAAGAGAGATGGGTAGCAACGACTCCTTCATCAAGGTGTTAAATATATCATCACCCTTTCCAATATACAATCTTGAAAGAGTGGTTTGGCTTTGGAGACCCCATTCTGTTACCTGCGGTGTTGTTATTTTGGACCAAATCTCAATTGATTGTAATTTTGGAGGTAGACAAACTCCTTCACAAAATGACAACTCTCGACATTTTAGAGTCAACCTTTCAAGAGCGGCGAGCGTGTCCATCTTAAGCTTAACTTCAAATAATACAATTGAATCATGGGATTCGATTCTAAGTGATTCGAGGCTCGACAACCGAGGTGAAGACCTTTCTAAAATATAAATGGAATCCAGATTCCTACACTCATATATCCAAAGTGTTTGGAGCGCAGGGAAACCATCAAGTGGAAAGGATGTAAGTGCATCACAACTATGATCTAAAGTAAGACTCATAAGTGATGTGTAATTGCTCCACGTGTCAAGAGGTAGGAAGGATAAATTCTCACATTTTTCAATATGAAGTGATTGCAATGAAGTGGGTAGACCACTTGAGGGAAATGCAGTGAGAGAAGAAAGATAACTGAGTTCCAAGTGTGTAAGACAAGTGCTTCTCAAAACCAATTTTGGTACAACTAATAACTTAACACACTTTTCAATCACTACTTCTTCCATCATACACGGAGAATCACTCTCAAGCAATGACAATTGGATCCTTTCACCAAGCCCATTGATATTCATTTTTTTTATTGAAGACAACCAATGCAAAGTAGATGGCAATTCCAATATATGAGCACAACCTTTTATTACAATTTCTTCTATGCTAGGAAGGTTGCTAGGCAATTGTCTCCTTAGTTCAGGACAATTATGTAACTCCATAACTCTAAGTCGAGGAAAAGCAAAATTTATGCCTTCAAAGGGAAGCCATTGATTCCAATTTGACATGTAGTGGAATTTTATATGCTCAAGAGATGGAAATGGTTGGAAGGAAGAATTGGAACCTTCTTCAATCTGAATATAATAGAACTCCGGGCCAATTGTCTCCAACATCTTCATACCACATATTTTTAGGTCCTTGAGAGAAGGTAACTGCCCTATGGGTGGAAGTGTCACACAATATTCACAATTACTGATACGGAGGGATATATTAGATATGTAAATATAGAAAGATTATTATTAGTATTAACTACAATGATTATTAGAATCATAACCAATGATTATTAGAATCATAACCACATAATTGTATTGTGTATATAAAAGACGATCAGATCAATGGAAAAGGCACGACCTAAATTATCTTACATGGTATCACACTTGGTTTGATCCCAAACCCTAAAACTAGCCGCCACCCTTCTCTCTTCCTATCTTTCATTCTCTTTTCTCTCTTCAACCACTGCAAAACAGCCATGACTACCTCTGCTGATTCTTCCAACAACAACTCTTCCTCACACTCCACCGGTCATACCGACCCTCCTCCTCCTTCCACTCTTACGCCGACTCACCCTGCTCTCACTGTCCCAAATATTTCTAATTTCATTAAGATTACTCTGAGCATTGAAAAAGGCACGTATAACACGTGGTCCGAACTTTTCAAAATTCATGCTCGAGTTTTTCAAGTGATTGACCATATCATTCCCTCTGAACCAGCCGCAGATCCCTCTCTCAAAACTACCAATCCACAGTTATGGCTTCGTCTCGACGCCGTCGTTTTGCAGTGGATATATGGAACAATCTCCGATGATCTTCTCAACACTATCATCGAACATAATTCCACCGCTGCAACCGCGTGGAATCGCTTATTCGACATCTTTTATGATAACAAGAATTCTAGGGCTCTCTACCTAGAGCAAGAATTTTCGCGAACTCATATGGAGCAATTCTCTGATGCTTCCTCCTACTGTCAGCATCTCAAGTCTCTCTCTGATCAACTAGCTAATGTTGGTGCCCCTGTATCAAATGAACGTTTAGTTCTTCAACTCATTTCGGGACTAACCGATGCATATGCTGCTGTGGGATCCCAAATTCGTCATGCTGATTCACTTCCTCAGTTCTATAAAGCTCGTTCCATGATCATTTTGGAAGAAACAGCACTGCAGAAAAAGGTGTCAAACTCAGTCGAAAATTCATCTTTCATGGCATCTCACAATGACGCACCAGTTGATTCATCGACATACCGTCCTAACCGCGGCAACAACGGTAACCACAATCGTGGTGGCCGAAGCCATGGCAGAGGACAGCGTGGACGAGGCCGAGGGAGAAACAATGGACGTGGCGGCGGTCGTGCTCCGCAACAGCAGTGGCCTTCACCATACTACCCGCATCAACAGTGGGCTTATCCGCCGTACCCAAATCAATATCAGCAGTGGAGCTCCCCGCCATGGCAACCATGGGCTACACCACCTTGTCCGTATCCCACAGCAAGAAATCCAAAGGAACAACCCGGCATCCTTGGGCCCAAGCCGTCTCACCAAGCTCATGTCGCCAATGCAGCGCCAACCTCCTCATATGCTCCAACGGATATTCAAGTTGCCATGCATACTCTCTCACTTTCTACTCCTGATGATCAGTGGTACATGGACACCGGAGCAACCTCGCATATGACGGCTAACGGAGGTAATCTCACGTCCTACTTCAATTTGAGTAATAATATTACTGTCGGTAGTGGTCAAAATATTCCTGTAATTGGTTGTGGACATGCATCATTACCAAATTCCCTTCATCCTCTAAAATTACCTAATGTTTTACATGCACCAAAACTCATAAAAAATCTTATCTCTGTTCGTAAATTTACCATAGATAATGATGTGTCAGTTGAATTTGATCCTTTTGGTTTTTCTGTGAAGGATTTTCAGACAGGAATACTGTTAATGAGATGTAACAGTTCTGGTGACCTCTATCTCATTGCCACAAGACCACCTAATACAACCTTGCCACCATCCACCTTTGCCGCGTTATCCACGGAATTATGGCACAACCGTTTAGGACATCCAGGAGCTACTATCTTAAGTTCTCTGCACCGAGACAACTTTCTCCAATGTAATAAGTCTCGGAACAATTATTTTTGTAATTCATGCCCTCTTGGAAAACAAATAAAATTGCCCTTTTATAGCTCTGTGTCTCATACTTTTATGCCTTTTGATATTGTGCACAGTGACCTCTGGACTTCACCAATTCTCAGTTCAGAGGGTCATCGTTACTATGTGTTGTTTCTTGACGATTACACAAATTTCTTATGGACTTTTCCAATTCATACAAAATCTCAGGTTCATTCCGTTTTTCTTCAATTTAGAACTCACATTGAAACACAATTTGAAAGAAAGATTAAATGTTTCCAATGTGACAACGGTAAAGAATATGATAACTCTATGTTTCATAAATTTTGTAAAAACAATGGAATGTCCTTTAGATTTTCGTGTCCTCACACCTCCTCACAAAATGGAAAAGCCGAAAGAAAAATTCGTACCATAAACAACATCATCCGTACCCTTCTTGCCCATGCCTCTTTACCTCCATCAATGTGGCATCATGCACTACACATGGCCACTTACCTACATAATATCCTTCCAAATAAAAAGCTTTCCCTCCAATCACCCACTAAAATACTCTACCAAAAAGATCCGGCCTATACTCACCTTCGTGTCTTTGGATGTCTTTGCTATCCTCTCATCCCTTCATCATCTAGGAATAAGTTACAAGCTCGGTCCACACCTTGTGTCTTCTTAGGATATCCCTCAAATCATAGAGGATACAAATGCTATGATTTATCTAGCCGTAAAATATTTATTTCCCGGCATGTCATTTTTGATGAAACTAAGCTTCCATTTTCTAATCTAAATGTCCCTACAACGGTTGGCTATAATTTTCTGGATGACGACACACCCTTCCTTCCATCCTATTCCTATAGTGCTCCACCCTCTAACCATCAAAATCGTACTCCACCCCTAACTACACCAGTTCAAACAAACATTTATCAATCATCACCATCTTCTTTTAATTCGCCTCTGTCACCCTCCCACAATCACACCTCACCAACCACAGCATCAGCCCCATCCATAACATCACCTCCAAACCCATCATTACCAACTATCATCTCATCCCCATCCACCACATCACTTCCGACTCCTCCACCTTCACAACAAAAACCGCCCCTCTCCCCTCAAATGACAACCAGAGCCCAACACGGTATTGTCAAACCTCGCAAACTCTTCAATCTCCATACATCAACCTCAACCTCCATATCCCCTCTACCTACAAATCCCATTGATGCATTAAATGATCAAAATTGGAAAATGGCCATGAAAGACGAATATGATGCTCTTATTGAAAATAAGACGTGGGACTTAGTTCCTCGTCCGTCTAATGCTAATGTTATTCGGAGTTTGTGGATTTTCAGGCATAAAAAGAAATCTGACGGATCCTTTGAAAGATACAAAGCTCGCCTTGTAGGTAATGGTGCAAATCGACAAACGGGTGTTGATTGTGGTGACACATTCAGCCCGGTGGTCAAACCGGCTACCATTCGAACGGTTCTAAGTGTTGCCTTATCTAAATCATGGTGTCTTCATCAATTAGATGTTAAAAATGCTTTCTTGCATGGGAACCTTCATGAAACAGTATACATGCATCAACCTCCTGGATTTCGTAATTCTCAATTTCCTGATCATGTCTGTTTATTGAAGAAATCTCTATATGGTCTCAAACAAGCACCTCGCGCCTGGTACCAGCGCTTTACTGATTATGTAGCTACAATGGGTTTCTCTCACAGTATTTCAGACCACTCTCTTTTTATATATCATCATGGCAATGACATAGCTTATATTCTTCTGTATGTGGATGACATTATTCTTGCTGCATCATCTGACACTCTTAGAGAATCTATTATGGCACAACTGAGTTCTGAATTCTCCATGAAGGATCTGGGGCCTCTAAGTTATTTTCTGGGTATTTCTGTCACCCCACATCCCGAAGGCCTTTTTCTTTCTCAAAAGAAATATGCAGAAGAAATTATCGAACGAGCCGGTATGTCTTCCTGCAAACCATCCTCCACACCAGTAGACACAAAGGCGAAACTTAGTGGTTCATCCGGTAACCCTTACCATGATCCAACCGAATATCGTAGCCTTGCCGGAGCATTGCAATACTTGACGTTCACTCGACCGGACATCTCATATGCAGTTCAGCAGGTGTGTTTATTTATGCATGATCCAAAAACTCAACACATGTCTGCCTTGAAACGCATTATTCGATACATTAATGGTACCATAGATTTCGGCCTCCATCTGTACCCTTCATCCATCGACAAGCTCATTTCTTACACAGACGCAGATTGGGCCGGTTGTCCAGACACAAGAAGATCTACCTCCGGCTACTGCGTTTATCTCGGTGACAACTTGATCTCATGGTCCGCAAAACGCCAACATACCTTGTCTCGTTCAAGTGCTGAAGCCGAATACAGAGGTGTCGCTAATGTTGTGTCTGAATCATGTTGGTTACGCAACTTACTCTTGGAACTATGTTGTCCTGTCACAAAAGCTACTCTGGTATATTGTGACAACATCAGCGCAGTTTATCTTTCCGACAATCCTGTTCAACATCAACGCACCAAACATATTGAAATGGATATACATTTCGTGCGTGAGAAGGTTGCTTGCGGTCAAGTACGCGTTCTTCACATTCCCTCGCGTTTTCAGATTGCTGTCATCTTCACAAAGGGACTTCCGTTGCAACTCTTTGATGACTTTCGTGATAGTCTCAACATTCGTTCACCTCCAGTTTCGACTACGGGGGTGTATTAGATATGTAAATATAGAAAGATTATTATTAGTATTAACTACAATGATTATTAGAATCATAACTGTCGCGGTGATTTTCGGAGATCAAGCTATTGATTAGCGTTGACTCACTAATTTTACTTCACGACTGAACTTTTAATTTTTTAAATGAAAAGTGGAAAAAAGTTCTAAATTACCATATTTTAAAAGATTTAGGATTCGGGGGTTAGTTACGTTTAGGGAAGGTGTTAGCACCCTAAACGTTCGTAGTACTCTACGAGAACCTCTTGATTTTATTTATTTATTTTGGCTATAACTTGCTTATATATTTTTTAAAAGAAAGAATAGAATGAATTAGAATAGTGAGAAAAAGTAAAAATGTTTTTTTTGTATTTTTTATGATTTGGAAGGACAAGGTCCTCTGCCTACGTACCCGTGAGGGATCAAAACCTCGTAGTTCGGGGTAAAAAATGACGTTTGATTTGTTTGATGTTTTTTATTAATTTTTAAAAAAAAGTTTTAAAGATAAAATAAAAGCCAAGTGGTGAAATAAGATTGATTTGTGTTTTTTAATTTTGAAAAGGATTAAAGTGTTGTTAAAATGGATTAATGATTATTTAAAGAAAATAAAAGAAAAAAAACGGACACTTGATTGAAAATCAAGGTTTATTAAGAAAAGATTTTTTTGATTTTTGATTATTTGCATGTTTTTGTTTTTTTGTTTTTTAATTAATTAAGACTAAACGCAATAAAAGTTAAAGGCGAGGAATTTTCGTGGTGACGTTGGATCACCACGAAATCCCTTTGAAGCTAACCTAATATTTTTTGCATTTTTTTTTGTAAGGCGAAATAAGATAAAATAAAAATAAAAATAAAAGACATAAAGCGAAAATAAAAAAAAGTGAGTGTCAGTGCAAGTTCTCATTTATATTTACATTGTACCTAAATACATTCTAATAGAATTTAAACGGAATAATAAAGATAAAATTGTAAATGCAATAAAATAAATATGCTAAATATAAACAAAGAAATAAAAATGCATGAAATAAAAGGAAAATAATAAAAATAAAAATGCATGATGTGTTAAAAAATAAAAGCAATAAAATGCAATGACAAATAAATAAAGACTAAAACTAAATGCAAGAAATGGTAAAAGAAATAAAAAAAATGAATAAAGAAAGAAGGGGGGTGCAGCAGCAAAGGATGGGGGTGTAAAAAGGATTCAGAAAAGATAGGGGGAAAAGAAAGAAAGCAGGCCGCGTGGGCCTGGATCCTGGGCCAAAGGCTGGGCCGGTTTTGGGCTGGTTTAAGGCAGTTTCATAAGGCTAATTTTTCAGCAAAAAACCTCATTTTCATTCCTCTTCCTCTCTCTAGCCTCTCCCTCTCTCTAACTTCTCTCTTTTTTCCACACAGCAGATCTGAAAAGGAACAACAAATCCACCAAGAACTTAAAAACGTAAACAGATTATGGAAGGTTGTATGGTGTGAGTGAGCTTGTGAGTGACTGTGAGTTTTTTTTTGTGGTTGGGAGAGCGGCCGTGTATGGTAGGCTTTGGGGGAGGGCGTGGGTTTTGCGTGACTGGTGTTGGGGAGTGGGAAAAGGCGTGGATTTGGGTCGTGTGAGGGGGTGAGAGTGGAGGCCGTGGGTGTGCTGGGTTGTGTGGGAGAAGAGTGGAATCCGTGGGTTTGCTGGGTTGTGTGTGGTTGGGGTAGTGTTTGAGGGCGTGAAGGTGGGAGGAGATGGGAGAAGAGTGGAATCCGTGGGTTTGCCGGGTTGTGTGTGGTTGGGGTAGTGTTTGAGGGCGTGAAGGTGGGAGGAGATGGGAGGTTGTGATGATGGTTGGTTAGTGGTTGTGTGTAGGGATTGGTGTTGGCGCAAAAGAGGGGATGATAACTGGGATTTGGGAATTGAAGGATCAGATTGATGGGTGTTGTTGTCTTAGCTTAGTTTTTCTCTGTTGGTAATCGGCCTCCTGTGAAATTCGGTTCCCCCTCTGACTGAAATTGGCTCCTCCTTTTAATTAAGCAAATGCCAGTTAATGATAATCAAAACAAATGATGGACAATAAAGCAGTTTAATTGACACATTAAAACAAAAAAAGTCTCTGATCCAAAGTCTCCTCTAAAAAGTCAGATGTTTAAAAAAGGTAAAAAAAATAAAAAAGGAAGAAAAAATTAATAATAAAAATGCTAAATAAAAATGACAAAAATTATTTAAAAGAATAAAAATAAAGATAGAAATAAAAAAAAACCAAAAGACGGACTCGAATGAAATTAAAAAAAAAATGAGGTATTTTAAAATACCTCTCTTGTCGAAATTTCGTCCGAGACGACGAAAAATTCCGAACTGAAAAGACAAGTAAAAAAGAAATTTTAGGTCAAAAATTGGGGTATGACAGATGCCCCTATTTAAGTCTCTTCGTCCGGAGATCTGAAGATAAAATCTTGGATTCGACGGGTCGAAGGGACTTAAATACAGAGTACGCCAATTTTGGACCTAAAAGAAAAAAATGTGAGATGCTCGTGATGCAAATGCAAATGCAAGACGGCGAAGCTGACCCGACTGGGGGGTGAAACAAAAACGAAAGGATACCCGAGTTCGTTAAAGCAAGGGATCCGACTCCACTGGGGGATAACATAGTTTCACTGGGGAAGGGATTGTCTACTATCAACAAAGATGACAGCTTAAAGAAGACAGATGATACGTATTACCTACTATCGTATATTGATAGCTTAAAAGAGGTAATATAAAAGGAGACACCGTCTACTATCGTTGTATGGATAGCTTAAGGAAGACAGATGACATGTATTACCTACTATCGTGTATTGATAGCTTAAAGGAGGTAATATAAAAGGAGACACCGTCTACTATCGTTGTATGGATAGCTTAAAGGAGGTGACATGTATTACCTACTATCGTGTATTGATAGCTTAAAGGAGGTAATATAAAAAGGAGACACCGTCTACTATCGTTGTATGGATAGCTTAAAGGAGGTGACATGTATTACCTACTATCGTGTATTGATAGCTTAAAGGAGGTAATATAAAAGGAGACACCGTCTACTATCGTTGTATGGATAGCTTAAAGGAGGTGACATGTAAATGTTAGCTGCTCGGGATGTAGCCGAACTGGTCAACTGACGACAAAAGACTGGATAGGAAAATGCACAAGCTACTCGTTAAAGAACTGCCACTGACGACAAGGAAAAAAAGGATAAATGCCAACTGTTCGGGTTGTTGCCGAACTGCCATTGACGACAAGGAATAAAGGATAGATGCCAACTGTTCGGGTTGTTGCCGAACTGCCATTGACGACAAGGAATAAAGGTACGCACAAGCTGTTCGTTAAAGAACTGCCACTGACGACAAGGAAAAAAGGATAAATGCCCACTGTTCGGGTTGTTGCCGAACTGCCATTGACGACAAGGAATAAAGGATAGATGCCAACTGTTCGGGTTGTTGCCGAACTGCCATTGACGACAAGGAATAAAGGTACGCACAAGCTGTTCGTTAAAGAACTGCCGCTTGGCGTAAAGAGGATGACATCTCCGGACCAGACACACTGGGGATGACATTTAGGGATAAAGAGAGTTAAAAAATGTTCATGACCGATTGGTATGAAAAACAAGACTCAGGGTGGCTAATGCAACCATGTATTGAATGATGTTATGTGTATGTTGTGTATGCAAGAATGTGTATATGCATGAATGTATGAATGCATGAATGATGATGTGACTTGTATGACTGGCATGACTGATTAACTTGTGACTGTATGAAGGATTGCCTGGTAAGATTGTATGGAAGACTGACTTGTATGATTGTATGAAAGACTGACTTGTATGATACAAGATTGGACGGATAAGATGAAAAGTGACCCGACGTCGCATCACAAACACTCGGCAATCTTCAATGGGGATGATGCCACTGGGGACATATCAAAACAATGATGGGGTAAAGCCCGACATATGCAGTAACTGGTGGGGAGTAAACACTTCCTGGGGGAATCGTGCTAATCCAAAAACCTGGCAGAAGGACCTGGTGCTTCTGTGGTCATGCTTTTCTTTTGTTTTTTCTTCTTTTTGAATCCCTAACTTTTGCCTGGACCGCCCTTTCGGGTTTTCAGTCCACCGGGAATATATTCTTTTTGTATGCCCCTAATTTTTGCCTGGACCGCCCTTTCAGGTTTTCGATCCACCGGGACGCACATTTTTGCCTAAGCCGCCCTTTCGGGTTTTCGACTTACCGAGCTCTTTTCTTTTCCTTCTTTCTTTTTTTTTTTAAAGCAATTGACCATGTTCAGCCTGCAAAGTTTATCCGTTCTCAGGGCAGATGTTGACGCACACTTCACTTATTCATGAGTTCATAGAGAATGTGTTTGTTGTTTATGCTTTCCAACAATAAAAAGATTAATGATTTTGAAAAAAAGTTTTTGCTTCAAGTACTACCATCAAAGATAGAAGGAGTTTTATAAACAGAATAAATGGGAGTTCCAAATAAAAGGCACAGGCTCAAATTCATTTTAACAGAGTGGTGGCCCGCCAATGGCGTTGCCTCCACGGATCTCACAAAGTTTGGAAAATGGTAAATATAAGGGGAAGGTACATTGAATACAATAACCGCTATTCTCCCTAACAAACTTTGAATTCCACAGTTTAGATGCCTCGGATTCAGAGTCTCTTTGACTGCTAATGTGCCCCAAGTGAGTCATGGCCAACCTGATGCAGTTACTTTGTCTTTTGATCCTTAACTTTTGCATAGACCGCCCTTTCGGGTTTTCGATCTATCAGGATGATTATCTTCTGTTTCATGTCTCTAATTTTTGCCTGGACCGCCCTTTCGGGTTTTCAGTCCACCGAGACGCTCCTTTTTGCCTAAGCCGCCCTTATGGGTTTTCGACTTACCGAGCTGTTCTTTTATTTTTTAGACAAAGTATTTCTTGACTGCATCGGCATTCACATGACGGGGAAGCTCATCACCATCCATAGTCGTAAGAGTCATTGCACCACCGGAGAACGCTCTCTTGACGACATATGGGCCTTCATAATTAGGCGTCCATTTGCCCCTGGAGTCCGGTTGAAATGATAAAATCTTTTTGAGCACAAGGTCTCCTTCTCGAAATTCACGGGGACTGCCCGTGACACAAAGCATTCATGCTTTCTCTTCAATCAAGTTTGAACTGATCATATTTGTTTTGACATCATTCAGCCTCTGATAACTTGGGTTCCATTAAAACTCTCATTGATGGAATCTCAATCTCCACAGGGAGTACTGCTTCTATGCCATACACTAAAGAAGAGGGGGTTGCCCCTGTTGAGGTACACACTGAAGTACGATATCCAGGTAAAGCATACGATAACATCCCATGCAAGTCCTTGTAAGTGGTTACCATCTTCTGCACCATCTTTTCGATGTATTTTCTTTCTTTGTTTTTTTTTGCTTTTGTTTGTTTTGTCGTTGTTGTTTTTTTGCAGCTTCAATGGCACCATTCATCTGGAATTTTATCAGGGATACTGTAGTGGCAGCTCCTCGGATCCTAAGTTAATCATTTCAAATGCTCCTTCATGAGGCTGAATGGCTTTCATGTCATACTAATAACCGATATATCTTTATGGGAATCCCTTCATCCTCCTTCTCTTCAGTTTCTTAACAGGGAACTCAAAGTCGAGAGAGAGCATAGGGTTACAGTGTTCAACGGGTTCATTGATGCTCAGTCTACATATGATTGATGATTGGTTTTAGAAAATGAGTGAAAAATGCAGACCTTTTGAAATTGATTGAAAATAAAATAAAATTTTTTTTTTGGGTTTTTTGTGTTACCATTTTCCAGAAAAAGCAGTAAAATAAAAATAAAAGTCGCGAAAGAAACGACAATTTTTCATTGATAGTAGTAACTTGAAAACAATAGTAGAGCCCTACATGATTTCACTTTCGTATCGGGCGAAACGAAAGGATTTTTAAAAAGACAAGACAACGAAAACACATTACTTGGACCCATGAGTAACTGAGGGAATGTCAACAGCGACCTAATTGCGGCAAACCCCTCCTTGTGTTTGCATGACCACACCCATTTTCTCTCTTTTGTCTGCACGAGTATTGTAGGTGCGAGTCGGTTTGTAATGAATGCGCCGAGCCACTTTCTTTGACTGCGGCTGATCGACCTTTTTATGATGAAACAAAGGATGAGACTCGATTTGGAAACTATGAATGCAGTATGATGCATGATTATGCTTATGCAAAAAGAAGAAAGATTTGTTATCGGAGGACTTTGTTGAAGTAATTGTAAACATCATGGTTTGAACATTTCATTTGAGCATTAAGACATTACAAAATAGTTCTTTTTTAGAAATCAAGCCAAGGGACCAATTCAAAAGTCCTTTAGTGGAAGCTTGATTTTAACAGAATTTTTTTGTTAAGACTCCTAGCTTCCTTAGATTCAACAAATCAGGGCTTTTGAAGGTGTACTTCCTAGTGCTCCTCTATGATGTTTAAAAAACTTGTTTAAGTCCTTCGATAATTTGAGGAAAAAATGAGTTTATGAATGAATGCATGCATGCATGGTTATGCTAAAGAACGGAGAAAACATGGTGAGGTTTAAGTTCATAATGTTGGAGTCAAGGGTAAACACGCCATTTGGTAAGGACTATGGTTTCAAATGTACCTGTATCACGGGTTCTACCAAGTTCCCAAAGTCATTGACCACTTCCGAATATTGTCGGATTACGGGACTGACTCCCGGTCCAACGACGTTCGTAGGAAAGTCTCGTTTGAGTGTAGTATCGCGTATCAACCAATTCAAGACTACTCTTGATTAGTCATCGCACTACGTCCTAAAAGGCCAAGATGGGTTAAAGGTAACTAAAGGTCCTCAACTTCATAGGTCGCTTAAAAATAACAATGTCAAACACGACTACTCATGTTGACATGGTATTACCTTTAAGAGACCTCCATTGAGTGGGGTTATATCACATGTACCAACACCCAAGACTACTCCTGGTATGGCACTTTGATTATACCACCATCCTATCTTATGTTTCCCTCAAGCCCGGGTATAGGACTTATCTCACCACTCACGTAAAAGGAAAAAAAACACATATGCACATATTTACATTTTTATTTTTGTTTTAAGCAAGTAATAGCACAAAATAATTAAATAAATTCAAGTTAGGCTCAACCCTCTTAGGGATGTCCCCAGTGAAGTCGCCATTTCTGTCGCGGTGATTTTCGGAGATCAAGCTATTGATTAGCGTTGACTCACTAATTTTACTTCACGACTGAACTTTTAATTTTTTAAATGAAAAGTGGAAAAAAGTTCTAAATTACCATATTTTAAAAGATTTAGGATTCGGGGGTTAGTTACGTTTAGGGAAGGTGTTAGCACCCTAAACGTTCGTAGTACTCTACGAGAACCTCTTGATTTTATTTATTTATTTTGGCTATAACTTGCTTATATATTTTTTAAAAGAAAGAATAGAATGAATTAGAATAGTGAGAAAAAGTAAAAATGTTTTTTTTTGTATTTTTTATGATTTGGAAGGACAAGGTCCTCTGCCTACGTACCCGTGAGGGATCAAAACCTCGTAGTTCGGGGTAAAAAATGACGTTTGATTTGTTTGATGTTTTTTATTAATTTTTAAAAAAAAGTTTTAAAGATAAAATAAAAGCCAAGTGGTGAAATAAGATTGATTTGTGTTTTTTAATTTTGAAAAGGATTAAAGTGTTGTTAAAATGGATTAATGATTATTTAAAGAAAATAAAAGAAAAAAAACGGACACTTGATTGAAAATCAAGGTTTATTAAGAAAAGATTTTTTTGATTTTTGATTATTTGCATGTTTTTGTTTTTTTGTTTTTTAATTAATTAAGACTAAACGCAATAAAAGTTAAAGGCGAGGAATTTTCGTGGTGACGTTGGATCACCACGAAATCCCTTTGAAGCTAACCTAATATTTTTTGCATTTTTTTTTTGTAAGGCGAAATAAGATAAAATAAAAATAAAAATAAAAGACATAAAGCGAAAATAAAAAAAAGTGAGTGTCAGTGCAAGTTCTCATTTATATTTACATTGTACCTAAATACATTCTAATAGAATTTAAACGGAATAATAAAGATAAAATTGTAAATGCAATAAAATAAATATGCTAAATATAAACAAAGAAATAAAAAACCTCATTTTCATTCCTCTTCCTCTCTCTAGCCTCTCCCTCTCTCTAACTTCTCTCTTTTTTCCACACAGCAGATCTGAAAAGGAACAACAAATCCACCAAGAACTTAAAAACGTAAACAGATTATGGAAGGTTGTATGGTGTGAGTGAGCTTGTGAGTGACTGTGAGTTTTTTTTTGTGGTTGGGAGAGCGGCCGTGTATGGTAGGCTTTGGGGGAGGGCGTGGGTTTTGCGTGACTGGTGTTGGGGAGTGGGAAAAGGCGTGGATTTGGGTCGTGTGAGGGGGTGAGAGTGGAGGCCGTGGGTGTGCTGGGTTGTGTGGGAGAAGAGTGGAATCCGTGGGTTTGCTGGGTTGTGTGTGGTTGGGGTAGTGTTTGAGGGCGTGAAGGTGGGAGGAGATGGGAGAAGAGTGGAATCCGTGGGTTTGCCGGGTTGTGTGTGGTTGGGGTAGTGTTTGAGGGCGTGAAGGTGGGAGGAGATGGGAGGTTGTGATGATGGTTGGTTAGTGGTTGTGTGTAGGGATTGGTGTTGGCGCAAAAGAGGGGATGATAACTGGGATTTGGGAATTGAAGGATCAGATTGATGGGTGTTGTTGTCTTAGCTTAGTTTTTCTCTGTTGGTAATCGGCCTCCTGTGAAATTCGGTTCCCCCTCTGACTGAAATTGGCTCCTCCTTTTAATTAAGCAAATGCCAGTTAATGATAATCAAAACAAATGATGGACAATAAAGCAGTTTAATTGACACATTAAAACAAAAAAAGTCTCTGATCCAAAGTCTCCTCTAAAAAGTCAGATGTTTAAAAAAGGTAAAAAAAATAAAAAAGGAAGAAAAAATTAATAATAAAAATGCTAAATAAAAATGACAAAAATTATTTAAAAGAATAAAAATAAAGATAGAAATAAAAAAAAACCAAAAGACGGACTCGAATGAAATTAAAAAAAAAATGAGGTATTTTAAAATACCTCTCTTGTCGAAATTTCGTCCGAGTCGACGAAAAATTCCGAACTGAAAAGACGAGTAAAAAAGAAATTTTAGGTCAAAAATTGGGGTATGACAATAACCAATGATTATTAGAATCATAACCACATAATTGTATTGTGTATATAAAAGACGATCAGATCAATGGAAAAGGCACGGCCTAAATTATCTTACAGGATACCATGTTAGAAAACAGAGAATTTCCCAACCAACTCGGAAAGCTTGTCCCACCATACAAACAAATATTCAGACTCTTCAAATTTGTTGGTGGTTGCAACATATCAAGCACAACTTTCACTTTTTGCGAGTCTTCACTTTGTTCCCATATCAACTCTAACTCCTCAATTTTATCTTTGCTTTTCAGGTTGGCATCGTGTACCTCTTTGGCATCAACAACATTATCCAGGTTCTTGATGGTAAGTTTTCCTTGTAGGTTTGGGAATTTCTTGAGCTCTTTGATACTTAACCCTACGTGGTGCTTACCCACTAAAAAAAGGGTGAGGGTTTGAAGGTTTTCTAGTCCCCCAATTTCCATAGGCAACTCATTTATGTTAGTCCCACTTATATCAAGGTGACGTAAACTGACTAAATTTCCAATATGTATTGGCAATTCAGTGAGTCTCTCACAACCTGATAAATTCAAGGTTTGTAAATTGTAAAGGTTACATGTTGTGTCAGGCAAGCTTTTGATATTAGTGAAGGAGATATCTAGATACCGCAACTGCACCAAATTTCCAATTGAATCTGGTAGCTTGGTGATGTTTATATACCATGATAGTGATAACACACGCAACCTTGTTTGCGATGGGAGCAAATCATCAACCACCTTGAAGGATAAGTAATTGTAATCGTACATCGTGGGGTAAGTGGATAGGAAGCTTCGCAAGCATTTGAAGTTGTATAATTTCTCAAACTTCATGAATATGTCATAGTGTTCTTTGTTATACGAGAAGTGACGAACATTTTCAGGGATGTCACCACATTCAAGCCTACAACAACTTTTTCCTGATACAAATGTAGCTAAATCGTTGACAAGGTCATGCATGACAAACTTTTCTTTATGAGAATCAGTGCTTAATTGTTGAATTAATGATCTCGATAACAATTCAGCAAAACAATCATCACCAACTTCCTCTGCCTCATTTTCGCCTTGAGAATAATCAAGGAAGCCTTCTGTCATCCACAATGTTCTTCGATCTCTAAATTTCAGCCACTGTTTCAATTTTTCTAGTAGTGTACAACCAATTTTGCAAATTTAAATGATACACAGTTGAAATATTTACAATTTGTTTGTTTCTGGCGTTTCCTGTTAATTTGCAGTTATAAATAAACAATAGTGAAGATATTGTGGAAATTTTCAAAAATGTATTTTTGAAAAAGATTGAATATATTTGGAAATTCTGAAAAATTTCAGAACATTACCAGTGTTTTCGAAAATACATTCTCTCTAGTTAGCTTCTATCTTCTCTCTAATAACCAAATGTCATTCCAACCAACCACATACTAAACAAAAAATTGTAAATAGAAACTGAAAATTTTGTTAGAAAGTAAACAGGTTCTTACTTATCACTATTTTCATAGTCCCTTTGGATTTTATTGAAAGTGTTTTGATCAATAAACTATCTTACTATGCAATACTTCTATGGTAGTCTAGTACAAGATTTAAGAAGTAGACTGTTTATTATGAATGTTTGGTTAGTTTGTTATTTATAGGGAGAAAAGAATGGAATGGTTGCAAAAATCGCAGAGGCTAACAATGTCTTAAGAAGAAGACTGAGGCGGAAGCCGACATACAATGAAATGGCCGAGGTTCTCAATGTGAATGTTTCAACTGTAAAACTTGTTTCTGAAAGGAGTAGACAACCAATTTCATTGGACAAAGCTATCACTCATCAAAGGAACTTAACACTTAAGGTTTGACAATTTCATTCGTATTTTATACGCATAACTACACATTCTTATTCTAATTATATATGAAAAAAATACAAATTCTGAGCTATTAGTCATAATCTTTACAATGATATAACGCAGGAGATTATACCAGGACCAGTTGAAATGATTCCAGAGAAGATGGTTGAGAGGCAGCAAGTGAAGCAAGGGGTTGTGAAGCTTCTTAACACACTTAACAAGAGAGAAGAAGAGATTGTAATATTATACTTTGGACTCAATGGAGAGACCCCTCTGTCTTTTGAGGAGATAGGTAAACTGTTGAAACTATCAAGGGAGAGAATCAGACAGATTCATGGCATTGCACTGTCAAAATTGCAACAAAATTCACTTGTAGATAGTCTAAAGTTTTATGTTGTATAGAATTTTTTTTTCTGATTAAGATTTATGAACAGGAACATAAAATGAAATAGACGATCTATCCTTGAGATACGAGTTTGATATGAATTGAAATAGAAACAAGTAATCTGATATGACTTGAAAAGTATTATAGAAAAGTCTCAAACTATTTTATTTTTTTTACAGAAAGTGACTCTTGGAATTAATAGTTGTAGCAAAAACTAGTTAATAAGTACAATATGTTTATTCAATATGCATCAGGAGGAACATCAATCTTTATTATGTTACTCAAACAAGTTGCCAATATTAAGAACCAACAGCAACATGGACTGCAAGAGATTCTCAGTATTGAAGAATATACAAAGATGAAGTCAAATGATAAGAAAATACATTACTAATACTAACTAAGTAAATCCAATCCTGATGCAATCAATGGCAACCATGCATTTGATTCCTCTAAAACAAGCTTACTAGAAGAATCATGAACTCAAAATCTTGCCCCACTTTTGTCTTCATTTCATCAAGTGATCTGATTTCCATCCATTTATTAGGCCTATTCTGAAAAGAAGGGACAAAATATAAAATATTGAGTAACAGCTCAATTAATAAAATGTTAACAGGCTAACACTAACAGTTTCAACAGAATGATTCAGGAAGTGGAATTTGTTGGCAAATAATATAATAAACAAACTTATAAATTACAGAAAACTGGTTTTTTAAGAAAACTGATGTTTCTTTGCCTATATATTGCAAGAAATTTGGTGAAAGGAGGGAAGTTAAAAATATAGAATCCAATTAACATTGAGAGACATCAAATCTCATACAGAGAATTAAAAAATAACAGTTTAAAAAAAAACACCTAATTATGTTGGAGGTCCTAAGCTTGATCCTTACCACTTATAATTTATTTTAAAAAAAAAGACACACACATATATATATAACAGAGATTGATTATTGGCTTTGTGTTGAGAATTGTGTAATAGAGTCCACGACCAATGAGATGTTTTTGGATTGTTCATACAAACGAATTGGAGTTGAGAGAGGTAAAACAAAAATATACCTGAAAACGGGAACACAATTTGTCTATAATATTGTGAGTTGGCCATTGATTGATATGACAGGGATGTGAGCAATTTTGGACCAATGTTCCTTCCTTTTATACCTTTCTTCTAACAATGGGCATTCAAAAATGAACAGTTTCTCAAGAGAGTCAGGGAGGCTGTCTTCTGGTAATGACTCAAGCTTTGGACAATTATTAAAATAGAGAATTTGGAGAGAGGAAGGGAGGCAGTTTTCTGGTAATGACTCAAGCTTTGGACATGACCAAAATTCAAGATCTTGGAGAGAGGAAGGGAGGCAGTTTTCTGGTAATGACTCAAGCTTTGGACAATTCCAAAAACAGAGATTTTGGAGAGAGGAGAGGTGTCGAAGCCCATTTCCATCAAAGGACTTCATTTCATTGAGATCCCTGATAGTCAGATACACAAGGGATATGGGTAGCAATGACTCCTTCATCAAGGTGTTAAATATATCAACATCCTTTCCAATAGAAAACCATGAAAGAGTGGTTTGGCTTTGGAGACCCCATTCTGTTACCTGCGGTGTTGTTATTTTGGACCAAATCTCAATTGATTGTAATTTTGGAGGTAGACAAACTCCTTCACAAAATGACAACTCTTGACATTTTAGAGTCAACCTTTCAAGAGCGGCGAGCGTGTCCATCTTAAGCCTAACTTCAAATAATTCAATTGAGTCATGGGATTTGATATAAAGTGATTCGAGGCTCGACGACCGAGGTGAAGACCTTTCTAAAATATAAATGGATTCCAGATTCCTACACTCATATATCCTAACTGTTTGCAGCGCAGGGAAACCATCAAGTGGAAAGGATGTAAGTGCATCACAACTATGATCTAAATCAAGACTCACAAGTGATGTGTAATTGCTCCACGTGTCAAGAGGTAGGAAGGATAAATTCTCACATCTTTGAATATAAAGTGATTTCAATGAAGTGGGTAGACCACTTGAGGGAAATGCAGTGAGAGAAGAAAGAGAATAGAGTCTCAAGTGTGTAAGACAAGTGCTTCTCAAAATCAATTTTGGCACAGCTAATAGCTTATCACACTCTTCAATCACTACTTTTTGCATCATACACGAAGAATCACTTTCAAGCAATGACAATTGGGTCCTTTCACCAAGATCATAGATTTGAATTTTTTTTATTGATGACAACCAATGCAAAGTGGGCTTTGTTTCCAATAGATGAGAACAACCTTTTATTACAATTTCTTCTAAGCAAGGAAGGTTGCTAGGCAATTGTCCCCTTAGTTCAGGACAATTATGTAACTCCATAACTCTAAGTCGAGGAAAAGCAAATTTTATGCCTTCAAAGGGAAGCCATTCATTCCAATTTGGCATGTTGTCGAATTTTATACGCTCAAGGGATGGAAATGGTTGGAAGGAAGAACTGGAACCTTCTTCAATCTGAATATAATAGAACTCCGGGCCAATTGTCTCCAACATCTTCATACCACATATTTTTAGATCCTTGAGAGAAGGTAACTGACCTAGGGGTGGAAGTGTCACACAATATTCACAATTACTGATACGGAGGGATACCATGTTAGAAAACAAAGAATTTCCCAACCAACTCGGGAAGCTTGTCCCACCATACAAACAAATATTCAGACTCTTCAAATTTATTGGTGGTTGCAACATATCAAGCACAACTTTCACTTTTTGCGAGTCTTCACTTTGTTTTCCCCATATTAACTCTAACTCCTCAATTTTCTCTTTGCTTTTCAGGTTGGCATCATGTGCCTCTGTGGCATCAACAACATTATCCAGGTTCTTGATGGTAAGTTTTCCTTGTAGGTTTGGGAATTTCTTGAGCTCTTTGATACTTAACCCTACGTGGCGCTTACCTACTAAAAAATGGGTGAGAGTTTGAAGGTTTTCTAGTCCCCCAATTTCCAAAGGCAACTCATTTATGTTAGTCCCACTTATATCAAGGTGACGTAAACTGACTAAATTTCCAATATGTATTGGCAATTCAGTGAGACTCTCACAACCTGATAAATTCAAGGTTTGTAAATTGTAAAGGTTACATGTTGTATCAGGCAAGCTTTTGATATTAGTGAAGGAGATATCTAGATACCGCAACTGCACCAAATTTCCAATTGAATTTGATAGCTTGGTGATGTTTGTATACCTTGATAGTGATAACACACGCAACCTTCTTTGCGATGAGAGCAAATCATCAACCACCTTGAAGGATAACCAATTGTACATCGTTGGGTAAGTGGATAGGAAGCTTCGCAAGCATTTGAAGTTGTATAATTTCTCAAACTTCATGAAAATGTCATAGTATTCTTTGTTATATGAGAAGTGACGAACATTTTCAGGGATGTCACCACATTCAAGCCTGCAACAACTTTTTCCTGATACGAATGTAGCTAAATCGTTGACAAGATCATGCATGACAAACTTTTCTTTATGAGAATCAGTGCTTAATTGTTGAATTAATGATCTTGATAACAATTCAGCAAAACAATCATCACCAACTTCCTCCGCCGCATTTTCGCCTTGAGAATAATCAAGGAAGCCTTCTGCCATCCACAACAAAACCAATTTTTTCCTCTCAAGTGGGTAATCCTTTGGAAAAATAGAACAATAGGCGAAACATCTTTTCAAATGAGAAGGAAGATATTGATAGCTCAAATGCAAAGCAGGCAAAATTTTATCATTTCGTAAGTTCCATATGTCGCTGTTCAGAATTGAAGTCCACTCCTTTTCAACTACCTTTGTACGCATAAGTCCACCAAGTGTTTTGGCAGCTATTGGCAATCCACCACATTTTTTAGCAATCTTCCTGCCAATCTCTTCTAGGTTTGGGTATTTACCGCGATCACAGTCCTTACTACCAAATGCATGTTTTGAGAGTAAAGACCAACAATCTTCATGAGATAGAGGTTCTAATTCATGAATAGGAAATGTGTGTGCCACCTCTGCAACTTTTTGTTGGCGCGTAGTTATAATCACCGAACTTCCGGGTTTTCCATCATTGAGTGGACTTACTAGCTCAAGCCAATCATTGTAATCATCATTCCACAAATCATCTAACACAAACAAAAATCTTTTCTCCCTTGTGTTCTTTTTCAATTCAACTCGAAGGATATCAAGATTATCGCTTTCCCAAACCTTTGAAGCAGCTGATGTTGTATTTCTAACAACAGATTCAAGGAGATGCTTGGTTACTCTAATAACATCAAAATCCTCCGATACACAAACCCAGGCTTTGAAATCAAAATGTTGTTCAACTTTGGCATCATTGTAAACATGTTGTGCAAGGGTCGTTTTACCGACGCCTCCCATACCCAAAATTGCGACAACACCTAAGTTATTATTTCTGCTTGTGCCAATATCTGATACCAACATATTGACGAGTCTATCTTTATCATCATTCCTACCCACCATGACAGATTCATTTAGCACTGAACTAGAAGGGGTTCTAGAGGAAACTCTACCACTTACAGTTCTTTGCAAGCCAAGTGTATCTTTCTGCTGGACAAAAGTTTGCAGCCTTTTACACATCTTCTCCATCTTGGAATTGATCTTTGTAGTTGAAGGCAGGTTCTGCAGCTGATCAACTGGTGTGTTCTCCACCTTGCACCGTAGGGCATGGTAGCTTATTAAGTCAAGCAAATCTTCAGCATCAAAGATTGCGTCTTTCAAGTCATCAAGCCATTGTTTGACAGGAAGATCATTGAATTGTTTCTGCTCTGCATCAACCAGCACAGTTTGAAGAGCAAACAGTGTTGTTTTCAACTCAGCCAGTAGTGAGTAATTGAACTTTGTGTTTTTTATGAAACCACGAAACTCTGATGAGGTAAGCTTGTCTGCTATGGTTTGAATGGTAGCTGAGAGAAACGCACCTCCAACCAAAGCTGCAGCCATATCTGATTGGTAAAGTTGGAAATGAGATTGCAAGTAAAAAGCAAAGAAAGTTAAGAGCGATGAAGATTCAAGGATATATAGTAGTACTAGTAATTGCAATTAAGTAGCAAAAACTCGCATATGAATGAATGGCCGTTCAGATAGTGAAGGTAGACCAAGGAGACTATTTTGTTGGGTAAGAAACAAAATCAGAAAGCTGGAAAGCAAAGCTCACCAATTGTTAATGGACCCACATATGGAAAATAGTAAATACTGTCCAATTAAAAATTGCCATTGGCATTTGTGGAAAAGAATATGGAAAAGAGTAAAAATTTGAGAAGAAAGAGCCAACTTAATATACTTTTAAATCAAACATGCCGGCTCATGCATATTGTATTTTATTCACCAACTACCACAACCCAAGTCTTTGTATTAAACCTTTTATTTTTATATGCTGATAATGCCTAATAAGTAAATAAATCAATTTAAGAAATATATACTTACACCAAGACGTGTATTGAGAATACCAAATAATTGCAATGCATTTGATGCCTTTCCACAAGTCTTTCATCTCTGATCACACCAGCAAAGCTATCCATTTGTACGGGTGGCCAAATATAAAAAAATAAGATAAAAAATATATTAAGTGTTATCTTGATAATTTCTATTGTTAACAAAACTCTTTTAGTAGTTACTTAAGAGATCAAAAGTGTCAAAATAAGGTCAAATACATCTATGAAACAAGTAGATATCTATTAGCATGTTTATTTTTACTAGTTTTCGACAAATAAACTCGTTTGTGGTATAAGTCTCAATAGATATCAAATGATTTTATTGAACATTGTTATTATTGTTGAGTCTCATTAACATATCAAATGATTTTAGATTTGTGTCAAATTTTACATGAATATTTTATATGATATAAACTTATAATCCAACAGTCAAATTTTAAAAATATGTATCATGTAAAAAGATATAGGAAAATGCTATAATACACCAACCTATATTTATGACGGTGTGTTTTAGCATTATGCACCTTTTATTCAATCTTCAAAAATTTTTTTTTCTTGCATTAAAATAATCTTTTCCTCTAAGATATGTTCAATAAAGATTGATGAAGTTGTACGGTTGTTCATGGTGCTCCAGTGCGGCGGAGGTTGAGTCTTCTTGACGAAGGAGAAAGGTGTCTGCATGCACGTTAGAACTCCAATGCTCAAGTCAATATCTGAGAGAGGTGGTTATGTTCGAAAAAGGGTAAAAGTGAAGTGTACCCTGAGGGTGATGCTGAGTCACCCTTATATAGGCGTGGATAACGCTTAACGGCTTCCGTAAAATGCGGCACCATCTTAGGGAGCAGTTGGAGATGGCGTGAACAATAGTGATGGAGCCAAGGCGCGCTCCTGTGTGGTAATCCGCACAGAGATTCACGTGCTCCTCCACCGTTTCTTTCCTTGTTTCTCTTGGGCTTTGACTCATTGAGCCTTGCATAATTGGGCTTCTAGACGGTCCGGAACAGTTTCCTCCCAAGTCATTACTGTTTTGATGATGTAATGGACTTGTTTCTGGAGGCATAGAAGGAATATTCTGCCAAAGCTTCAATTGCCCGCAAAGAGTTTGTCGTCTTCGTGATGCCGATTGCTTTACTATTTTCAAGAATGGACATGTTCATCTGCGAAGAGATTTCCGCCTTCACGAGGCTTGTTGCTAAGTGCCTTTGAGTTTAAGTGCTGCGCTAGACCGTTCCGTCAACGATCTCTTAGCGGTACAACGATTTCTAAGGACATAAGATTAAAAGATAAACCAAATAAATTAACTATACTAGAAACCATATAACGAGTACAAAGCTTAGGGGCATCAACTCAATTTTTGTATCATAACTTCCAACAAACCAATTGCTCCTCTGCTGGTCTTGGACATGACGCCACACAGTCTTAAAACTTATCATGTTACGATAAATTACATTCGCTGCAAACACATTCAACTTTTAATGGTTGCAAGAGATATTTCTATAGTGTACTAAACATGATTTCAAAAAACAATTCAAAATTTTGAAGAATCCACGTGAGTTTACTTAAAAACAAGGACCAGAAATGATGCAAATAAAATATTTGAGAGACTAAAATTTGATGAAAATTTTTAGCGGTACTAAAAAGCAAAATTTTATAGAGGTCAGAAACTTATTTATCCCTATAAGTATTATATTCTCTCTTTTATTTAAAGGATTTGTTAAAATACATCCTCTATGTTTTATAAAGGAGTGTTTTAGCATCTTGGGATGCGTTTGACTACTTTTTAGTTTAACATACTCCTACAAAATAAGTGGGTATATTCTAACAAATATCTAAGTCTAACTTCAATTGATTTTTGAAGGATAAGTATTTTGCAATAAGGAGCAAAGACTCGAGAAGACTAGCTTGTTACTTATTAGTTACTACTTTTTGATAGTAGAAGAGTAGCACGTGCTATTGTAATAGTAACGGGAGACACAAGAAGAATAATAGCACGTGAATGAATGACTCGAGAAAACTCACATGTGAAAAGTTGCACACTTACTACTTAAAAGCAATTAAAATAGAACATGCAAAGACTGAATAGGTTTTATGAAGACTCGAGAAGACTGATTAGCATGTGAAAAGAAATTAAAATACTCTTATACACAAACCCTCTGTCTCAAGCGAAATTAATTATGGGATTTTCTAGAATACATCTATTAGGTTTTATGAACGATAATTTTAGCAACATGTATATTAGGGAGTGTATTCTAGCAAATGTTTATAGTAATCGTTAACTTACATATATTTTTTTTAATAGCGTTTTAACAATACATATTTTAAGGTGTGTTTAACTACTTTTTAGTTATAACTTGTTAAAATATTCCTTTTGAAAAAATTAGTGGGTTTATATTAACAAATTTGTTTATTTAAATATAAATTTTAATTTGTGTAAAATGGTGGAAAATCAATGTAAAACGGATGAGTAACTTATTACTACATTGATATGAAATGTTGTCATTATATCAATGTTGTATATGAATTAGGAAGATTAATATGTTTACTCACCACGTGAAGCCCACTTCTATAGACTTCCCACTTTTTGTCTTGGAAGTGAAAAACAAATAAAACAACATGGAAAAGAGCAAATCCTGTCCAGTTAAAAATTTGAAAATATAAATGCATTCGTATTTTGTTCATTGGATCAAGGCACTTTAACATGTGTGATTCCTGCACATCCTATAAAAGCTTTTATTTTACATGCTATGCTGCTGCTTAATACTCTTAGGTCATTATTATAAAAAAAATTAAAAAAGAACGTTGGTCATGTTATAAAATTAATCTAAAATATTGCAAGATATTGTACAACATAGAAGAGTACAGAGAAAGGGATAAAGAGAGAACAAGAGAGTATATTGTATTATTTCTCAAGTGTGTTCTTTACATGACAATATATGGTCTATTTATAGGACACAAAAGTTGTAACTTACAAATACATGAATAGTCATAAGGTTAAATGTCAATAACAATGAATAAAGTCATTCACTCATATGAGTTAAGGAACATAGAAAGCCTAGGAAAAATGGACATTCACACTATATTTAATATTATTCATAACACTTCCCCTTGAATGTCTATGAAGGATATGTCTCGTTAAAATCTTACTAGAAAAAAAAAACCAATGGGAGAGGGAGTTACTTTGTAAAAGGTATTCAAGATTATCACATGAACCAGTTTGTTGAATGTTTAGATCACCACTTTTCTGAATATCATATGTGAAAAAGAACTTTGAAAAAATATGTTCTTGTTCTATCTCCCATTGTGTAACATCCTTTAAACTGAGCAATGCACATGATATTATATTGACTAGGTGGAAACCCGTGCGTTGCACGAGTTCGACTATAATATATGTTCATAATATTTTAGTTAATAAATGATAGTTTATAGAAGTAAACAATATAAAGAACACAAAGAATGGATATGGTTTGCTCAAACCACAAAAAAGTGTAGAAAGCATACAAAGAAGCACTTTTTTCTTTTTCATTATTGAATATAGTAAGGATATGAATTTAAACAATTGTGGAATTTAATTCAAAATAAGTCTTGAGATTTAATTATAATATTTTTTGTGGTCACAACTGCGCTTTAAATTTTTATTTGATGCTTGATTTAGGGTTCCAAAATTGATATGTATATTTATTTAATTTGAAAATGGTTCAAGTCGATAGTGTAGATACTCTTATATCAACTCTAAGAGCTTTATTTATTGATAAAATGACATATATCTTTTGAGTGTTCTTTAAATGTGAAGGTCTTCAATGCTTTGGATTGGGGACCATCACCTCACCCCAAATTTTTATTATTAAAAAAAAATTCTAATATCATTCTATATAAAATTAAATACTCTTATATTAGTAACCTTTTTATGTTGCAATTTTGTACCTAAATCAATCCAAATTCATTGGTTTCTACGTGTAAGAGATATTTAATTTGTTTAAAGGCAATGACTTTTTTTAAGGAATAAATACAATGGGTTGAAGTATATATCATACCAATAATATTTTACGTCATTATATTAATTATAATGGTAGTTCAAAAAACTTTTACTAGTTATTGGTACACTCTCATATATACATATGTGGCATAATTATAATGGTAGTTCAATTTTTTTATTAGTTATTAGTTATAATGTGCTCTCTAGTTGCATCACATAGACAAAGAAGGGAACAACAACAATAATAGTAATAGCTTGCATAGCAAGTAACTAAGAATTTTTTATCCTATGCATATAGGTTCATGTTAGTTAGCATATGGATAACTAGTTGTATATATACTTGTTGTACAAGCTAGCTTCAATCAATGAGAATCATATTTTTCATTCTTTTCTCAATCCATAATATGGTATCAGTTTCCTTTTTCTCTCTCTCTCTTTGAGAGAGTTTGTTACGATTCAGTTACACTTTTCTGCCATTGATGCTTGAGTTTCAAGCTTTTGCATCTTCTTCATTCTTAATCAATTTCCATTGATTTACCTTGCGTTTTCTCTGCTTCTTCTTCTTCTTTCTTCTTTGCGTGCATTTGTTTTCATTCTAATTCAACATGCCTCCTCATTTGGCTCAAGCTGTTCAGATTCAACAAGCTAACCAAGATTCAGTGTACTTTGTTGATCCTAGTGAAGGTCCAAATTCGGTTCTTGTTACTCCACCTCTCAACGGGTCAAATTATCTTGCTTGAAGTCGTTCTATGAGACGTGCTTTGGGGGCTAAGAACAAACTTTCTTTCATTGATGGATCTCTCCTTGTACCTGACATGCTTGATTTGAATCGCAACACTTGGGAACAGTGCAACCATCTTATACATTCTTGGATCATCAATTTAGTTTCTGAACCAATTGCACAAACTTTGGTTTTTCTTGAGTATGTTTTTGATGGTTGGGAGGATTTGAAAGAACGTTTTTCCAAAGCAGATCGTATCAGAATTGCTGCTATATGTTCCTCAATTCACTCTCTCAAACAGGGATCTAGAAGTGTCCTTGAATATTTCACTGAATTGAAGTCACTTTGGGAAGAATTGAATTCTCACCGTCCTCTTCCTATGTGTTCTTGCATTCCACAATGTAGATGTGACATCATGCGTGCTGCTAGAAATCAACGTGTAGAGGATCAAGTTATTCAGTTTCTTCAAGGTTTGAATTACAGTTTCTCTGTTGTTAAGAGCCAAGTGCTTCTTCTGGATCCTCTTCCCTCCTTGAATAAAGTTTATTCTTTGGTTGTTCAAGAAGAGAGTCACAATGGTGTTGTTACTCCTCTTGTTTCAGATGAATCTAACGTTCTTATCAATGCGTCTGAGTCACGCAAGCCGTTTGGACGTGGCAAGAATTCATCTGCCACCAAGCATTCATCACGTTTTTGTACCTTTTGTAATAGAACTAATCACACTATTGAGTTTTGTTATCAAAAGCATGGTCATCCTAGCTTTAACAAACATAGTTCATCTGTTAATGCTTCTACTGGTGAGAATTTCGAGGTTGCTCAAGGTGGTAATGCAGTGGTGCCTTCTTCTGGTTTGAATCAAGATCAGTTACATCAACTTGTTTCCTTGCTTCAACAGTCAAATTTGCTCTCTTCTGCATCTTCCCCATCTGTTTCCAATTCCTTTCAGTCTACCTCAGACCATTCTCCCTCCATAAACACTATCTCAGGCATATACTCTGTTTCTTCTTCTTTCCCTTCTGAATTTTGGATTATTGATTTAGGTGTCAATGACCATATTTGCTCATCTTTACATCATTTTAGTTCTTTCTATAAAATTAAGCCTATTAGAGTTAGCTTACCTAATGGTCAATTCGTTTCAGTTGAATATGCTGGCAATGTCATGTTTTCTTCCACCTTGCATCTTTCTCATGTCTTGTATTCACCTATGTTCAAACTCAATTTGATATATGTTTCTCAATTATGTGCATCCCTATCTTGTCATGTGCATTTTTCTGATTCTACTTGTGTTATTCAGGACATGAAATGTCATCAGATGACGTTTGGGTGAGTTGGTGAATGGGCTTTATAGACTGAAAGTGCACTCTCCAGCTTCTCCTGCCATCAACTCTATTTCTTCTTTGCATCATGTTTCCAATTCTTGTAAAAATGTAGTTTCTAATACTTACATTCCTATGTCAGCCTTATGGCATTTCATGCTAGGCCATTTGTCCAATCAAAGATTATCTTCTATGACCAGTTTGTACCCCTCTATTTCATGTGATAATAAATCAGTTTGTGATATTTGTCATCTTGATAAGCAAAGAAAATTACCTTTTAATCTTAGTCTATCTCATGCATCTTCAAAATTTGAACTTTTTCATTTTGACATGTGGGGTCCTCTTTCTATATCATATGTTCATGGCCATAAATATTTCCTTACCATTGTAGATGACTTTAGCAGATTTGTATGGATCATTTTGCTCAAAGCTAAGTCAGAAGTTTCCCAACATGTTCAAAATTTCATCACTATGATTGCAACTCAATTTCATATTACACCCAAAACTGTCAGAACAGATAATGGTCCTGAATTTTCACTTCCTTTTTTTTTATGCTTCCAAAGGCATTTTGCATCATCTGTCTTGTGTTGAAACCCCTGAGCAAAATGGTAGAGTTGAAAGAAAGCACCAACATATTTTGAATGTTGGCAGAGCTCTTCTTTATCAGTCAAAGTTATCTAAAACCTTTTGGTCATATGCAGTCAGTCATGCTGTTTTTCTCATTAATTGAGTCACCACTCCTTTACTCCAACATAAATCTCCTTATCAATTGCATTATGATGATATCCCTGATGTGTCTGTTTTCAAAGTGTTTGGGTCTTTGTGTTATGCTTCTACTCTTCAAGCACATAGAACTAAGCTTGATTCCAAAGCTAGAAAGTCTCTTTTCTTGGGATACAAGTCTGGTGCCAAAGGTTATGTTCTCTTTGATCTAACCTCCAAAGAGATATTTATTTCTAGAAATGTTTCCTTTCATGAACATATTCTACCCTATAAGAGTTCTTCTGTAACACCCCGTTTTCCCAACTTGAAAATTTCATTTAAAATAAATCAGAGTTTCAACCTTGACGGGATGTCGCACTTCGTTTACAATTTATAAATAGGATAATTTGCTATTTATTTCAAAACAGACTTTTCAATAACGTCAAACCATCGCAGCGGAAATTCAACTTCATAATTAAATCTAAACATCATTAGGCACAAGGCCACATCAAAAACAACGTAGTTTAAAACTCCACTAAATGTGGTTCAACATCAGTTTGAAATTAAAATACATAGCACATGAATTCATCAAAAAGTTTCCCCATCCCGTTACATATCAGAGCGACTCCTAATGACACGAGGAATCAACTCACTTCAGCGATTACTCCTGGTTATCTGCACGTTACCCACGTAGAGGCAACATTCAAACAGAAGGGGTGAGATTCACATTCAATAAACATAAGTACATAATTCATAAAGATGAATTTAACATTTCACATAAACATCATCAAACAACACCATCAGATCTTATACATACATCACACATACACATCATAATCTCACCTCTCAATGCAACATCAAATACAATAACATCGACCGACTCAACAATGCAACATCACTGACTCAAGTATGCAACATGCATGTGGTACCAATTCATCGCAAAATATGTCATAATAGGACATGTCGGGCATACACCCCCATCGTAAATGTCATATAGACATGTCGGGCATACACCCCCATCACTTAATTCATAATGTCATAATAGACATGTCGGGCATACACCCCCATCACTTAATGCATATGTACTGGACTCGACAATGAAACATTTACAACAAATACAACGTCAACAACAACTTCATTATCATATACATCATCATCGTTATCATCATCATCGTTTAACATCATCATCGTGTATTATCATCATCACAATTATCAACAACTTTCATGTTAATACCAAAGACCAATTTAAAACAGAGACGTGTGAAAAAGACGCAAAACATGAAACAGAGAATGCTGTCACCGTACAATTTCACTAAGACCTCCTTGGAATATTTTCATCATAACTCAAAAACTAAAAGTCATTTTCACGTCAAACCAAAGCCACTGGAAAGCTAACAAAATTATCTAAAACCTTCATGTTTACACCCAAGGCCAATTCTGTACCGATCAATACCAGTTTTCGTTTCAAATTCGGAAAAGTTGTGCAGAGAGTCCATAAAAATTCACTGTGACCTACGTGCAGTAATTTGACCATAACTCAAGTTCTATAAATCGTTTTGACGTCAGACCAACGGCATTAGAAAACTAACATCCATACCAATCTGTACCGATTCTTTTGTGTTTACACCTAAGACTAATTCTGTACCGATCAATACCAGTTTTTATTTCAAAATTCGGGGCAGAGATAAGAAAACTCAGAAAAAGCAACTTTAACATCAAAATCATCCAACAACTCATTCATCTGACACATGTTTATGAACATTCAAAACTTCATCAATTTATGCATAAGCATGGCACCAATCAGTAACAACACCATAGAATCACAACAAAATCAACATCTCAACATAGAAATCATCAATTTAACATTCCATCATTAGTTTATCATAATCAACAACCCTAATTCCCAAATTCACCAACATCAACATGTTAAATCAAAATTTAGGGATTATGGAACTTAGATTTATAGAAGCTAGTCCCACCCTTACCTTGGATTGGAGACCGCTCCATTCCACCGGATTGAATCCTTTTTGCCATAGCTTTCACTTTGCCTCTTTTCCTCCTCTGTCCGTACAACACTCTCTCGTCTCTTCTTCTTCTCCTTATTCTCTTTCTCTTACGTACAACTTGCCACTTTCTTTTCTTTTTACTGATAACCTATTTTCTTTCTTTCTCATAACTAAATAATAATAATAATAATAATAATAATACCTTTATTTAATCTATTGGGCTTCACTTTCACACCCCCCACTTTTTACTTCATGCAACCAAATATTAAACCCAACCAATAAACTCATTTTTATTATAATTTCTTTATCAATATTATTTCTACAACTTCGTCGATCCACCAATTAAATAATACTTCATAGAAATACACCGATTAAATTCCAACCTCAATACTTTCAACAATTAATTCCGAAAATACTCAGAAATATTTAATTAAATAATTAATTAAATTTCCGGGCGTTACAACTCTCCCCCACTTAGGATATTTTCGTCCTCGAAAATCTATCCGACACAACCATCTTCAACTATATTCCAACACACCATCATTTAAGGAGCAACATCCATCACACTCTTATACTTCGACATACAACGTCACATTATTATCTTAACAACATCTTCGACATCAAAACACCTTGACACATAATTCTCACATCCATAACTCACCAAATCAAACATGTAGAGTCGTATACTTATAGCAACTGCGCTACATACACTTCTGCTGCGCAACTCTGATAATCTATCTTAAGTCATCGTACTCATTAAAATTTCCATCAACTACATGGGTTACAAGTCTTAATTTAAGTTCGGACTTTCTTTAACATCCATCATAACATCATCGTTAACTTAATATCCTCAATCTTTCACTTTGCGACGTTAGCTCGCATATAAATCCTCTACTCTGAATCGTTCAATACTTCTCGACTCTTTCCTATCCACTCCCTTATTAATTCACACAAACACGATATAACATTATTCACTTCATGCACTATCAAGATAGCAAGTCAAATCTACACCATCCAACACGATCTCGTCTACTATCAACAAGAGATTAAGGGTGATCAAGTCCTCAATTTGTCAAGAGATATCCGACAACCGTAATGGAGCATAAACTATCGTTACTAACTACAATAGAGTTCTTTTCCAACCTATACTCACGTCACCCAAAAGCACCATACTTCAACAATTCCCAAAATCATCTGAACATGCTAACACCGACGTCTTGCAGCTACATACTAATACACCTCTGACGATAACATCAGACATAATTTCTTTTAGGTCATTACCAACACTTCCTATCCTTGAAATCTCATTCTTCGCATTTCCAACAACTTCAGCAACTCATTATAATTACTCACTAATATTCCACAATGAAGTCTACCACAATCCGTCACTATAATCATTCTTATTCAACATAAATTGCATCTCCATGCATTTTCCGATACCTTCGCCTTCTTACAAATACCAACGTTTCATTCCTTATCCATATCTTACACCCTTCTTCACCTTTTCAATTTTCAGCAAGAATCACCCAACTTCAAACACAATTATATCTTCCAATACAGACCTCCCAAGCACAAAATTATATTCCAAAATGAAGGGAATTTCGTGTAGATTCCAGAACTTCAAGAATCTCCCAAATCCGAGTTACGAGTAAAAAGTTATCATCCTTGCAATGGGACTGGTCCAGAATTCCCGTATGCAGAATTTTCCAAAATCAGCATCAGACCCAAACATTAAAATGCACTTTTCTTCCTCTTCACAAACTTCCTGAAGACAAATCTTATATGCAAACTGTAGGGAATTTCTTGAGCTTTCCAAAAAGTCCAGAATCGCTTCCATCAGAAACACGAGTAAAAAGTTATGCCCCTTTTACTGACAGCTGCTCCATAATTGTAAAAATCAGAATTTGAGGTTGATGAACATAAGTTCTATCTCTCCCTCTCGCTTCCAAGATCTACCAACATCCTTTCTTTTCATCCAACTACGAAAATCACCCGAATTTAATCCAACTACACTCAAGACATACCATCTACCGAATTAATCCATCAACTATCACTTCCATTGGAATAATTCCTCATTCTCAATTAATTCACCATCCATAATCTACACACATCTCAAACTCGACTGATACGAATTCATGAGTCCATACTCTCGCCGGTTCCCAACAACATCGCTTCAATAACGTTTGCACTCTTACAATCAACATCACCTCGAACCAACTTCTACATACTATCAACACGTCCGGGAGGCAAGCTTCTCCCCCACTTATTCCAAACCAACTCCTGCAGACAACGACTATGAGCTAACAAACAAGTACCGACAGTGTTTCACACACATGTCGAGTACTAAGGGACAAACAACATTAGACAACATTGGCCGGACAGACCGACCTGCTCTGATACCAATTGTAACACCCCGTTTTCCCAACTTGAAAATTTCATTTAAAATAAATCAGAGTTTCAACCTTGACGGGATGTCGCACTTCGTTTACAATTTATAAATAGGATAATTTGCTATTTATTTCAAAACAGACTTTTCAATAACGTCAAACCATCGCAGCGGAAATTCAACTTCATAATTAAATCTAAACATCATTAGGCACAAGGCCACATCAAAAACAACGTAGTTTAAAACTCCACTAAATGTGGTTCAACATCAGTTTGAAATTAAAATACATAGCACATGAATTCATCAAAAAGTTTCCCCATCCCGTTACATATCAGAGCGACTCCTAATGACACGAGGAATCAACTCACTTCAGCGATTACTCCTGGTTATCTGCACGTTACCCACGTAGAGGCAACATTCAAACAGAAGGGGTGAGATTCACATTCAATAAACATAAGTACATAATTCATAAAGATGAATTTAACATTTCACATAAACATCATCAAACAACACCATCAGATCTTATACATACATCACACATACACATCATAATCTCACCTCTCAATGCAACATCAAATACAATAACATCGACCGACTCAACAATGCAACATCACTGACTCAAGTATGCAACATGCATGTGGTACCAATTCATCGCAAAATATGTCATAATAGGACATGTCGGGCATACACCCCCATCGTAAATGTCATATAGACATGTCGGGCATACACCCCCATCACTTAATTCATAATGTCATAATAGACATGTCGGGCATACACCCCCATCACTTAATGCATATGTACTGGACTCGACAATGAAACATTTACAACAAATACAACGTCAACAACAACTTCATTATCATATACATCATCATCGTTATCATCATCATCGTTTAACATCATCATCGTGTATTATCATCATCACAATTATCAACAACTTTCATGTTAATACCAAAGACCAATTTAAAACAGAGACGTGTGAAAAAGACGCAAAACATGAAACAGAGAATGCTGTCACCGTACAATTTCACTAAGACCTCCTTGGAGTATTTTCATCATAACTCAAAAACTAAAAGTCATTTTCACGTCAAACCAAAGCCACTGGAAAGCTAACAAAATTATCTAAAACCTTCATGTTTACACCCAAGGCCAATTCTGTACCGATCAATACCAGTTTTCGTTTCAAATTCGGAAAAGTTGTGCAGAGAGTCCATAAAAATTCACTGTGACCTACGTGCAGTAATTTGACCATAACTCAAGTTCTATAAATCGTTTTGACGTCAGACCAACGGCATTAGAAAACTAACATCCATACCAATCTGTACCGATTCTTTTGTGTTTACACCTAAGACCAATTCTGTACCGATCAATACCAGTTTTTATTTCAAAATTCGGGGCAGAGATAAGAAAACTCAGAAAAAGCAACTTTAACATCAAAATCATCCAACAACTCATTCATCTGACACATGTTTATGAACATTCAAAACTTCATCAATTTATGCATAAGCATGGCACCAATCAGTAACAACACCATAGAATCACAACAAAATCAACATCTCAACATAGAAATCATCAATTTAACATTCCATCATTAGTTTATCATAATCAACAACCCTAATTCCCAAATTCACCAACATCAACATGTTAAATCAAAATTTAGGGATTATGGAACTTAGATTTATAGAAGCTAGTCCCACCCTTACCTTGGATTGGAGACCGCTCCATTCCACCGGATTGAATCCTTTTTGCCATAGCTTTCACTTTGCCTCTTTTCCTCCTCTGTCCGTACAACACTCTCTCGTCTCTTCTTCTTCTCCTTATTCTCTTTCTCTTACGTACAACTTGCCACTTTCTTTTCTTTTTACTGATAACCTATTTTCTTTCTTTCTCATAACTAAATAATAATAATAATAATAATAATACCTTTATTTAATCTATTGGGCTTCACTTTCACACCCCCCACTTTTTACTTCATGCAACCAAATATTAAACCCAACCAATAAACTCATTTTTATTATAATTTCTTTATCAATATTATTTCTACAACTTCGTCGATCCACCAATTAAATAATACTTCATAGAAATACACCGATTAAATTCCAACCTCAATACTTTCAACAATTAATTCCGAAAATACTCAGAAATATTTAATTAAATAATTAATTAAATTTCCGGGCGTTACATCTTCCATGTCCATTACTTCAGATTGGGAGTATTTCCCCTCTTATAGTCCCATCAATACTCCTTCACCATCTGTGTCTCCCACTTCAATCTCACCACCTCCTGTTATTGCTCCACCACTTCCCCATGACCCTATCTTACCTATTTTCCACCACTTACTGCACCTCTTCCTAGAAAATCTTTGAGAACCAAACATTCACTTGCATACTTGAAAGATTTTCTATGTGATTCCACTACTAACTGTTTACAGTCTTCCTCTTCCACTTTATATCCTATTTCCAATTATTTGTCATTTACCAATTTATCTCCCTCTCATTGTCGTTTTGCTTTGTCTCTTTCCACCCACATTGAGCCCAAAACCTATGTTGAGGCTAGCCAATTTAACTGTTGGAAACAAGAAATGCAGGTTGAGTTGACTGCTCTTGAGAAAACTAGAACCTGGCAAGTTGTTGATTTACCACCAAATGTCACTCCTATTGGATGTAGGTGGGTTTATAGCATGTTGATGGATCCATTGAAAGATTCAAAGTAAGACTGGTTGCCAAGGGTTACAATCAAGTGGAAGGACTGGATTATTTTGACACATATTCTCCTGTGGCAAAATTAACAACAGTTAGATTAGTCTTAGCTCTTGCTTCTATCCATCATTGGCATTTACATCAATTGGATGTAAACAATGCTTTCCTCCATGGAGATTTGAAGGAGGATGTTTATATGATGTTACCTCCTAGCACAACTTCTGATAAGCCCAATCTGGTTTGCAAACTTGTTAAGTCTCTTTATGGACTTAAACAAGCTAGCAGACAATGGTATGAAAAGCTGACTTCCCTCCTTCTTCACCATGGTTATACACAGGCTTCTTCAGATCATTCTCTATTCACCAAACACTCAGCTTCTGATTTCACAGTCATTTTGGTTTATGTTGATGATGTGATTTTAGCTGGTAGTTCTTTAACTGAATTTCAATCAATCAAGAAAATCCTTCATGATTCATTTCAGATTAAAGATTTGGGCCAACTAAAATATTTTCTTGGACTTGAGATAGCTCATTCTCACTCTGGTATCTCTGTTTGTTAAAGGAAGTACTATTTGGACTTAATCTTTGATTCAAGCCTACTGGATTCCAAACCTGCTTCTACACCTTCTGATCCTTCTTCCAAGTTACATCAAGATACCAGTCCACCATTTGAGGATATTGCATCATATAGAAGATTAGTGGGAAGGTTGCTATATCTGAATACAACCAGACTAGATATCACATTCATCACTCAACAACTTAGTCAGTTTCTAACCAAACCTACTAATGCTCATCATTCTGCTGCTATAAGGGTTCTAAGATACCTTAAGAGTTGTCCAGGTCATGGCCTATTCTTTCCTAGAGATTCTAAACTTCAAATCTTAGGGTTTTCTGATGCTGTTTGGGCTGGATGCATAGACTCCAGGAGATCTGTTTCTGGACAATGTTTCTTTCTAGGAAAATCCTTGATATCATGGAGAACCAAGAAGCAATTGACTGTTTCTAGGTCTTCTTCAGAAACTGAATACAGAGCTCTTGCAGCAGCTACATGTGAATTACAATGGCTTTTATACTTGATGAAGGACTTACAGATTACTTGTGGCAAGCTGCTTGTTATCTATTGTGACAATCAAAGTGCACTCGACATAGCAGTCAATCCTGTGTTTCATGAGAGAACAAAACACTTAGAAATAGATTGTCACATTGTTAGGGAGAAATTGCAAGCTAAAGTGTTAAAGCTCCTTCCAGTTTCTTCAAAGGAAGAGTTAGCAGATTTCTTCACAAAGCCTCTTTTGCCTCAGCCATTTAATCTCTTATTATCCAAGTTGGGGTTAATCAACATCTATCAACCGCCAACTTGTGGGAGGATATTGCATCACATAGACAAAGAAGGGAACAATAACAATAATAGTAATAGCTTGCATAGCAAGTAACTAAGAAAGTTAGTTACTCAACAGTGATCCTATGCATATAGGTTCATGTTAGTTAGCATATGGATAACTAGTTGTATATATACTTGTTGTACAAGCTAGCTTCAATCAATGAGAATCATATTTTTCATTCTTTTCTCAATCCATAATATGGTATCAGTTTCCTTTTTCTCTCTCTCTTTGAGAGAGTTTGTTACGATTCAGTTACACTTTTCCGCCATTGATGCTTGAGTTTCAAGCTTTTGCATCTTCTTCATTCTTAATCAATTTCCATTGATTTACCTTGCATTTTCTCTGCTTCTTCTTCTTCTTCTTCTTCTTCTTCTTTGCGTGCATTTGTTTTCATTCTGATTCACCACGCCTCCTCATTTGGCTCAAGCTGTTCAGATTCAACAAGCTAACCAAGATTCAGTGTACTTTGTTCATTCTAGTGAAGGTCCAAATTCGGTTCTTGTTACTCCACCTCTCAATAGGTCAAATTTTCTTGCTTGGAGTCGTTCTATGAGACGTGCGTTGGGGGCTAAGAACAAACTTCCTTTCATTGATGGATCTCTCCATGTACCTGACATGCTTGATTTGAATCACAACACTTGGGAACGGTGCAACCATCTTATACATTCTTGGATCAATAAATTTATGGACTTAAAATGTAAACCAGTGCACAAAAATTAAAGAAAAGAAAAGCAAAAGGAGAACCACTTCACCTTAGCGGCATGCAATCATACATATATAACATATGCCAAAAAATTTTACTAAAAAAACAAAACGTTTATTTTTAGTGTTTTCAATCTTATGAATGGAATTTATTTGGACAACGTATTAATCATATTTAATGTTCTTAATCATATTTAATGTTCTTATAATGTAAGAAGTGACTTTTAATTATTTTTTTTGCTAAGACATTTCATATTGGCATATTGCCGTGTATATATAGAATTTAGTTAGTGCATAAAACCAAACAAAAAACAATTAGATTAGTGTGTACGTTTTTTTTGCGGCTATATGAGATTTAATTATAGCATACCATATTTTGTTTTTTGAACGGTTAAAAAAGCAAACTCAAATCCGCTCAGGAGACACTAAACAAAAACACTAAACAAAAGCCTCCAAAAGACTAAAACAAAGGAAAGGCACACTTAGACCTCCCCACAATTACAACTCCTAAATGTAACCTCCCCTTAAGCAAGCCATATTGTCTTTGAAAATCATCTTTAAATTAGAGCATAATTACTAATTAGTAAATGTTAAAAGACTCTTAGCCTACAAATGAAATCCCAAACGCGGCATTCAAGTGAAATAAGCCATATTGACTTTAGGAAGTCCTGTTTTTTTTAATATTCTTTCCCACTATTGAAATAAGTCGTGGATTTAAGGAGGCTGTTCAGTCTCATCCACCCATTCAATCGAAAAAAGCCATGAATTAAAATTAAGTTGAAATAAGTCCTCAAAGGTCATATAGTTTAATTAACACAAATAGATAGATGTAGATATGGAGCAATGATAAAAAAATTTAGTTTATGTTGTTATTATACTTCAATATTTGTTGTAAAAATTCAAGCTATTATATTAGTTTTGATATTTTTTAGGAGTTTTGTCATCATTATCATTATTAGACATAAAATTGATGAGACATCATCATAGTGGGTGGTGGTAAGGTTTGTTTTAGGAGATGAGAGAATTTTTTAGCAATGACATATCATCACAATATTTATCTAAGAATCACTTTAGTTTACAATGAAAAAGCATTTTCTAGAAGTGCACATAAACACAATGCTTGTCTATGGATAACTCAAGTTTACTTTATATATAGAAGATAGATAGATAGAAGATTCCAAAACAATTCTTTTGAGGTAACAAATATTAGACAAATAAATACAATAAAACAAACAATTTTATAAGTTTATACATTAAAATGCTTGTAAATTAAATAGGTGATCAAATACACACCTTGTTGAAAAGGAACCCTTTCATATTTAATTTCAGAAAAAACATGTTGATTTCTACTGCACATGACCTCATTCTAGAATACATAATCCATAATTATAAGGCCACAAATCAAAGAAAATGAATGAAAAATATGGAACCTAAAGACAATAAGAGTTTTATCATGCAATGTATGGAGTGAAATATACAGCTATATCATAGACTGTGAAAAGAAACAAAAGGAATGAGAGAATGACTAAAAAATAGATATAATTTCATTGGAGTAATTCCAGATATAACAAAAAATTAGGTGATAAATATAACCTTCCACCACCATATTACAAAATCAGCAAAAATAGTTAACTTAAAAATCAAAAGATCAGTGATACAACGTCAAACAAAAATAATAATGAAAAAAAACTTCAATTTTAATGTAAAGATAACTACCTTTTCACATAAGAAGTGTCGTTTCAATAAAACTCCTTTTTCCAAAACCCTACAAAGAAAGGGTATCCATTAGATAACAAAATATTAGAAGTAAATGCACATGAAGTTGGAAGAGAAAAATGAAAACCATCGAAAAATGAAATTGAAGGAATGGAAGAGACAAAATAAGTTACAAATATATATAGATAGGAGCTTCTTAGAAAATTTGTCTAATAAATGAATGGAATTTTCTTTATAGGCAAAAAGTTGGATAGTGTAGGAATAATTTTGAAGTGTGAGAGATCAATTTTAATCAAATGGATATATAATGCATTCATTATGAAAATTGCTTCACATGAAGTTGATGAATTGTTCTTGCAACTGACGAAAAATGTCAAAAATCAAAAATAGAAGTAGTTAATAAAAGAAAATGTTTTAATAATAAGAAAGGGTGGGAGTTTTTTTAGGAATTATTAGAGTTTATGATCAGTATCTATTAGGGTGGGAGTTTCCTTAGAAATTATTAGAGTGACACATCATCACAATGCTTGCTTTAGATTAACTCAAGTTTACTCATTTAGAAGTGTCACATAGGCATAATACTTGCATGTGGTTAACCCAAGTTTATTTTATATAGAATATATATATATATATATATATATATATATATATATATATATATATATATATATATATAGATATATAGATAGATAGATAGATGGATGGATGGATGGATGGATGGATGGATGGATTGATGGATGGATAGATGAATCGATGGATAGATGGATAGATAGATGGATAGATGGATAGATAGATAGATAGATAGATAGATAGATAGATAGATAGATGGATGGATGGATGAAGTATTGTTGCATTCATTCTTCTGAAAGACAAATCGCAAGCTTCTTCTGAAAGACAAATCGCAAGCTTCCTCTATGTGTTAAGTCATAGACCTCAATCAAACATATTAATGTTGAGGGTAAAAAAAAACTAACCTGCATATCTAAAATAACAAATAATATATGATAACATGAATAATTATTGAGATTATTGTTCCACAATTGAACTAAAATATGGTACTTCAGGACCAAGTAGTTCTTCATTATTTACTCAAATTCTCAAACGATCTTTGTCTATATCTAGTGACTTTAGAACCATTTGAGTGTATAACAAATGAGATTTGTCCATATATAAACATTTTAGTACCTTGCTATATAAGCGTCATGATTAACAAAAGTGTTATTCTTCAAATACTCAACTTGTAATCTCAAATAAATACTTACTTTTTCTACATATTTCATCTCAATATCTTTTCTTTAATAAATCAACTTTCAAAAACTTTTCCGGAGTTCTCAGATTTATTTGCAAATGGACAAATAATATCATTTTTTATATCACTCTTTTAGAAAATATTCACTCTATACAACATGTTTCTATACTTCGAATTGATTAAGTAATCTCTTTGAGAATATGAAATATACGACTCGATAAAATTACTCCCTTCGGGGAATTTTATATAAAAATATCAAGTGAGTCATATAAATATATTGTAACATGTACTTCATATATATATTGAGGCTTTCAAGTGGTGCTACACTTAATCAAGTATGATAATCTACTTGAATTCACTTCAGATGAAAACGTCTCTTCAAAATTAATATTATGTTTTCACCATAACTCATTGTAGTACCCTAATTTTGTCCTAAGCATTTTAAAACAAAAAATCAAAAAAAATCAAAGAGGGAGAAAAAAGTCAAAGTCAACAAAAGTCAACAGAAAAGTCAACATTTCAAAAATGCTGACTTCGCACTGCGAAGTCTGCGATTTTTCTGCAGATTTTTGGTGTTTTTGATTTAATTCCAGATTTTGTTGCATATAATTTCCATATTTATTTTAATCAGCATTCATGGCTAATTGGGTCAAGCAAAACCAGAAATGAGAGACTTGCCATTAATGCCAAGGTTGGAAGCTTTTTCTTCCAACCTAGCATGTGACAAGCAAGTGGGCTTGCCCTTGGGCAGCTCTTGTCCCTCCCATGTGACCTGTTAACCACCCCAAGGTTGCCAGCCACCTGCTTGATGACTTTCCTCCTGCTTGCTTCCCCAAAACCAGTCAAACTAGCTGGATTTTCTCACTTGAAAAGCCATGAGTGCCTACCCTGTTTTTGCAGCAGCTTTTCACCCCTCACACCAGCCATAGATAGCCTTTTTCATCCCTCAATCTCTGCACATTACAGTGCACGTTTTTATTGATCAACCATTGGGATTGCAAGGATTGATCCCCAAGCTTGGCCATTTGCAATTCAGCCATATTTCTCATCATTACCTTCTAGAAACCTTTGATTTTGTGGCTGAAATCAGTCAAAGACTTAACCCTTGGCACAAGGCAGGGTTGCCTCTATCCATTAGCATTAAATGCAAAGCCAAATAGCCTGAGATTAGCCCACAAATCAGCTAGGTTCTAGGATTTTTTCATCATTACTTGAGATTGCATTTTGGCCTATAAATAGAGACCCAAGGCAAAGGAAAATGCAGCATTGCATAGCATAAGAAAGAGCAGAAAATAGAGCATTAAGAGAGCAAAGAAACACTACTCATTTCAGCCAAACAACCAGAGAAAAAACCAATCAAACACAAAGCTTTACCAAGCTCAAAGTTCATCACCAATATCAAAAACCTTGCAAGAACCTTCAATCAATTCAAATCCATTGCAGCTGGAGCTTTGCTAAGGAGTTCTGTAAGTTTCCAAGTCTTTGTATTGCATTTTTAATTGTGTTTGCATAGCAATTTTGGTTCAAAACCTCTTGTTTCTAAAAAACCCCTTTTGAATTTCAAAGAAATCCCAAGGTTTTCAAAACATCAAAACTGGTTTGTCCAGTCCTTTTCATCCCAAAAACTCAAAGTTTTTCACTCACCTAAAAGGTCCTGAGTGTGTTCAGAAGTTGTTTCTGAACAAAAGTTCAGAAACAGCTTCTGAACTCAAAAATTCGCATGCTTCGCAGTGCGAAGTCATGGTCGCAGAGCGATCATGACAGAACTCAGAATCTGAGTTTAGGTGTCAAAATGGCCAATTTTTGAGGTTCTAGCCCAAGAGCTCAGAACCTAGGAGTTTTTTAACCCATGTTTTTCAAACCATAACAAGGATTTTGCACAATATTGGCAAAATCACAAGTTCGTATGACATTTTGTGGATAACTTGCAAAACAAGTTATGTTCCCAAACTTTCAAAACAACATGAACAAACCAGCTATGTTCATCATTTCAATCAAAACTTGAACAATAAATATTGTTCATGATTTTCAAAACCCAAAATGAACATACGCCAAATACGTTCGCTTTTCGCAAAATGAGCCGAACTTGCGCTTTTTCTAGCAAAATTGCTAAATCTTTCCAATTTGGGTTTTCAAACCAAATGTTTTGATATACCTTGGGATTTCTAAAAGAATTCTACCCAAAAACATGAATGAAAAAGGGATGGTGTGACGTATGTCTCTCCATTGCCCCGATTGTACGAATGCGTGACGTATGTCTCGTCGTTCGGACAATCGTCATTCCATTTTAAAACGTATCCAACCATAACCAAACCAAATCTTGGCCCCTTGTGGTCAATCCAAACCTTTTGGTCCCCCGTGGCCATTAGATTCGATCCCTCGACTCGTTTGAGTCACTCGGTCAATGTTCGACTCGTCCGAGTCCATTGTACCCGTTCTTGATCTCAGTGGATCAATCGAACAATCGCCCGACTCATTGGAGTCCACTCGGTCAATGATTGACTTGTATGAGTCCATTGCACCTCTCTTGGTCCCATAGCGACCAATTCGACCCCTTTTACCCAACGGACATGTTTTGCCCATTCTAGTGCGATTCGTGAACAAACGCTTAATAAGTCTCCCAAGCGCGAGCATACAAGCTACGTTTTAATCGCAAGAATTCGGTTAAAACATCGTCCATTTAAAATTAACCAACACATGTACGTTTTTCTACCAAAGAACTACGTACGCTTTGAGTTCTCCGACTACCGGGAGATACGTAGGAGCAAGATCGACATCTTGTCAAGCGCAATAATAAAAAACTTTTTTTTCTTTTCTTTCGTTTGTTTTTATCTCTTTTCCCCCCTTTTAGTATATTTTCTTTTGACATGGATAAGCATGCGCGCAAAACATTTAAAAACAATTCAAGCTTTAACCAAATAGAAGGTTCCCGTTGAGTACAACGGACGTGAGGGGTGCTAATACCTTCCCCTTGCGTAATCGACTCCCGAACCCGACAATGGTTGCGATGACCATCCTTTCCTCATCGTCAAAGGGTTTTATTATCGTTTCCCTTTAAACAAAAAAAACTTAAGGGTTTATCAACGTTCCCTTTACACAAAAACTTTGGTGGCGGCTTCACAAAGGCCCTCCGAGCGTTTACGAACGACCTCGGAGGATTTGCGCGTCTTTTTCTCAGGAAAAAAACGAGGTGCGCACAGCTGGCGACTTCACTGGGGAACCTTTTCCCACTAGCGAGTCAAGCCTAACCTATTTGGGCTTTTAAAGCCAATTGTTTTTATTTTCTTTGCGCGCCATGCTTTTATTTTATTCATCCATGTCATATCTATGATTTATGTTTATATTTGCTTTATTTTGCTTTATATTCATATCATATATATATCAAATGCGGGGGTTACTTGAGTGATGTTACTCCACATTGTTCGGGTTAATGCCGGACGTGTGAGGCTCTCTACCCGAGCTTGAGAAAAAAAAACTAAGTTAGAAGGAGGTTGTGTGCGGAAGCCCGCGTTGACGTATGTCCGTGAGGTAGGATGCCCAACCCCGCTTAGAGGAGATTTTCACGTGGAATTAATTGAAGTCATGTCGACGTATGTCCATAGACAACCTTAATCCCATGTGAGATCTATGACTCTAAGGACCTCTTCTTAGGAGATTTCACCTTTAGAGCCTACACGTGAGGATGGGGGGAAGTTCCGAACCTTCATCTACCAAACCCCTGCATGTCATAACATTTGCATTCATAAAACTTTTTGCATAAACAAAAAAAAAGGGGCATATTTTTGCATACTCATTGCATTCATACATTTTCATGCATTTCAAAGAAAAACCCTCACATCATCCCCTCAACCAAAGCACCAAAAAAAGGGGAAGTACCCGACCCGGTGTACAGTAGCGCTTCGGATGAGATCCGAGCAACCGGAAGGCCATCGAAATTCTGTGAATCATTTCTTTGTCCAAGTAATTTATCTTGTTTTTCAAAAAAAAAAAATCATCATTTTGCTCTTCCCAAGGCAAACGATTAATTTTATGGGACCCTCATATTTCAAATCATTTCTGTCATTAATAAATTTGCAGTTTATGTTCAAAGAGTTCGTTTTTCTTTCGTTCTCAAATAAATTTTCGTAAACCCTACAAAAAAAAATCATCATAAATACACCACCAAAAAATAACACTGCTACGATCCCTTTTGACTTCAATCTCCAAATTAACCAAACGGAAGATGATAATAAGGACGATTTTGAACCTCCGGAAGGATTGTCCAGACTTGGGGATCAAGAGGATAGGGTAATAAAACCTCACCAAGAGAACCCTCAAAAAAATAGCACCACAGTTTTCCCTCTGCCGGGACACACTCTATAAGAGAAATCATGGTCTCACTCAGACGTGTGGATAAATGTGAAGCAGTCATGCTCACCAAAGAAATCCATGAGGAGTCCTTTCAAACCCATGCCTTTGGACATGCAAAAAATACATAAGTGAATACCCTAAGGGCGGGTTATTATTGGCTAACCATGGAGACCGACTGCTTTCCCCATGCCAAGACATGTCACGAGTGACAAATTTATGCCAACAAGGGGCACATACCACAAACACCTCTGAATGTCATGACATCACCCTAACCTTTCTCTATGTGGGGCATAGACATGTTTGGAATGATTGAGCCAAAGGCTTCAAAAAGGGCACCAGTTCATACTAGTTGCCGTCAACTGTTTCACCAAATGGGTCGAAGCAGCTTCCTATGCAAACATAACTGAACAAGTGGTCGCCCAATTCATCAAAAAAAGAAACCATTTGCCGTTACGGCACTCTCCACAAATTCCCACAAAAAGCCAAGTCGTCATTGGCATTCCTCACATTCCTACACACCCAAAGTCCAATTTTCATTGGCATCCACAAACACAAACAAGGTTCGACCAACTGAACCCCATAAAAGAGAAACACCTCACAACATTGGGGCATGGACAGTTCAACAAGAAAGTTCATTCTCGAGAATTTAGAGAAGGAGACTTAATGCTTGGAAAAAAAGGTATTACCCATCCACAAGGATCCCCCTATCAATAAACTCCGGCGCAGTCAAAAAAATATATGCCAAAAAAAAGAAAGAGCTCGCTAAATCGAAAACCCGAAAAGGGCGGTTTAGGCAATAGAGAGCGTCCTGGTAGATCGAAAACCTGAAAAGGCGGTCTAGGCAAAAATTAAGGACATCAAAAAAGGAAATATACCCCAGTGGACTGAAAACTCGAAAGAGCGGTCCAGGTAAAAATTAGGGGTTTCAAAAAAAAAAAAGAAAAAAAGGCAAAAGACTGCGGCACGTGAGGTCCGGACAGAATTCAAGAGGGAAAGAATCAACCTCATTATCATCTTTCGAAAGCGAGTTATTTCAAAGTCATAGGGAAAGTAGCACGTGAAACCCAAACAAATCTTCATTTGTCTTTTTGTTTCTTCCTTTTTCTCTATCTCAGTAATCACCTCTTATAGGGATTACATTTTCACGAATAGTTACCCACACAAGGGACTAAGTTTCGTTGAATCAAAATCATCTTTAAATCTTTTCATTGTTATGCGTCCTTACTTGCTCATAAAATGTGTTTTTTATTCATGATAAATACTGCATTGAAATATGGGAATAACATAAAAAAAACAAAAAAAAAAATGTGTGTTTTTTACTTGGACGTTAAATGTCGAAAGAATTTCGTTGGTCCCCGGTATTGCATCAGAGGACTCAAAACTTGAAGCTTTGCATCAGTCATTTTTAGACTCATGCTCTTCAGCAGAAACAAGTGCGTAGCTCACGACGCGTAAAACGCAAAGATCCCGGGTGTCGGAGGAAAAAATTTCCCAAATAAAGCTCACCCCCCATACATCTTTTTCATCCACTAAGGCCGGATATCGATCATGCTTCCAAAATGATCCTTATATCCCCAGTGAGATCCCACCAAAACCAAAAAGCCCGACCTCGCTCGGCAACCGAACCAAAAGTCCAATATTCATTGGCAAACCAAAGAACTACGTAAGCTTTGAATTCTCCATCCCACCAGGAGATACGTAGGAGCAAGATCATCATCTTGTCAAGCACAGCAAACCAAAGCCCAATTTTCATTGGCCCACAATAAAGCCCAAATTTTATTGACATCCCCCAGGGAGTCTCAACCCCAAACAAAAGGTCCAATCATTATTGGCAAACCCACACAAATCCCCAGGACAAGCCCGAACTACACCGGTTTTGATCCCATTCGGGTATGTAGGCAAAGGACCCTGTCCTTCCAAACCAACCAAAAAAAAAACAAACAAAAAGACCAATCATCATTGGCACAACCACAACCAAGACCGACCTTACTCGACACCCAACCAGCATATCACACATATCATGCATAGCATAATTCATGCATCATGTCAATATCATTCATGCATGCATATACAAATCATTCATACACATGCATTTCATTTCATAAATCATGCATCCTCAACAAAGACTCTCCAGTGAGTATCACATATTCACCAACATCCATCAACAGTTAAGTAAGCGTTCCCCAGTGAACCTCCTTCACTAACTGTCCCCAATTCGCCAGAAGGAATCTTTGTTTGAAACTATCTCATATCATAGTGCATTGCATATCACTGCATATCATACTGCATAACATGCATCATACAATCATGTTCTCCAGTTCAACCAGGGGCACCTATTTAGGGTAAGACCACAGCTCGTTAGGAATCGACCTTCAGTGAAAGCGCCTGAATAAGATTACCTAGCTTAGGTATCGACCTCTAGTGAAAGTGCCTAGATAAGATCACCTCCCCCAGTGTATCGACCTTCAGTGTTAGCGGCTGAATAAGATCACAGCTCGTTAGGAATCGACCTTCAGTAAGAGCGCCTGAATAAGATTACCTAGCTTAGGTATCGACCTCTAGTGAAAGTGCCTAGATAAGATCACCTCCCCCAGTGTATCGACCTTCAGTGTTAGCGGCTGAATAAGATCACAGCTCATTAGGAATCGACCTTCAGTGAAAGTGCCTGAATAAGATTACCTAGCTTAGGTATCGACCTCTAGTGAAAGTGCCTAGATAAGATCACCTCCCTCAGTGTATCGACCTCTAGTGAAAGCGCCTAGATAAGATCACACCCATCCTCAGGAATCTACCTTCAGTGTTAGCGGCTGAATAAGATCACAGCTCGTTAGGAATCGACCTTCAGTGAAAGTGCCTGAATAAGATTACCTAGCTTAGGTATCGACCTCTAGTGAAAGTGCCTAGATAAGATCACCTCCCTCAGTGTATCGACCTCTAGTGAAAGCGCCTAGATAAGATCACACCCATCCTCAGGAATCTACCTTCAGTGTAAGCGGCTGGATACGATTACCTTCATCCCCAGTGGATCTACCTCCAGTGTTAGCGGCTGGATACGATCGACCTTTCAAAACCATTGCATTTGCATTCCGCGAAGGACAAAATTCGGGTCCTTCTTTTTACTTAATTGATCTTCGCAAAGAGTTCATGAGATGCCCCCGGCACTCACGCACTCTATGCGAAGACACAATTAAGTAGGGGCAGCTGTAGTACCCTAATTTTGTCCTAAGCATTTTAAAACAAAAAATCAAAAAAAATCAAAGAGGGAGAAAAAAGTCAAAGTCAACAAAAGTCAACAGAAAAGTCAACATTTCAAAAATGCCGACTTCGCACTGCGAAGCTCACTTCGCACTGCGAAGTCTGCGATTTTTCTGCAGATTTTTGGTGTTTTTGATTTAATTCCAGATTTTGTTGCATATCATTTCCATATTTATTTTAATCAGCATTCATGGCTAATTGGGCCAAGCAAAACCAGAAATGAGAGACTTGCCATTAATGCCAAGGTTGGAAGCTTTTTCTTCCAACCTAGCATGTGACAAGCAAGTGGGCTTGCCCTTGGGCAGCTCTTGTCCCTCCCATGTGACCTGTTAACCACCCCAAGGTTGCCAGCCACCTGCTTGATGACTTTCCTCCTGCTTGCTTCCCCAAAACCAGTCAAACTAGCTGGATTTTCTCACTTGAAAAGCCATGAGTGCCTACCCTGTTTTTGCAGCAGCTTTTCACCCCTCACACCAGCCAAAGATAGCCTTTTTCATCCCTCAATCTCTGCACATTACAGTGCACGTTTTTATTGATCAACCATTGGGATTGCAAGGATTGATCCCCAAGCTTGGCCATTTGCAATTCAGCCAAATTTCTCATCATTACCTTCTAGAAACCTTTGATTTTGTGGCTGAAATCAGTCAAAGACTTAACCCTTGGCACAAGGCAGGGTTGCCTCTATCCATTAGCATTAAATGCAAAGCCAAATAGCCTGAGATTAGCCCACAAATCAGCTAGGTTCTAGGATTTTTTCATCATTACTTGAGATTGCATTTTGGCCTATAAATAGAGACCCAAGGCAAAGGAAAAAGCAGCATTGCATAGCATAAGAAAGAGCAAAAAATAGAGCATTAAGAGAGCAAAGAAACACTACTCATTTCAGCCAAACAACCAGAGAAAAAACCAATCAAACACAAAGCTTTACCAAGCTCAAAGTTCATCACCAATATCAAAAACCTTGCAAGAACCTTCAATCAATTCAAATCTGTTGGGTTTTTGTAGATTGGCTACATTTTGCAAAAACATCTACTAGCCAGATGCTGGGACAGATGCGGTAGCATATGGAACAGCATTACGTGACTTGTGTTTTTCGCGCCAGCTAGCGCTTTATATTTGTGTACGCAATCTTCCAAAGATTTGCCTGAAGATTTATTTTCCTCTAGCTTGCTGATCAAGGCGCGTGTATCTGATTGAAGATTTGCTTGAAGTTTTATTTGCCTTGCTATTTGTTCCACAAGATATCATTCTATATTTGGAAGCTTTTTATTATTTCTAGAAGATCTTTTCAGCTGGACCGGACAATGTCCATGCTCTATTTTGAAGCCCAGACCCGTGGTATCTCAGTACTATATATTCATGAAGGCAAACCCTAGTTAGGTAACTAAAAACCGTGTGTGTTAGTAAAGCGTGTGTTTTAAGGTTTTTAGGGTTTTGTTTGTTAATTGTGAGCCTTGCTTGTATCACCCTGATTCAAGCTAAGGACTGAGTTTGTTTTGAGTTGTAATTTGTAAGCTGCTCCTAAGCTTTTAAGTACGGAGTGAGTATGTGTTATTAGCGTGTGTTTCTCTTGGTTGTGTTTTATGTTTTGTGTGTTTGATAACAACGCTGTCTGTGTTGTTCGTAGGAATTGAGACGGGGTCTCATATCTAGGAGTTCCTAGATAGAGTTGCCACTGGTAGGGTCTAGGTGCAAAGTCAAGTAGTGTGTCTGCGTTGGTCTTTTCACTAGAACTATAATAGTGGAATCATTCCTGGATTGGTATCCCCCAGAGTAGGAGAGTTGCTCCGAACTGGGTTAACAAACTCACTGTGCACTTTTTATTTCCGCTGTGTTCCTTTTAATTTGTGCTTTGTTACGCTGCGCTATTTTAATTGTAGTTCTGAGTAGATACGCGCTCGGACAGTTGTGCCAACATTGTGCACAGCATAGTTCAGTCAGGTTGCCAGGAATTTCAATTGGCATCAGAGCAGGCACCCTGTTCTGTGTGGGTGAGCTCCAGGGAAAGAAGTTTCTGGCTCAATGGATAAAGAAGGAGGACTGGTGAACAGACCACCCTTGTTGGATGGGTCAAACTATGACATTTGGAAATCACGCATGACAGCTTTCTTGAAATCTCTAGACAGCAGAGCTTGGAAGGCTGTGATCAAGGCATGGGTCCCTCCTAAAATAAAAGATGCGAATAATGTTGATACTGATGAGTTGAAACCAGAAGAGGAGTGGTCTACAGAAGAAGACACTGCAGCTATTGGAAACTCTAAAGCCCTGAATGCCTTGTTTAATGGTGTTGACAAGAACATGTTCAGGTTGATTAAACAATGTACTATTGCTAAGGAAGCTTGGGATATCCTAAGAACAGCTCATGAAGGTACTCAAAAGGTCAAGAAGTCAAGGCTACAACTGCTAACAACACAGTTTGAGAACTTGAGAATGAAGGAAGGAGAGAGTGTTCATGACTTTCATATGAATGTGCTAGAATATGCTAATACATTTGAATCCTTGGGGGAAAAGATATCCGATGAAAAACTGGTAAGCAAAATTCTCAGGTCCCTGCCTAAGAAATTTGATATGAAAGTTTGTGCTATTGAGGAGGCCCAAGATATTGGAAATATGAAAGTTGATGAGTTGATTGGATCTCTTCAAACTTTTGAATTAAAGGTTAATGAAAGATCTGAAAAGAAAGACAAGAACATTGCTTTCGTCTCCAACACTGATGAAGATGATGTGGAGAGTAATTTAGATACTGATGAGAGCATCTCTGAAGATATTGTGTTGTTGGGCAAACAATTTAATAAAGTTGTGAAGAGGATTGACAGACGCCCTAGGACAAATGCTCCGGACAACAGTCGCAGCATCTTTAAAAATGTCAACAATCAGAGGAAACCTAGAACTGATGACAAAATCAATCAAAGCAAAGGGGTGCAATGCCATGAATGCGAAGGTTTTGGTCACATCAGAACTGAGTGTGCAACGTATCTGAAGAAACAAAAGAAGGTGATGACTGTGTCTTGGACGGATGAGGATGAATCAGAAGAAGAATCTGAAACTGCAAAGCATGTGAATGCTTTGACTGGAGTGTGCACATCTGACCACGAATCTAGTGATGAAGAGGTAACATATGATGAATTGGCTGATTCCTATAAGGAGCTATATCTCAAGAGTGAGGAAGTTTGTAGAACTTTAGAAAAACAAAAGAGGACCATTACTCTCTTGCAAGCTGAGAAAGACAAACTTCTGAAAATAAACTCAGACCTCAATGATGAGGTTATCTTACTTACTTCCAAGATTGGCAATATTAACAAACAGCTGCGGATGATGAACAAAGGTACTGATGCTTTAGACGAAATTTTGGAAATAGGACAGAAACCTGGAGATTCTAAAGGTATTGGGTTTGACTACAGTTCCATGCCTCAGCAGAAACAATTACCAGCAAGACAATTTGTGCCACCTGTTGATACTCATGATCATACTATGTCAAGACAGATGCCCAAGCATCAGGTGAGACAACATGCATCAGGATATAGGCCCAGATCAAAAGGAAGGAATTATAGTTGGGTATGTCACTACTGTGGAAGAAAAGGACATATCAGACCTTTCTGTTTCAAATTACATGGTTACCCAGACAGGACCTATTCACCAAGACCTGATCCCATAGTAAAGATCACCAAGAAGCAGTGGAAGCAGAAAACTGATAATTTCACAAGCAACACTATGAATCCTAGAAAAATAGAACCAGAAGCTGATGAGATTGCTCAAATTGCTCATACTTCTCTGAGAGTGTCATCCAGAAATGATTGGTACTTTGACAGTGGATGTTCCAGGCATATGACTGGTGATAAAAATTACTTGACTGATGTTAAGCCTTATGCTACAAGCTTTGTGACTTTTGGGGATGGAGCCAAAGGAGAAATAAAGGGTGTAGGAAATCTTGTGGAAGAGGGTCTACCCAAACTTGATAAGGTGCTTCTTGTGAAAGGATTAACTGCAAACTTAATTAGTATTAGTCAACTGTGTGATCAAGGAATGAAGGTCAACTTTACTAAGAGTGAATGCTTAGTGGCTAACAGTGAAGGGGACATCCTGATGAAAGGTGTTAGATCAAAGGACAATTGCTACTTGTGGGTCTCTCAAGATAAAGCAAAGTTATCTACTTGTCTAATAACCAAAGAAGATGAAGTTAAGCTATGGCACCAAAAGCTTGGACATCTGAATCTCAGAAGCATGAAGAAAGCTATTGCTGAAGGAGCCATCAGAGGTTTACCAAAACTCCAAATTCAGGAAGGAAGTATATGTGGAGAATGCCAGATAGGAAAACAGACCAAGATGCCTCACCAAAAGCTGCAACATCTATCCACATCCAGAGTTCTTGAGCTATTGCACATGGACTTAATGGGACCCATGCAAGTCGAAAGCTTAGGTGGTAAGAAGTATGCTTTTGTTGTTGTTGATGATTTTTCTAGATTCACTTGGATAAATTTCATTAAGGAGAAATCAGACACTTTTGAAAAATTCAAGGATCTTTGCTTACAACTTCAGAGAGAAAAGGATTGTGGAATTGTTAGAATCAGAAGTGACCATGGGAAGGAGTTTGAGAATGGTAAGTTCTCTGATTTCTGTATTTCTGAAGGAATATTTCATGAGTTCTCTGCACCCATTACTCCTCAACAAAATGGGATAGTTGAGAGAAAGAACAGGACTTTGCAAGAATCTGCTAGGGTTATGCTACATGCAAAGAAGCTGCCATTTTTCTTTTGGGCTGAAGCCATGAACACAGCCTGCTATATTCATAATAGAGTGACTTTGAGAAAAGGTACATCTACAACCTTGTACGAGCTATGGAAGGACAGGAAGCCAACAGTGAAACACTTTCATGTGTTTGGTAGTAAGTGTTATATTCTAGCTGACAGGGAACCAAGAAGAAAGATGGATGCTAAAAGTGAAGAGGGAATCTTTCTAGGCTATTCTACAAACAGCAGAGCCTATAGAGTATACAACTCCAGAACCAAGACAGTGATGGAATCCATAAATGTTGTTGTAGATGATGAAGGAAATAATGCGATGCCAGATGATGCTACATTTGACGCAGCATCTGACCTGCAGGAAGCGAAGAAAGTAGATGAAGCAAGTGATAAGCAAGATTCTGAAGTAACTGGCCCAGAGAAGACTGCTCCCAACAAAGGACCATCTATCAGAGTTCAGAAAAATCATCCCATAGATCAAGTCATTGGCGATCCTAACCAAGGGATCACAACTAGAAGGAACCATGATGAGGTATCAAATTCTTGTTTTATATCTAAACTTGAACCAAAGAATGATAAGGAAGCTCTAACTGATGAGTACTGGATAAATGCTATGCAAGAAGAATTAACTCAGTTCAAGAGAAGTAATGTGTGGGACCTAGTTCCTAGACCAGATAATGTGAATGTCATAGGTACCAAGTGGGTTTATAAAAACAAGTCTGATGAAAATGGTACTATCACTAGAAACAAAGCCAGACTGGTTGCACAAGGATATTCTCAAATTGAAGGTGTAGACTTTGATGAGACTTTTGCTCCTGTAGCTAGGTTGGAATCTATTAGATTGTTACTTGGGATTGCATGCATACTAAAATTCAAGTTGTATCAGATGGATGTCAAGAGTGCCTTTCTCAATGGGTACTTAAATGAAGAGGTTTATGTGGAACAGCCTAAAGGCTTCATTGATCCTAGTTATCCAAACCATGTGTACAAATTGAAAAAGGCTCTATATGGCCTGAAGCAAGCTCCTAGAGCTTGGTATGAGAGACTTGCTGAGTTTCTAATCAACCATGGCTATAGGAAGGGAGGAAATGACAAGACCCTGTTTGTGAAAGATGAAAATGGACAGTTGATGATTGCTCAAATATATGTTGATGACATAGTCTTTGGAGGGATGTCTGACCAGATGATAGAGCATTTTGTTCAGCAAATGCAATCTGAATTTGAGATGAGTCTTGTAGGTGAGCTAAAGTTCTTTCTTGGTCTTCAAGTGAAACAAATGGAGGATACTATATTTATCTCTCAAAGTAAGTATGCTAAAAATATAGTCAAGAAATTTGGGATGGAAAATGCTGCTCATAAAAGAACTCCTGCTCCCACACATGTAAAATTATCAAAGGATGAGAAAGGTGTGGATGTTGACCAAAGCATGTATAGGAGTATGATAGGAAGTCTTCTATATCTTACAGCAAGTAGGCCAGATATTACATTTGCAGTTGGAGTGTGTGCCAGGTACCAAGCTGAACCAAAAATAAGTCACCTGACTCAGGTAAAGAGAATTCTGAAGTATGTGAATGGTACTAGTGATTATGGTATGTTGTATTCTCATGGGGAAAGCACTGTGTTGTTTGGATATTGTGATGCTGACTGGGCTGGAAGTGCAGATGATAGAAAGAGTACCTCTGGTGGATGTTTCTTTCTAGGCAATAACCTTATATCCTGGTTCAGTAAGAAGCAAAATTGCATTTCTTTGTCTACAGCTGAAGCTGAGTACATAGCAGCTGGTAGTAGTTGTTCTCAATTGTTGTGGATGAGACAGATGCTGAGTGAGTACAATGTCAAGACAGATGCTATGACATTATATTGTGACAATCTGAGTGCAATTAATATCTCCAAAAATCCCATTCAACATAGCAGGACCAAACACATTGACATTAGACATCATTTTATAAGGGATCTTGTTGAAGACAAAATTGTTACTCTTGAACATGTTTCAACTGAAGAGCAATTAGCAGATATTTTTACCAAAGCCCTTGATGCTAATCAATTTGAAAAATTAAGACGGAAGTTGGGGATATGCTTAGTTGAAGAATTGTAGCAATTAATGTGCAAGGGGCGTGCAGCTATTATTTTTTCCCTTGTCAACCGCTTATTGCACGTCACTCAAGGAGGTTATTGCACACTTGCCTTTTTCAAAACTCTTGCACGTTATCATCATTATCTTTGTCTTAACTTCTCTCAACCTCTCATTGCCTCTCTTACCGCGCACACCTTCATTCAAAATTCATTCACTTCTCATACTCTCACATTCCAAATCATCGCCATGGCTGATTCTTCCTCTCACCAAACTACACATGATCAAGCTGCTGAAGCCGTCATCACTGATGCGCAACCTCTCACCACTATCCCTAGCGCTCCTACAAAGAAGCGTCGCACTAGGGCATCTGCACCACGAAGAAAGACACCTGCCAAATCTAGCAAGGCTGCCTCCTCAACCGCTGTGAACACCAGATCAAAATCAAAAGGTAAATCTTCTACCACTCCTGCTGTTCAAAGAGTAGGTCTTAGTATGGATGATCTGTACCTTAAGGACAACCCTTTTGTATCGACTGTTGTTGAACCACATGCTGAACCTTCTGTCACTGAATCTGAAAATGTCGCTGTTGCGAGTACTGTAGCCATGACCGAAACCCTAGGTTCTGATAATCCTAAGGTAGATGAAAAATTAGTTGGTGATTCTTCGAATTCTCCTATCGAGAAAGATGTTACTGCTGGTTCTGGTGAAAAGAATGATGTTGATGAGGCCGTGTCTGAGACACCTGCTGATTCCCCTGCCTCAACAAAGAATGCTGTGACAGATGCTCCCGCATCTTTGTCACAAGCTAGAGAGGAGCCTGATGTGGTGGTTCCTAATATTTCTGGTTCTGTGAGTATTGCTGAGAGTGAGTCCTCAGAGTCTGAAGATGAAGAGACTGAGACTCAAGATGTTATAGATACTACTGAGACTGCTATTTTAGACTGTGCTGACCCTATTGTTGTTGAGGAAGCTGTGCCTGAAGAAAGACCTCAGGCAGACACTGGTGCTATTGGTGTTGCTCGCAGGACAAGGAGCAAATCTGAAAAATCTGCTACTGTTGTTAGTGAAGGAGAAAAGGATAGGAAGAAGAAAACTGTAAAGGCTGGGAAGAGACCTGTGTATGGTCCCCCCAAAGCTGGAAGCAAGAAGGTGGCTCAAAGTGGTCACAAGAAGAAGAGCTTAAAAAGAAAAGACCCTCCCTCCAGTGACTCTGAGTTTGAGGATGCTGAGCCTGAAGCTGCCACATCTGGTGGGGCTTCCAGAAAAACAATGAAGGGTATGAAGATACCTCTGACTATTCCTCCTGCCCCTCTTGATAATGTTTCCTTTCATTTGGAAAATGGTTCCTCTAGGTGGAAGTTCATATACCACAGAAGACTGGGTCTTGAAAGAAATCTTAAAGAAGATGTTTTCAAGTGTCAAAAGCTGGTTGATTTGTTGGAGTTTGCTGGTCTTATGAAGACTGTGAGAAGCTTGGGTCCTTGTTATGATAAGCTGGTCAGGGAGTTTTTGGTGAATGTCTCTGATGAGTGTGATGACACAAGAAACCCTGAGTATAGGAAGGTTTTTGTTCGTGGTAAGTGTGTGAATTTTTCTCCTATGGTGATCAATGCATACCTTGAGAGGTCTACTGAGGAGACCCCTGAGCTTGAGGTTACTGAGGACACCATCTGCAAGGCAATCACTGATAACAAGATTAGACATTGGCCAAAGCATTTGTCTTCTGCTCAACTGTCTCCTTTGTATGCTGCTTTGAATAGGATCTGTGCTCAAAATTGGACTCCAACCACTCACTCAAATTCTGTTGCATCTGGGTTGGCCAAGCTCATTTATGCTGTGGGGACCAAGTCTCCCTTTGATTATGGAGCCTACATCTATTATCAAGTTTTGGAACATGCCAAGTCTTTTGCTATTAAGTTTCCAATTGCTTTTCCTACCCTCCTGTGTGGGATTATTCTTCAGCAACACCCTGATATTTTGATCAGTAGTGATGAGCCCTGCAAGAGGCCTGGTCCTATGGCTTTGGACTGCAGTCTGCTGTCTGAGACACATGATGCTGATGTAGCTGGGACTTCTGTCCGGACATCTGGGGTGCTCTCTAGAAAGCAAATGATTGCTGATCTTACTGAGACAAGTGTGGCCCTTGGAGCTAGGAAGGTGAAGATTGACAAGATAATTGCAGCTTTAAAGGCTGAAGCTGATGATGAGGGTGAGCAGGATGAGGAAGAAGGAGGAAATGTGCCTGTTGCTTCTGCTGGTGACTCTGAAGATGCCTCTGATGATTCTGAGGATTTCTGATTTTCTTGTTTTGTTCTGAATCCTTTTGATGTACTCTTTTTGATTTTGCTGGTGACTGGGCCATGCCCTGAATTCTTATGCACCTTGTGTGCTTATGGTCTGTAATATGCATCCTATGTGATTTCTCTGCACACTTTATGGTTCTATGCCCTGTCTATGAATATGCCCTATCTGTTGGTTGTCAGAATTTTTGGCTAAAAAGGGGGAGTAGAATGTATGTGGATTTATGTCATTGATTTCTGACCTATCTGTTTTGAAGCTTATATTATGTATGGTTACATGTGTTGAGGGGGAGTGTAGTATATGTTGAGGGGGAGTACTGGTACATGCATGTTTTGAGGGGGAGCTCTCTTAAGTTTTTTCTTGGTGTGTGGAAATTTATTTTTTTCCCTTCTCTATGTGATTCCACTATTTGAGAGTTTATTTCTCTCTAGTTATTCCTTTGAGGCTGGATGCTTGTGTTATCTGGTGCATGCCTCTGATTCTACTTGCAAGCTATCTTTGACTATATTTCTCCCTTGGAAGTTATCTCATTATTTGCTACGATATTTTCTTTCCTTGTTGTGTGCCTATGTTGACGTGAAGGAAGCTTTTCTGTGTATCTCTCAAAGAACTGGCTCTAGAGTGTTTTAGCCAAAATTTTGCCAAAGGGGGAGATTGTTGGGTTTTTGTAGATTGGCTACATTTTGCAAAAACATCTACTAGCCAGATGCTGGGACAGATGCGGTAGCATATGGAACAGCATTACGTGACTTGTGTTTTTCGCGCCAGCTAGCGCTTTATATTTGTGTACGCAATCTTCCAAAGATTTGCCTGAAGATTTATTTTCCTCTAGCTTGCTGATCAAGGCGCGTGTATCTGATTGAAGATTTGCTTGAAGTTTTATTTGCCTTGCTATTTGTTCCACAAGATATCATTCTATATTTGGAAGCTTTTTATTATTTCTAGAAGATCTTTTCAGCTGGACCGGACAATGTCCATGCTCTATTTTGAAGCCCAGACCCGTGGTATCTCAGTACTATATATTCATGAAGGCAAACCCTAGTTAGGTAACTAAAAACCGTGTGTGTTAGTAAAGCGTGTGTTTTAAGGTTTTTAGGGTTTTGTTTGTTAATTGTGAGCCTTGCTTGTATCACCCTGATTCAAGCTAAGGACTGAGTTTGTTTTGAGTTGTAATTTGTAAGCTGCTCCTAAGCTTTTAAGTACGGAGTGAGTATGTGTTATTAGCGTGTGTTTCTCTTGGTTGTGTTTTATGTTTTGTGTGTTTGATAACAACGCTGTCTGTGTTGTTCGTAGGAATTGAGACGGGGTCTCATATCTAGGAGTTCCTAGATAGAGTTGCCACTGGTAGGGTCTAGGTGCAAAGTCAAGTAGTGTGTCTGCGTTGGTCTTTTCACTAGAACTATAATAGTGGAATCATTCCTGGATTGGTATCCCCCAGAGTAGGAGAGTTGCTCCGAACTGGGTTAACAAACTCACTGTGCACTTTTTATTTCCGCTGTGTTCCTTTTAATTTGTGCTTTGTTACGCTGCGCTATTTTAATTGTAGTTCTGAGTAGACACGCGCTCGGACAGTTGTGCCAACATTGTGCACAGCATAGTTCAGTCAGGTTGCCAGGAATTTCAAAATCCATTGCAGCTGGAGCTTTGCTAAGGAGTTCTGTAAGTTTCCAAGTCTTTGTATTGCATTTTTAATTGTGTTTCATAGCAATTTTGGTTCAAAACCTCTTGTTTCTAAAAAACCCCTTTTGAATTTCAAAGAAATCCCAAGGTTTTCAAAACATCAAAACTGGTTTGTCCAGTCCTTTTCATCCCAAAAACTCAAAGTTTTTCACTCACCTAAAAGGTCCTGAGTGTGTTCAGAAGTTGTTTCTGAACAAAAGTTCAGAAACAGCTTCTGAACTCAAAAATTCGCATGCTTCGCAGTGCGAAGTCATGGTCGCAGAGCGATCATGACAGAACTCAGAATCTGAGTTTAGGTGTCAAAATGGCCAATTTTTGAGGTTCTAGCCCAAGAGCTCAGAACCTAGGAGTTTTTTAACCCATGTTTTTCAAACCATAACAAGGATTTTGCACAATATTGGCAAAATCACAAGTTCGTATGACATTTTGTGGATAACTTGCAAAACAAGTTATGTTCCCAAACTTTCAAAACAACATGAACAAACCAGCTATGTTCATCATTTCAATCAAAACTTGAACAATAAATATTGTTCATGATTTTCAAAACCCAAAATGAACATACGCCAAATACGTTCGCTTTTCGCAAAATGAGCCGAACTTGCGCTTTTTCTAGCAAAATTGCTAAATCTTTCCAATTTGGGTTTTCAAACCAAATGTTTTGATATACTTTGGGATTTCTAAAAGAATTCTACCAAAAAACATGAATGAAAAAGGGATGGTGTGACGTATGTCTCTCCATTGCCCCGATTGTACGAATGCGTGACGTATGTCTCGTCGTTCGGACAATCGTCATTCCATTTTAAAACGTATCCAACCATAACCAAACCAAATCTTGGCCCCTTGTGGTCAATCCAAACCTTTTGGTCCCCCGTGGCCATTAGATTCGATCCCTCGACTCGTTTGAGTCACTCGGTCAATGTTCGACTCGTCCGAGTCCATTGTACCCGTTCTTGATCTCAGTGGATCAATCGAACAATCGCCCGACTCATTGGAGTCCACTCGGTCAATGATTGACTTGTATGAGTCCATTGCACCTCTCTTGGTCCCATAGCGACCAATTCGACCCCTTTTACCCAACGGACATGTTTTGCCCATTCTAGTGCGATTCGTGAACAAACGCTTAATAAGTCTCCCAAGCGCGAGCATACAAGCTACGTTTTAATCGCAAGAATTCGGTTAAAACATCGTCCATTTAAAATTAACCAACACATGTACGTTTTTCTACCAAAGAACTACGTACGCTTTGAGTTCTCCGACTACCGGGAGATACGTAGGAGCAAGATCGACATCTTGTCAAGCGCAATAATAAAAAACTTTTTTTTCTTTTCTTTCGTTTGTTTTTATCTCTTTTCCCCCCTTTTAGTATATTTTCTTTTGACATGGATAAGCATGCGCACAAAACATTTAAAAACAATTCAAGCTTTAACCAAATAGAAGGTTCCCGTTGAGTACAACGGACGTGAGGGGTGCTAATACCTTCCCCTTGCGTAATCGACTCCCGAACCCGACAATGGTTGCGATGACCATCCTTTCCTCATCATCAAAGGGTTTTATTATCGTTTCCCTTTAAACAAAAAAAACATAAGGGTTTATCAACGTTCCCTTTACACAAAAACTTTGGTGGCGGCTTCACAAAGGCCCTCCGAGCGTTTACGAACGACCTCGGAGGATTTGCGCGTCTTTTTCTCAGGAAAAAAACGAGGTGCGCACACTCATAAACAATAAGGCAAGCTTTATATATCAATATTTCATGATTCTCATTTTATTTCACATCTTCGGATGTATGGACTACTGGTCCAAGGACCATTCGCTTCGCAAAGCTAGTTTGATTTCACATCAAATGCATCTTTTCATTTAGTCAATCATTGAATTATATATAATCCTTAATAGACTTCGATTCATGATCATCATTGTCATTTTTCACATATAGCGCTATATTTTATGTAAAAACATCGTCAACGTTGACCTTTTTTTACTTCTGGTTCCATCGCATTTCATTCATGACATAATTTATCGAGATCTCTTTATTTATATAAACTTCAGGTACCTGATCAGTTCTGCTGGAACTAAAAGATAAATTATGTTAAAGTTCTCTTTTGGAATTTTCATATCTTTCGCCTGTGGAACCGATGCTCTACCATGCATCAGGCGCAATTGAGATTTATTTGCAATATTAGATTGTCCAACATGGACATATATTTTGATATGAGCATTAGTAGCTAATATTTTGTTTGCTTAACTTTGCAAATAAAATCATATTTTGAACTTTGGTTCACACTAATTTATATGAGGATCAATATGAGAATAATAATAATTTATTTCAAATGATTCATTTGAACTTCTGGTTCAAATATTCAGCTGCTTATTCTCTCCCCTTAATATTGGGAAAACTAATTTATCAATTGATAATTTAAATTGATCTTCAATTATTTATTTTAGATATTTTAATAGATGGAGATTCATATCAATTATATTTTTTCAATATTCTTTTACGACTCATCTAAGTGCATTATATTATAGCAATTGAAACATTGACAACACTTCCAAAAATGCTTATATGAGAAATATTAGGTTTATAAACCAAAAATCAAAGTGTAAATTAGGGGATGACCTCTATATAATAACTTGTTGGCTTGATGCCAATCAATGTCTCACAATGTAAGATTTTATATTCTCAAGTACAAAATTGAAATATCTTATCTTATAAGTATTGATCGTACAGTTAACATTAGACGTCTAATGGATGGATCTTCAAGTCCATTTTTATAGATGAACATATGTTACCAAATGTTCAATATCAATTTCTATATATGCTCGATACTTATTAAATGAGGAAAATGAGATGTTAGTGAAATAATCTCACAAACTTCTGGTTGTGAGTTAACAATAAACATACATGTGACCATAGTTGATGCATCAATTGAAGTTATAAAATATCTATTTGGTCCACATGATCATCATATGTGTTGGTTCACGAATATCCCTAAACGTGAGACTCATTTCCTCAAATTATCAACTTTTTTTTTGTTAAGAATTAGTAATGCACAAAACTTATTAGATTTGAAGAAACTTCTGGTTCTTCAATACATATTGACAAAAAAAAACCATTTTTCTTCGCATCATAATATATTCAAGATGATCCAACTTATCTTGCCAACAACAAACTTAATATGATTTGTAAACTTATCTTGCCAACAACAAACTTAATATGATTTGTAAACTTCTGGTTTACAATAACATGTGCTTCCATTTCACTAAAATAAGTGTAGTACAATTCAAAGGAAAAGACGTGCACTTTTTCACTACACTTATTTTATCAAAAATATGTCTCGTAATATAGAGATATTCAGCATCTTATTTGTTTCTTATTTCAATATGATATCCAATTAGAATGATATCCTTGAAGCTTAATAAATAACTATGAGACTTTGAGGAATATATTGCATTCTCAATGGGTAATTATATTCCTTCATATAACAATATTGGCTCTTCTGGAACCTTCAATAATTTTTGTAGTGTCAAATATAATATTAAAATTATTTCTTTGTATCACTCATTTAATCATTTTTATAGTCTTTTACAGAAGACATCTTTCGTGTATCAAAAATATCCAACAAAATATAACAAAAAATCATTGTTCTCCTTGGTGAGGCCAACTTCTAGGAGCAATACTTGCTTGAGACCTCAAAACAGTTTAAACATACTAAAAAAACAAATCCAATTCAACACAATATTGTTCTTAAATCTTAATCTATTAAAAAGGACAATAATTTCAAATTCACAACTATAATACTTACAATTTCATTAAAAAAGAAATCATGTGGAGCACATTTATAAGTGTCGAATGTGCAAAGAGGTGACATAGATGACAATACCTCTAATTTATATGTCTCATGTGAACTCATTAGTAGTAGAGATCATAATCATCATAAGTCATAAATAATACACTTTTACCATCTTCACATGTATCATATGAGTGATATTCTTTAATATATCAATTCTTGATATTATTTTCTCGATTTCGCTACTTCAGGAGCATATTCAAGGGGCAATTTTTTTTTTGTATTTTATTTCGTCCAACTTATATCAAGACAAATATGACTTATATATTTCAATTGTGAACAAAGATATACTTCTTTGAGAACTCAACCACAGATCTCTATCGACAATGACAAATGAAAATCACAATTTTTGCAATTCTTCAAGGATGCTTGAATATTAAATTTTAGTTTTTCAGAAACTATATCTCAAATCTTCATAAACAATGATCTAGAAAATTCCTTGTTTAAGCGATCTTTCAGATATGCTTTGATAATAAAATAAAATTAGTTTTTCAGGAACTATTTTACACATGATCTTCATAATGATCAAGAACAATTTACTTTTATATACTACCTCCATTCCTTTTTAATTGTCACTTTTTGACATTTTACACAAACCAAGACAAACTATAAATGTCACTACTTTTGATACAATAATTTATATTTTTACTATAATAACCTTATTCATTTAATATATCATCTCATATATTTCTCTCTCCGTAATAAATAACTAAGGATAATATTGGTAAAACAATATTTAAAGTTGCATTAAACTTTGAAAGTGACAGTTAAAAAGGAACAAAAAATTTCTTCAAAAGTGACAATTAAAAAGGAACGGAGGGAGTAATACTTAAGGGATTCTGAACATTAATTAACTTTTTATTTATTTTTTGAAGTGACTTTCATTGGTCCTTTCTGATTGGAGTCGTGTGAGTATTCTTATTTAAATTACTTTCTCGAAGAAAAATAAGATGATTTAATCTGATGATTTAATCGTAGAACATTTTTAGCACTTAAGCTATTCAAGAGTTCTATAGAAATATATTAGTTAAATAATAAGAAAAGTTGAGGAAATCATGTTTATGAGAAAGATTTGTGAGACAAATAACCAGTATAACTCATGTACAAGTTATAAACCTAGTTTAAAGTTGGTTAGATCATAAAACATTTCAATAGAAGACAACTTAATAACTAAATTAAAGGAATAAAAAAGGAAGGAAAAAATTCACGAGTAATACCTACACTCATGTCACTTCTTTTTGGTATGTCAGTTCATATTTGTTGATTTGGTTTGATTAAATATAGATATATAAATGTTTATAAATAACATGGGATCTAGAAAATAAATAACATACATGGGATCACGTGAGTTAAATCTAGAACTAGTTGATATTTTAATTCCAAAAATATATATATTCTTTCGGGTTTATGGTTGCAGTTAGATATATGAATTGATATACTAATAAACTAGAATTCATAAAATTCATAGAAGTGAGTGAAGTTAAATACAATTGTAATAGAATAACTCAAGACCGGTTAACGGGTTAAGATTATAGGTAGCTCAATAGTCCATAAGGGTATGACACATGTTGATCAGAGCATACATGACACAACAAACAAAACCAAGAAGAAAGAATCAATATTACCTCATTACTTGGAGTCTCGTGCTATTAACGTGTTATTAAATTAATATAAAACATCGCAAGATATTGTACAACATAGAAGAGTAGAGAGAAAAGGATAAAGAGAGAACAAGAGAATATATTGTATTACTTCTCAAGTATGCTCTTTACATGACAATATATGTCCTATTTATAGGACACAAGTTGAAACTTACATGTCCATAAATAGTCATAATGTTAAATGTCAATAACAATGAATAAAGTCATTCACTCATATAAGTTAAAGAACATAGAAAGCATAGGAAAAATGAACATCCACACTATATTTAATATTATTCATAACAGGTCATATTTGTTATAAAAAGTCATAACTTTTACGGTGTAGTTATTGTTTAAAAGATTTTTTCACCCTCATTTAATATGCGTCTTTTTCATGTACATTGACATCTACAACTCATGTCACTTCTTTTTCATGTACATTGACATCTACAACTCATGTCACTTCTTTTTCATGTACATTGACATCTACAACTCATGCATTTGATTCCTCTCATAGTTTTCATCTCTGTTCACATCTACCGAGGCTATAGCGACTATACGGCTTTTGCAATATAACATTCATAAGATCATTTTATTGACTCTCTTACTACTAGTGGAAAGACAACACGTTAGTGTTCGTGTGTCCACTGTTCTACTACGTTTAATTGTCACAGTGGACATAAGTATACATAGTTTTAAACTGAAATAGGACTTTAAATAAAATTGACATCCTTTTATGAATGAGAGAAAAAGCATAAAGTACAAATCAGAAACCTCAACCCTAGACTCTTATGATCCGACTCCGATTATCTTCAAAACAGGTTATACTTGAAAAAGAGTGAACAAAGTGGGAAGAGACACAACGGTCTCAGTGTGTTCCCGAATTCAGAATAACACATAATATGTCACATTCAAAAACATTTATTAAAATATATTATAAAATGCATTACTCCTGCTTTAATCCACAAATGCCCTTGGTAACCTATTAATCTTTATCAATTATGTGATAACTTTCCTTACCTCTCGTCAACACATTTCATATGCGTTTACCTAAACACTTAGGTGTTGGTTACCCAATGTTGTTCGTTCTGCCGATGTAGTACGCTATAAAAGTTTTGCAAGGGGTGTCCCACTGCCTGCCTACACCGAAATTGACACCTGAGACTTTTCTCTGTTCTCGGAGAATTGTCTTAGCTTCTATTCCTGCCACACCGCCTACTCGCATAAATCTTAACTAGTAATCTTAAAAGATATTTTCTCTTCTTAGGTGTAATTACCACAACCTCATAAAATCACAGTTTACTTAATTATCGTCTACTTATAATATGATATTCTATTCAATTCTCTGATTAAGATTCCATGAAAATCTTTAGTACATAACATTTATCACAAAATAAGATCTCAATGATAAAGCTACTTAAAAAAAAACAATTTTATTTCTTAATCCACCTTTCTAATTGGTATACTCAAAGAATGATATGTCATACTCAAAGGATTCTTTTTTAATGTCAAAGGATGCTATGTTTTGTGTTTGCTTGAATATTTATTTTTTACTTATGATTATGTTGGAACATTAGTGTGAAGTTGGAAGGAAATTGAAAGATTAAACACCAAGTAATAAGACTTTGAGCTAGTGTGATGTGAATAGAAAAAATAGATAGTGGGGGTCCCACATAAAATAGAACACACACATTAGTAGTGTTTAAATTGTGGTATTTAATTTTAAATACTTGATAATGATAAAAATAATAGTAATTATTATTTTTATTCTTAGATATCACTTCCCATAATTTTAGTTTATGTTGGTTGTGATAAGGTTTGAAAATTCAACTGAACTTCCTATTTTTCCTTCATTCATATCCAATGAGTTTGTTTCCTCCACCTTTGTGGATTTGTTTCTTTTTGATCTTATCCACAAGCATTGTTGAACTGATTAGTGGTTAAGTTTCTTTTTGATCTTATCAATTAGAGTAACTGCTGCCGCAATTTTAGCTAAAATAGTTACAAAATCTCTATATAAATAGAGGACTCCACTCAGTTAAAAAAACACACCAAAGAGTTCTATTGAGTTGTCGAGAACTCTTTCTCTCTTCTCCCTCCAGCTTGTGTTAACGAGCTATTCTTCTCCTTATCTCATTTTTCTGTCCCTTCGGATTTAAGAGTGTTCTTAAGACCTTAGTCCCTATTCGGTATAATGTCCCTTCGGAATTAAAAAATGTCTTAAAACATAGTCCCTTCGATAATATATGTCCCTTCGGAATAAAGAGTACTTTTAAGATCATAGTCCCTTTTGAAATAATAATGTCCCGTCGGAATTAAGAATGATCTTAACGGTATATAAACCTTCTTTCGATATTTTTCTACTCTTGGAGAAGTTAAAAAGTCAGAATGGTGGTATCACCATATTTGAGTGGTCTTAGTACCATATTGATATTTTGGAGAGCTCAAATGTTAGAATGGTGATAACATCATATTTGAGTGGTCTTAGCACCATAATAGAGTGGTCACAGTACCATATTAGAAAGTGGTTTCAGTATTAAAGAGTGATCTTAGTACCATATTGGAGGTGTAAATCTCGAACGGTTTTCTACAGTGCAGTAGTTAACCGCACAGTTGTAGCTGGGCTTGTTTTATCCTGGAGGCGGCGTGGTTGATAGTCTGCCTTGCACAATTTTGGGCAGTGTCACGAAACGTCTTAAAGAGAGCGACCTGGTCGTGACTCAACCTAGTAACAACTTCGGTAGATATTCTATTTCAAAATAGAATTTGGAAATCCAAATACAACAGTTTGGAAATCCAAAAACAACAATTTTAAGACGTTTCCTTCTGCCATGTCTACCGAAGAAATTACTAACTCGAGTTTTATTGTCCCTAAATACAAGAAGGATAAAAGGCTATATAAATGCATCTATATACTGAACACAATGAAGTGCTTGTTGTTATAACAACAATACTCAGAAATTCACATATGCGATTTTGAATTTTTTGTTTAAAAACTATTTTCAAAAGTCAGAACCGCACTGTGAATAAGTAACTCTAACTGCCAACAGAATAGGAACCCCAAAATGGTCCTAAACGAAAATCAGCGGCCACCATCAAGAAATGACACTGGTTCACAATTTATTTTTAATACAATTGTGAGAAACCAGATCATATGTCCCGCAAGTATATTAACAAGTAAACTGTTGCTATGCTGCCTATCCTAACTAAAAAAAAGGGGAAATTCACTGATATGACTAGTTAAATCAATCTAGTTGGTGAATTAAGTGAATGGTGGACAAACATTAGCACCTCACGCCATGTGTTGCTATGGTTATGCTATGTTCAAAAACATATGCTACTGCTGTAAATAACAAAGTGTTGTTAGGATATTATAACAACATTAAATTCGTTGGCATTGGAGATGTGAAGTTGCAAATCACGTCCGAAAAGAAAATTATTCTCTAGGACGTGATGCATGCTCCAAAATAAGAAAGAATCTGAATTTCAGATTTCTATTGATTAAGATTGAGTTGACACGGACTTAAAAAGAGACTTGTGCATCATGCATTCTTGTTGGGGAAAGACTGCACCTTTGATGATATGCTCAAAATTAAATTCTCCCTCTATTTTATCAGTTGTGTGATTTTAATATTTGACATGTCAAAATTTATCATATGAACAAGCGTTTAATTTTAAACTTGAGTAACTTGGACTTAATTCCAAAGTTATATGACTAGAAAATTTTATTTTTTGCAGTCAAGATGAATGAACTAAAAGTTCATATAAACCAGTGTTTAGTGAATTTGAACCTCTAAACTTAATAAATTATGATATGTGCGAACTTGATGACACATAAACTAGAAATGATAAAAATATATTTTATCATATGACTGTAAATTTTGAAAAATAAAATTGATACGCTTGATACGTTCAATTTTTATAACAAAAATTGAAATTTATGTTGAATAGAGTACCCAAGTCTAAGAACAAAATTTCTAATTAAGAAGTTTTGAAGAAAAGACAACCCAACTTGTCTTATTTTTTGAACTTGAGATTGTCTGGATTATATTTGGATTCTGGACCCCAAGAAAGTTGAACTCACTAGTAGAGCCTATGAATGTGTATTCATTAGGTATGCTATAAATAACGAAGCATGTAAGTTTTAAAACCTAAATGGTAAAGTGAGCATAGAATTAAACGATACTGATTTCTATGTAAATAAATACCCCTTTAAATAAAGAATGGTGGGGGCACTAGTGGGGGCGCTAATGGAAGCACGCCATTAGTGGGGGCAAAGTAATTTCCCCTTTTAAATTGAGAGCTAGTGGGGGCACTGCATCTGATCACATTCCAGTAATCAGAAACAGTTATGAAAACATCGTATGAGATGTTATAGAACCTCGAAGAGGTAAGAAAGCTATAATTGCTAAAGAGTATAAACATAATTATATGGTTTATATATTGGAAGAGGATCCATCTGGCCTTCAAGAAGTTTTGTCTTCATTGGATGCTAACTTTTGAAAAGAAAAAAAAACAGTAAACGATGAAATGGATTCTCTAGAGTCTAACGAAACACGACTCTTAGTTGACTTGCCTCCTAATTGCAAACCAGTTGGTTGTATTTGAATTTTGGAAATGGAAAACTAAAACCTGATGGTTTGGTTGCTAAATACAAGGCTCACCTTGTAGAAAAAGGTTTTAGGCAAAGAAAAAAATATAGATTTCTTCGACACTCATTCACCAGTCACTTGAATCATATTCATGAGAGATACTAGTCCCTTTAGCTGATGTACATAACTCATAGTACTCCAAATGAATGTGAAAGCTGCCTCTTTAAATGGTGAATTAGAAGAAGAAATTTATATAGAACAACCCGAAGGTTTTTGTGATTCATGGACAAGAAAACAAGGTCAGTAAGTTAGAAAAATCTTTGCATGGTCTAAAATTAAACTCCAAGAAATGGCATGAAAAATTTGACAACCAAAAGATATCGAATGAGTATAAAGTGAATGAAAGTGACAAATGTATTCACTACAAATATGTAAATAACATTTGCACGATCATATGTCTCTATGTAGACGACTTGCTCATATTTGGTTCAAAGATTCATGCTATAAATTATGAGAAATCATTGTTTATCAACAACATTGATAAGAAAGACCTAGGCGAAGTTGAAGTAATTCTTGGTTTCAAGATTACTATATCAAAAAAAAGAAATTTTTTGATCAATCTCACAAGATCTTAAGAAATTTAATTATTTGACTATAAACTTGCAAGCACACCTTATGATCCAAGTGTAAAACTCTTCAAGAACACTTGAGGTGGTGTTAGACAAATAGAATATGCGAGCATCATTGGCAGTCCTTAGATATGTCACTGAATGTATTAGACCCGACATTGCCTATGTCGTGGAACTCTTATGCAAGTTTACTAGTAGACTAAGTGAGAAACATTGACATGCTATTGAAAGAGTCATAAGGTGCCTTAAGAAGACTATGACTCTAGGATTACATTATGAGGAGTATCCTGTTGTATTTGAATGGTACAAGATACAAAATAGAACATCCTTCAGATGAGTCTTAAGCGACCAGTGGCTGCACATTGAGCATCACTGGAGGAGTTGTTTGTTGAAACATATGATATTGACTCAATCCACTATGGAATGAATTTGAGATGAGAACACTAGAGAAAACTAGTGAAGAAGCAAGTTGAGAAAATGCTTGCTAGTTGAGATCCCCTAGTGGATAAAATTGTTGCGAGGAGTGTTAATTCATTGTGATAGTACTGCAGCTATTACAAAATTGAGAATCGTTACTACAATAGTAAGAGACGATAATTAAGGCACGAACACGTAACAAATTAGAGAGCTAGCTACTCTCAAAAGGAACAGTTAAAGTAGATTATGTACGTACTGATAAAGAATTAGTCAATCCTTTGACGAAAGGAATTACTAGAAAGAAAGTCATAAACACATCCAATAGGATGAGACTAATGCCTAAAGATCACAAGTGATGGCAACCCGACCTAAATGACTGGAGATCCCAAGAAATATGTTCAATGGGTAATAACAAGTCATGAGTGAAAGAACATGCTATGAGAAAATTAAGAAAGCATGAATCCTACAGCGACAGAAGGATGAGATAATAGAAACTCTTAATGAGATCTATACTCTATGTTGAGTGGAGTACATAGCTACAAGAGTACTCTTGATATACTCACCTATAAGAATGTGGAACTGAGACCGGTTCCTATGTGATTTTGAGGCAGAATACCTAGAGCGTTCGTTAAAACTGGGATAAACGTGCATAGCCATAAACGCACGGGCTTTTAGAATACACCTTAGGAAAAGGTTTGTGTGCGGACTCTATGTCTGAGATAGAGTTCAATGCTGTAAGCAACTCTTGTTGAATCAGAATAGTATTCGCTATGCAAAGGTTCAAGTTGTAGGCGACACCTTTGTTTATTAGCAACCTTATAGAAACGTTTTGACGTTATTATTGAAACCATTTTTTAAATTCAAGTGGGGGATTGTTGGAACATTGGTGTGAAGTTGGAAGGAAATTGAATTAAACACCAAGTAATAAGACTTTGAGCTCGTGTGATGTGAATTAAAAAAATAGATAGTGGGGGTCCCACATAAAATAGAACACACACATTAGTAGTGTTTAAATTGTGGTATTTAATTTTAAATACTTGATAATGATAAAAATAATAGTAATTATTATTTTTATTCATAGATATCACTTCCCATAATTTTAGTTTATGTTGGTTGTGATAAGGTTTGAGAATTCAACTGAACTTCCTATTTTTCCTTCATTCATATCCAATGAGTTTGTTTCCTCCACCTTTGTGGCTTTGTTTCTTTTTGATCTTATCCACAAGCATTGTTGAACTGATTAGTGGTTAAATTTCTTTTTGATCTTATCCATTAGAGTAACTGATGCCGCAATTTTAGCTAAAACAGTTACAAAATCTCTATATAAATAGAGGACTCCACTCAGTTCAAAAAACACACCAAAGAGTTCTATTGAGTTGTCGAGAACTCTTTCTCTCTTCTCCCTCCAGCTTGTGTTAACGAGCTATTCTTCTCCTTATCCCATTTTTCTGTCCCTTCGGATTTAAGAGTGTTCTTAAGACCTTAGTCCCTATTCGGTATAATGTCCCTTCGGAATTAAGAAAGGTCTTAAAACATAGTCCCTTCAATAATATATGTCCCTTCGGAATAAAGAGTACTTTTAAGATCATAGTCCCTTTTGAAATAATAATGTCCCGTCGGAATTAAGAATGATCTTAACGGTATATAAATATTCTTTCGATATTTTTCTACTCTTAGAGAAGTTAAAAAGTCAGAATGGTGGTATCACCATATTTGAGTGGTCTTAGTACCATATTGATATTTTGGAGAGCTCAAATGTTAGAATGGTGATAACACCATATTTGAGTGGTCTTAGCACCATAATAGAGTGGTCACAGTACCATATTAGAAAGTGGTTTCAGTATTAAAGAGTGGTCTTAGTACCATATTGGAGGTGTAAATCTCGAACGGTTTTCTACAGTGCAGTAGTTAACCGCACAGTTGTAGCTGAGCTTGTTTTATCCTGGAGGTGGCGTGGCTGATAGTCTGTCTTGCACAATTTTGGGCAGTGCCACGAAACGTCTTAAAGAGAGCGACCTGGTCGTGACTCAACCTAGTAACAACTTCGGTAGATATTCTATTTCAAAATAGAATTTGGAAATCCAAATACAACAGTTTGGAAATCCATAAACAACAGATTATGACTTATGGATGTCTAGTTGCAAGTTGAAGATTGTTGTAGATGATGGAAGTGGAGTTACTGTGTTTGAGTTCCTTGATTATGTACTTCATGGAATTGGTTCTGGCAACTATAAATTGTTGGTGAGTCTGAATGTGATACGGTGACATAAATTGTGGTATGTGATGTTTCTTAGATATAAATTTTAATTATTTTGGTAGGATGGCAAAAGATTTTGACTTCTGGTGGCTTGCAAAATCTTAAAGGGAAGAATTTGTTTTTTATTGTTAAGAAGATTAAACCCTTACACCATGTGGTTGGAAATGTGTACCAAGTTGTTCGATTGACTGATGATGTTGTTCTTATCAAATGGTACCATAAAAAGTTATACTCATTCCAAGGTATTTTTTATGTATAAGGGTGAGTGTTATTAATATGAATGTAAAAACTGGTTGTTTTGAATGCTTTCTAACTCTCTTCTATCTTTTTTATATAGTCAATATTATAGCCTTCTTTCATTTCAATCACACTTCCTTTGAGTGACATTGGGACTTCTTTCAGTGTCGATACTGTTATCAGATCAGAGTCCAATAGATAACTAAATACATCATATGATGAGGCGTCATTGAGAATCAAGACACCTAAGGACCAAACTCATTTGGGGTTGGCCTAGTGGTTGGCTTGGGATCTTGGAGTTTGCTCCTCTCAAGGTTTCAGGTTCGATTATCTAGTGCCAATTTCGGTGGGACAAGTCCATACAAAGCTTTGCTTTGGCTTTAAATGGGGCCCCCACAAGTGGGCGGTGGGATTGGTCCTCTCAGATTAGTCGGTTGTTAGACCGGATACCGAGTTTTCAAGAAAAAAAAAAAAAAGACACCTAAGGACCAAAATACTTCAAGATACTCATTTAAAACCTCTCTAGAGTAAATTTATTTACTTAAAGGAGTGTGTGTGTGTGTAGTATATATATATATATATATACACACTGTTGGTTTTTCAGCAGAAACTTCTCTCTCTTTCATCTTCCTCCTCCTCCTCTCTCTCTCTGCTACATCATCCTCCACAACACCACCTGTCCTCCACCACCATCTTCTTCACCAGCGCTCCCTCCATTCTCTACTACCATCGTCCTCACCCCCCATCAATCCGTTCAGATATGTCCTCTCTCACGCCACCGTCGGCGACATCCTCTTCTCCCTCACGCTGCTAGAAACCCGTTCAGATCAAACCACGACGCTGGTGACGACCTTCTCGCAACACCGCCTTCCCACCATTTCACGTCGGTGACGACCAGTTCAACCTACAAGTGACTACGCAGGTGAGGAGTAGATTGAAGAAAGACGACGCCGGTGGTCGCGAGAGAGAGAGAGAGAGAGAGAGAGAGAGAGAGAGAGAGAGAGAGAGAGAGAGAGAGAGAGAGAGTGAGTGAGTGAGTGAGTGAGAGAGAGAGAGGCGTGTGAGAGAGGATGGCATAGAGAGATGTGTTGAAGGAGAAAGAAGAAAATGAAATAATATTTTTTTTTTGAAAATATGGGTATAAAGGAACGGTAGATACGGTGTCTGTATTATGTTTGTTTTTTGTGTTCAGTTATCATTTCTGATATATATATATAAAGAAAATAGGGGGTTTTAGGGAGATTTTGAGTTTGCTTTTTAGTTATTCCAATTATACCGTTAAACAAATTTTTATATAATAATATTATATTGTTGGTGTTATTCAAAAAGATAAAAAATTCTCTAAAAAAGATAATTTCTTTTGTTATATTTGTTATATTATTGTTGTCATTGAAAAATAAATATGGTTTGTTGAGTTTGTTACATTTGAAAGTCACAAATATCTATACTTATAATTTTTTATATATATAAAATATCGTTTGTAATTTACACGCAAAATTTCTATAAAATATCGTTGATAATCTACAAACGTTAACACAATAAAAAGAGCAGAAAGACAGACACGTCGCAAGTATAAATATAATGATCATTAAGGTCTTAAACAAGTACACTATTCCTAACCCTAAAAACCTCATACTACGGTGCTTACTTACTTTCGTCAGAGTATTTTCAGGTACATCTTCATGGTGGAGATGTCGATCAACGCTTGTTATCCTCAACCTTCCAATACACCTTTAGGCCGCATATCTTAGGTTTGGTAAGCATCAACTATCAAAATCTAAATCCTAGAAAATTGAGTTTAGGCATAAAGGCCGACTTTGAAAAAAAAAAAAGGAGTTTTGGAAGGGAAAATAAGATCACAAAAAAGAAAGGGAATGATCTCGGCGATGGTTTATGCAAGACTAGGCCGGGTCAATTTCGATGGTCAATTTCGATGGTCAATTTTAATTGGACAAATGAGAAATTATAAACCACATGATTAATTATAACATACAGTAGACATTTAGAGTAAGTTTTATAAAGTACGTCTTCTTAACTGATCATGACTCATAGCCAAACTCAAAATCACTTTTAGTTCAATCTATTAAAGTAACTAATTGATTTAGCTTAAGGTCTAATTCCAATGTTAATGTCGATATTGTTATGTTCGACACCATCATTTGAGTTTGAACTCAAATCTTGCAATCGCGCGTGAATTTCATTTATGCGCGTCACTTCATCCACATACAAAAGATGACACCAATTGACTTTTTCGTTGCAAGTACATTTTTTTTTTTTCAAATTATCTATAACAAACGAGCCTATGGAATTGATTTTAAAAGCCACTTTTTTAGATTGTTTATCTATATCACCATATCATTATATAAAGACATTGCTCTCTTTTTTTTCCTTTCTCTTCTGTGAGCCGTCACCAAAACCCTAGTTTCTTCTCTATTTTTGACCCAAAATCATCATCTAACTCGTTTTTCTCTTTCCCTTTTATTGAAATAAGTGATTTTCACATCTATTTTGTTTTTTATTTTGTGATTTCGTCGTCCTAAGTGCGATGTTGGTTTGTTCGCCGTCTTTGTGTGGCGTTGTTTGTCTTTCTTGTTTCATTCAGGTATTTATTCGTTTCAGATTGTGAGATCAGCTTCGATTGCAGATTCAATCAATGACTTTAGCGTAGTCTACATTGCAGATCCGAAGACTTGAATATAGTCATATGCGTAGGCTGTTGTACTTTATTAACATGGATGTTGTGAGTTTGTTCGCAAATTCATTTTTTTTATTTTTAACAAATTTACATTGTATGAATGTATAAAAAGAAAAAAAAAAAAAACTCAACTAATGTTTATATATTGTAGTTTTACCAATTGGTTGCTCTAAACATTTAATATGTGGATGGAGCTTCTTCACCCTTCTCCTCCTTCTCCTCCGTGTATAACAATTTCATGGTCTTCATCCATTTCCTCAACAGCGCCCCTAACCTGTTCGACCAAATTCGTAAACGAAAACAACTTCAATTCTTCTTCTTTTCGCGTTCACTCATTGAAGCGTTCTTCGAAGCCTTCATACGAAGGGCTTCAGAAGGATCCTAAGAAGGACTTGTCGCGCATTCTCCGAACTGAAGCTGCTATCAGAGGCGTAGAGAATAAAGCCAAGTCATGGAAGCATAAACAGCTGTGGCCTAAGGCTGTTCTTGAAGCTTTGGATGATGCCATCAAAGGCTATCAGTGGCAGAATGCTCTCATGGTTGGTTTCGTTCTAATTTTGTTTTTTTTTTTTGTGAAATTTTTGTTTTTGATGTGACCCTTTACTCTGTTGAATGTTTTTCTTTGGTTTGGTTTAGTTGCTTTTTGATGGGGTGGGTGGGTGAACTTTGTGTCAAGTGTCTTGTGTAAAAATTTATTCATTGATTACATGTTTGACATGATAACTATAAGAGAAACTATTAAGAAAGTTCTAGAAATTCATGAGTTGAATAGCAATACGAGACATGCGTTGTTTTATTCACGCTGTCGACCCTACTTAGTATGATAAGACTTGGTTACATGTTTTATCAATTAATTTTGAGTTTAGTAACGATGTGTTACCGACATCCAATGAAAACTTATTGATCTATATACAATTTGAGATGACGGCAGGAGCAGGTGTTGTATGGTGGAACACGGCTGTGCTTCACTGGTGTGGGGTGGTGAACCTGCAAAGGAGGAAACCCTTTTATATTCGCGGGTTTTCAGAGAATGACTTGTGTGCCTTTCTTCAATGGATGAAGCCTTTATATATATGCGGTTTATACTTCCACGTGAACGTGAAGTTGTTAAGCGGTTGCGCCTTCTGTAATCCGGAGTGTCATCTGATTGTAATCAGCGGGCTCAGACTAACTCTAAGTTCTTTTCTTCTGTTTCTTGGCTTCATACTGGCTTTGGTGGACCGTCTTTGGACCGAGCGCCTTGTTGGGCCTTTATGTCCCGGGATTGGGGCTTGCCCATCCAGAGCACTTATGATATTGCCACATAAGTCGATTTAAAACCACAACTTATAAATAACCACAAAATGCTGGAATCTTATTTGACGTCAGTGTAAAACTGGTCTACAATGACAATGTATGTCATCTTTTCTCTTTAATTTTTGGATCGAGTCAAATACAGCGATTCATGTATGTATGAAACTTCTTTGAAATGATTGAATTAATTGAGATTTTTTTATGTAGAATTGGTGGCTATTGGGGTTTTGGATTTTCTTGATTGACTCTTAGTTTTCTATGTAAATTAAAAAGTTATGTCAAAATGTATAATCTGTTGAATGTGTTCTTTGGCTTGGTTTAGTGGATTTTTTTTCGAGTTGAATGGTGAAATGAAATAACGTGAGTGGGTCGACTTAGTGTCATATGTATTTATTCATTTTCATGTTTTGATGATTAATTTTTGGATTGAGTGCAATGCAATGATTCATGGGTTATGATGCTGCTTTTAAATGATTGAATTGGGTTTTTTCGTTTATGTAGAACTGGTGGCTCTTGGGATTATGGATTTTATTGATTGTCTCTTTGTTTTGTTGATGAAGTGAAAAAACATGTCAAGTGTAATATTCTATTCTGGAAAGTTTTAATTTGGATATATAGTTTGACTGTGTTAGGAAAATCGTGAATTTGAGAGACAAATTATGGACTTCTAACTTTAATGATGTTGGTTTTTTTGTCTGCGCAGTTCCTAATTCTACTCTCATCATTGATTCACTCATTCACCTGCTGATACTTGCATGTATTCATGTAAACATAAGCAAAACTAGTGACACTTTGGGACATATTATAGTTTATGATGTTAAACTTGACTGGATTTTGTTTTAGGCCAGAAAACATGACCGGAATCGATTAAAGCCATTAACCTTCAGTTTTGTCTGTGTAACATGACCAATTTCCTTTTGCAGATTTTCGAACTTCTTCGAAATCAATATTGGTATGAACCAAGATGCCAGACTTATACAAAGCTGTTGATGATGCTTAGCAAGTGCAAGCAACCTAAAGAGGCCAGTCAACTCTATGAAACCATGTTGTTTGAAGGGCTTAAACCTACTGTTGATGTCTTCACCGCTCTTGTAAGTGCTTATGGTCAAAGTGGTCTTTTTCGTAATGCATTTTCTACTATTGAAGATATGAAATCAGTTGTTGATTGCAAACCAGATGTATATACATATTCTGTTCTTATAAGTTGCTGTGCAAAGTTTCGACGATTTGATTTAATTGAACGCGTTCTTGCGGATATGTCATATTCGGGCATTGAATGTAACAGTGTGACATATAATTCAATCATCGACGGATATGGCAAGGCTGGCATGTTTGAGCAGATGGAGAATTCATTGACAGATATGATTGAAAATGAAAACTGCCAACCAGATGTTTTCACGCTGAATTCTTTGATAGGATCATATGGAAATGGTGGGAAAATTGATAAGATGGAGAAGTGGTATGATGAATTTCAGCTAATGGGCATAAATCCAGACATAAAGACATTCAACATGATGATAAAGTCATATGGAAAAGCAGGCATGTATGATAAGATGAAGAGTGTGATGGATTTCATGGAGAGGAGGTTTTTTGCTCCGACAATCGTAACATATAATACTGTCATTGAAGTTTATGGCAAAGCCGGAGAAATTGAGAAGATGGATAAACACTTTAAAAAAATGAAGCATATAGGAATGAAACCTAATTCTGTAACGTATTGCTCGGTTGTCAATGCGTATAGCAAAGCTGGGCTTATTCGCAAAATTGACTCAATCTTGAGGCATGTAGAAAATTCTGATGTCATTTTGGATACTCCCTTCTTTAATTGCATAATTAGTGCCTATGGTCAGGCTGGCGACTTAAAAAAGATGGGTGAGTTATTCTTGGCAATGAGAGCAAGAAAATGTGAGCCTGATAGCATCACCTTCGCTTGCATGATCCAGGCTTATAATACCCAAGGCATGACTGAGGCTGCTAAAAATTTGGAAAACATGATGATTACTGCCAAAGATAGCTCAGGTACGTTGCGGTTTCCACAACCTTTTCTTTTGTGCAAATTTTATGTTTTGGTCCTATTCTGCTTAATGAAAAAATGCCTTGTGTACTAAGCATTCCTTGGCATGTGAGTGTATGCATTATGCACCTCTCTGTGCACGAATGAGTCTTGCTATCTTATCCTTCTGTCAATTTTCTTGCCATCTTTCCCTGCTGGAGAACAATTTTGTCACGGTGAAATAGTCCTAGGGAAGCCAGTACATGTAGCTCTCTTTGTCTTGATATAATACCTATTTTAAGCAACAATAATGCTTAAAGAGTTTTTCTTCAAGTACATTCTATCACGTTTGTACTTTCTATTGATTCTTTTTTCCTATGAATGATATTTATATTACTGACACTTTTGATTAACAGATACTAAGCTGATTGGATGCTAGCATGGCCAATTTTGATTGCAGACTACACAATTCTATTCATCAATTTCCACGGTGATTCCAACGTGGAAAGATTTGTAAACTTTAGAAGGTAAACAGATTCATCTTGACTACATCGATATTTTGGGAGAGTCTTTCTTTACCTGTCAATTTGGTAGCTCTATACTATTCTCCGGAGGATATAGCTTCTGATTTTTTATTATAGTAGTCAGATAAAAAAGATATAAAATTGTTATCTTGTAATTGTGTGATGTGTTGTTATATTGATACATTCGTGACTTCAGATAACATTCTTTCAAATGATGGATTTTCAACGGGGTCTATTTTGGAAAGTTTAACTATATTTGAATATCATATGCATATGCATTAAAAGCGTTGTTCTCATTGTATTTTCTTTTTCCATAGTTCTTAAATCTCCTTCACATTCTAATAGGCCAAAAATTTATTACGGTAGAAACTTACACAAACTAAAAGTACTCATAAATTTATCCAATTACTTTGAAATCATCGAATGCACCATAAATGCAAGTTAGTCTTTCTTTTAATTTTTTACTGTTGAAATATTATGTTTCGGTTTTTAAGATTATTCCTTTGCTGGTTTTTGGTTTCATAAGGATAGGTACATCTCTTTCAACATGGAAATAATTGAGTATGCATGTCACCCTATTTTATCATCGATTGTTCTACTACATATCTTCATCATGTTTAAGCTCATAACTGCTGTGTCATTGCCGGTAAAGTTAACTTGGAAGAGTGGAAGTTATGTTGATGAGTGATTGCACAAATGACTTAGTTTATGTTTGGTCTTTGGGTAAAAATTAGAAAAAGTTAAAGGAAGATAATTTTTAGGGAATTGAGTTCTATACGGCTAAAATTTCTTATTTTTTAGGGGGTAAATATTGCCCCACATATAGGGTAGATTTTGACCCCTTAAACATTCTTGTTATTTTCTACCTTCTCACTCTTACTCGAACCCTTCTCCTGTCTCAACTTTCAATGCTATATAGCACTGTCCTGAAGGAGGACTCGTTGGAGTCGTCTTGCAATCACTATGGACAGGCATGAACATTTGAATCTCGGTAATGATGGTGAAAATTGTGGTTGGTATGGTTTCATGTTACACTTGCAGTGCTGGAGATGGGAAACAATGAAAACTTTGGGAAATCCAATGCCATTGATTTTATGCTGCATAATAACGTTGCATAGAGAACAAAACTTGCAAAGTATTTTGGAATGGATCATGCAGTGAGTCCAAAAGCTCGACGGTCAACGACATGAAGGCCAAAGGATCAAACCAGCTGCGAAGATGCCACCTCCCTTGCCGGTTAAAAAGGAGAATGATTTTGTCTATTCCCCTTCTACACTTTAGAGGGAAATAACACCCATGAATGATTACACAGTTAAATAAACAACGTAATGAACACAGTGGGACAAATTGGGACTGGAAAAGAACCTGTTGTAGGAGTACCATTATAAATTGCACAAGTGAGGTAAGTATTGGAGTTTGAGTTGGGTCTAAATCAACTCTACAAAATTGGCTTGTAAGATGAAAACCGACTATCACTTATAAACACATTTTCAGACTACATCTCATCCAATGTGAGACTTTTAACACACTCCCTTCACACTCAAGGCTGGATATCTAGAGCATGACCCGAGTGGTCTGATAGTTGTGACCCAATAGCAGGTGTCCCAACGGATCGTGGATAAGCTCTGATACCATCTTATAAAAACATATTTAGGTCATATCTCATCCAATGTGACACTCTTAACAAACATACCCTTATGTCCAGGACTGACCATCTAGAGCAGTGACTTGGTAGCAGATAGTCCGAAAAATCTTGGATAAGCGGTGATACCATCTTAGAATTTGGGTTGGGCTTAACTCAACCCTACAAAACTAACTTGTAAAGGAAGGACTGCCCACCACTTGTAAATGCATTTTTAGGCCACATCTAATCCAATGTGAGACTCTTAACAGTAAGAATCGAATATCAAAACATTATTTTTGGATTAAGCTTTGCAAGTCTAAGCTTCTAGACAAAATATAGGCAAAACTCAATTTACAAGTGGATCTAACGGAAAATGAAACAAGAAGCTTTTTCAGCTTTTCTTTTTTATTGGATGATAGGGGCCTCCTAACTGAAAAACAAACAATTCATAATTTGAGTGTTGGAGTGTCATTATAGATACTCCTATTAGTTAGAGCAGCAGCTTGAACCTTTTGAGTTTTGTGCAGCACGTAAGTGTTTTCTGTTTTAAGTAGCGTTGATTTTACAGAGCTTCAGTACTGAGCAAGTAAACTCTTCATGTCGACATTTACTTTAAAATTTCTCATTTATGTTTTGGGACCCCTTCCTAGGCATGGCAATGGGGCGGGTTTAAGCATTACCACCCCCCCCCCCCCCCCCGTCCCGAAATTGAACACCCAACCCCGCCCCCACCCCCACCCGCGAAAACTCTACTTTTTATAAAATATTTAAAAAATGCATATTTTTTCATAGCAACAAAAAACAATGATTACATTAATAATTAAAGATCTAATAAACTTTTTTCAAAAGAGCAAAAGAATTCTAATAAACATGTTTCTAAAGAGTAATAATATATTAAAATAGGTTGGTGCTTATTTGTCAGAAAATGGAAATAGGATTATAATATTTAATAAGGTAAATTTCAAAAAGCGGGTGCAGGGCGGAGGTGGGTGCGGGGCGGGTATAAGCATCCCCACCCCTGTACTAAAAACCCAGATTTCCCCCGCACCCGCACCCAGTTAAATCGGTTTTTCCCCGTTAAATTCGGGGTGGGAACGGCCGGGTCTGGGCGGGGCGGGTTTTGTTGACATGTCTACCCCTTCCCGGACCATGCATATGCGGGAGCTTTAGTGAACCGGGTTGTCCTTTTATGTTTTCTCTCATATTTTAATCTACACCACACGTAGCCTTGACTGGTAAATTTGTTACCTATGTACTTTTTTATTAATGAAAAAAATGTCTAAATAAAGATGGAGTTTTAGCAAACAGTTAAACATTCAAGTACATTTAGGGAGGAGGGGGGGAAGACAACTATTGTGGATTAGATGTGCTTCTTGCTTCATCTACGACGAGAACAAAATGTTCAAACTTAAATAAAAAAACTGATTCAATTCAAACTTTATTATATTGGATCAAATCAGATTGGATGGCTTCAAAATTGTTCCAATTCAATCTGCAAATATTTTACTCGTTCCCATTGAATGCTTTCGTACCTTGTTTAACAATGCTAATTGTTTTTGTTGTGTGTCAAATGCATGTCTTTACCATTGTAACACTTTTATGCATATGCATCTTCATTATCACCCATCTACATTGTATTCTGAATTTGGAAATTTGTATCTGATCTGCAGGGTATTCAGAAATGACAACAATGGGGTGCACATTGGACTAAGTGCGTATTTGGATTGATGCGGAATCACAGTGTGCCATCGTAATTTTAGCAAAAGTTAAATTTTAGAGCTTCAACAAAATTATGGTGTCACCGTGATTCCAATCATGCACTAAGTTACTAAACGTTGAATCTATTTATCACAATCCAAAAAGTAGCATCAACCATACTCAAAGTGTCCTGTTGGCTCACCAGTACCCCATAATGCAATAGATTCACTCAACCATTTGGTGGTCCATTCTTGTGGGGAGTAATCAAAGTTTGTGATAGTTGATGTTTTGTAGTCTATGCAAAATCTAGCAACCTTCCTTACCCTTGCATTACAATCCTGCCCCAAAATCTAGCTATTCTTCACCATTTGGTTGATGTTATGTATCCTTGGGTTTGGTTGCTGGGCTGCGAGCCAAAATTGCCTTTGGGGGCGCTGCTTTTCCCCATCTCTGGCTATTAAAAAAACGTGTTTTCGAAAGTGAACTTTTGGACAGTATAAATTAGTGATTTTTCTATATGTAGATATACAAACAGAAAGCTTTTCCCTTACTAATGGGGTATTGTATCTCACCAAGTCCATGGAAATATTTGAATGAATGAGAAGGTAAATCCTGAAATGCTGAGGGTCCTGCAATTAGCAAAATTTTAAAATGATTCTTTATTGATTTTTTTTTATATATCATTAGTCTTTGTTAGGCAATTTCGAGAACTAAGTTGACCAAATAATTGGTCCAATGTGATTGATGATTTTAATTTCACATATTATTTAGGAATTTCATTAATTTTAAGGACCAAATTGTTTGATTCATATAAGTTTTGGGACTGATATTATCAATCACAAAACAAGAAGTTTTGGAACTCTAACTTTTAAGAGACAATATTAAGAATTAACAGCTTATTGGGCAGTTCCAGCAACCCTGTAACATCATGAAAGTTACTTCTCCCTCCTCTCCTCCACCATTTCTTAAACCCCATTCCATCTGGATGCACCATTCTGGACGTTCTAAAACCATGATATTTTCTACCTCCAGAATTGTGAATTCGAAGAAAACTGTGTTTTTTCAATCCTAATTGAAGTTTCCAGACAGATCACGGTTTTAGAAATTGTTGGGAAATAAAAGCAGCTCTCTAACATTTTCCCTAGGATGGTTGCTGTGACCAGGGTATGCAAAATCTAACGTCTCCATGATAGTGGCATAAAGCCTCTAAAGTACAAAACTTTGTCATCCTTAGTTATTGGTGGGTTTCTCGAAGCATCCACCATATTTTTGGGAACATAAATCGGTAGCTCACCAAAGTCAGGACATACCTTAAGGTTCAAAAACGCTTATAAATAAATGTATTTGTAGATCATTCGTAAAAGAGATCCTTACAACAACAGCTTAAGTTGAACCCATGCTCTTACGGAATATGGATCAACTCTTTACAAACTTAACCAATCTTCATTGATGAAACATCCGACATATGTTTCGTGGATAATTGAGAGATGAATGATTAAATGAACTTTTATAAGATATATTTTTAAAAAAATCTAAGAACGGAAAATTATTATTAATTAAAGTGATATGAAAGATCATTTTACAAGTGTCTTCAAAGATATTTGAATTTCGCACCTTAAGGTTACAAGACTAATCTTTATAAGATAATGACCTAAAATGAATTATGAAAGAAAGATAAAGCGCCAAAATGAATTCTAAAATTCAACACAATTTTCACTTAATCAACCTTGAAGAATGACTATGCATAGTTGGACATCACATCAGATGTGTTATTTTATCTCGATTTGATGAGGTCGACTAAAAAGACTCAGTTCGTATTAGAGGTGGCAAAACGGGTTGTGCCTGTTGATTCGTTAACTCTATTTTAGGCGATGTGAGTTGAAGTTTTGAACCTACGAAAAAAATAGGTTGGGGATGGGTTGCTTGCCAGACCGGTATAACAACATATTTTTTCTTGGCTTAAATATGCAAATGGTCCCTGTAAATAGGCTCGCTTGGCTTTTGGTCCTTGCAAAAAAAAATTAAAAAGACCCTTGCAAAATTTTGACTTTTAAAAAGGTCACTGTGCCCACTTTTGAGGTTATTTGGCAGTGTTTTGACCACATGGCAGTTGCTGACTGTGCAACTTTTACTATGTGGCACTGACGTGGTAGTTCATGTAATAAAAAAATTAAGAACACAGAAAATTATTTTTTGAAATTTAAAAATCTGAAAATAAATTTAAAATCACAAAATAAATTTCCAAAAAAAAAATCTCAAAATAACTTTTCCGAAAACAAAATCTGAAATAAATTTTCGAAAAAAAATAATCTGTTAAAATTAAATTTTTTGAAAAATAAATTTCAAAAATAAATTTATTGAAAATTTTTTGAAAATTATATATTAAAATTTTTTCAAACATACTGACAATTATATTTTCGAAAATTATAAATTTTCTGATTTTTATTTTCAAACAATTATATCCAGATTTTTAAAAAATATATAATTTTCGATTTTTTTCATATTTCAAAAAAAAATTGAAAATCATATAATCGAAAAAAATTTGGAAATTTATTTTCTGATTTTTTTATTTTTTAAATTTATTTTCATATTTTTTATTTCAAAAAAATTAATTAATTTTTTTAATCGTGGACTGCCATGTGGCAAAAGTTACACAGTCAGCCACTGCCACGTGGCCAAAACTATGTCACTTTAGCTGTCTTGTGGGGCCAGGACGTTTTTAAAAGACAAAATTTCGCAAGGGCTTTTTTATTTTTTTTTTACAAAGTTTAAAAGTCAAACGAGCCATATTTACAAGGACTATTTGCATATTTAAACCTTTTTTCTTCTATCTTTGTGTTTATTTTGTTGGTGAATTTGTGTTGTTTAGGTTTAATTCAACCTAAAGTATTTTGAAGTTATTGTTAGAACACTAATTTATTGGGTCACAGACAATATCATCTTTGGTTTGGATATTTTGTAGCTTATGTGGATGTGTGTTTATGTTTATGTTCTTGATACCATTTTATTTGTTTAAAATCATTATAATTGATTGTTGGTGTTATAATTTCTATGAGATGTAAACGAATAAACATTTCTTTATGCGGGTCAATTCGCTGGGGAGTAGAGTTCCTTAAAAAAAAAAACTTGACGAGGATTAGATTGAAAGTTTTAAGTCAACGACTTAAATTAATCCACCTCTGCTTCTGACGAGTTAATCGTGTAATGTATAAACAAAATGGCGTAAGAATGACCCGTTTTGCCACACCTACTTTAAGTTTATGCTATTGTCTAGAGATTAAAAAAAATATAAGAATCAAAATAAATTCTAAAAACAAGATAAAATACTAACAATTTAATTGAGGGATTTATTTTTCTAACCCTATCATCTTCTCGCGCGTCCTATGTTTTTCACAAATTCAGATTTTATAATCCGAAAACCTTAAAAAAAAATAGGGCGTGTTCCTTGCTTTTTTTTTTCGGATTATAGAATGCGAACACCCCGTAAACACCCTTTTCAGGGGAAAGACAGTTCAGATTATATAATCCGAACTGTATCAACACAAATTCTGAGTCTGTTTATAACATGGATAACCAGTTTAAGGACAATATTAATCTTCCTAACTCTCATCTTTCTGTGTTAGGTCATTGTTAGTTGTTCTTAGTAAAAAATTCAGTTTTCAGACTACTTGATTAGATTGCTCGGAAACTTTCCCAAAAGGGACTTCTAACGGGACTCTACCCCTCAAAATTCAAAATTCCATCGTTTAGACCTCATTTTTCATTTTTTAAAATTTTTCATATTCTAAAAAAAATCCGAAAAAATTTGCATTCATTTTATTTGATTTTTAGAATTTTTTGGTGGTATTTTTATATTTTTATGATTTTGTTTGACAAATTTTTATCATTTTTTTACTTTGTTTTTTAGTTGTTTTTAAAAGCAAAATTTAAAACTGCTGAAATGGGAGAGATTATGATTGCTGATTATACATAAATATATTTCGGATTATAAAATTTGAACTTAGTTTGGATGTGTTCGGATTTTAGAATTCGAAATTTCATAGACATTTTTGTAAAAATTATTGGGCGCCCGAAAAAGTATATAAAGTGGAAAAAGTAAATCTCATTTAATCGAATAAAAATTGAGTATGGCTCACAAAAGAACCCTTTTGGGTCGTCGGTGCATAGGTCTAGGCTTGCCAATTTCAACACCTCTTTCTTTCTTTTCTAGATTGACCGATTTCTACAATTCTAAGCACTAGTGTTTGTGTCTGTGAGAATTTGAGAGATAAAGACACCGCCCCAGTAATTTCTGAAGTGAAAGGAATCTAAACTTCAAAGTGACGTACATCAAATTGAAATCAAAAAAAGTTTGTGTGAATAGACTTCCAAAGTGGAAGCAATAATTGTCATATAGCTACTAGTCCTTCAATTTCATTCAGTTAATCTAGCTACATGAAAATGACCCAAACTAGTCCAAACAAGTTTCAAAGTTTCAAAAAATCACCCATAGATTAAACCTTGGCCTCTTAGAAATTAAGGATTTAGCATAGGAAACTTCTAAATGGACCAATCCACATAACCATAATGCACTATGACTTAAGGATATATGATAAATAATGCTAGCTTGTGTTAAAATCTTCAACAACAACCATTGGAACCATCATTCAAAATATTGAAAGTAACTCAAATAAATTGACTATATAGTGCTTTTCTAACTCCCATACTTTGGGACTAACTAGGACACTTCACAAAGGGTTGGGGCCACTTTTTCAAATTTTTGAAGTCACTTCTAAGGTATTGCATATAAGAGGTTGATTTTGACAGCATTCATTATCATATCAAATTTATTCCTTTATTTTTAGTTTTTATTTTGCGGCTGATTTAACCAATATGCAATCAAACGCGGTTTCTGATTTTGGCACAAGTCTTCGAATAGTACCGGTACATCAAAATTGATTATACCATTGACTATTTTTTCGAATGATTTTATACTGAATTCAGAAAGAACCCACGTGAGATTTGTCTATGAAAATCTCAAAAAACATTATTCTTGAAAATGATAATTTCATTAAGTAATAATTTACTTTAACTTTATGATAAAAAATTTACTGGAAAAATTAGTTTCATTCAGTAATCAGACCATTGCCTTCTAGATGGATAAATTCGGACAAAATGTTGTCTATTTCCTTTTTGATGTAATAAGCTCATTTTCGGTACGAGTTTTAACGTTGTTGCATATTTATGTTTGGGGTCGAACCCAAAAAAATTGTGTATTTCTAAATGAATGTGATTTTGAGGAAATTACTAGTAAAAGACTTGCGATAATTAAATAAAAAATAATTACTTTGTTAATATTCTCAAATGTTTAAAGATATTAAATGAAAATTATCAGCATTAATATAATGATTTTATTAAATATTTTTTTTATATATACAAAAAACTGCTAAATAATTGAATCGCCTTCGTTGTGAATTTTATTTGTTTATATATGCGAAAACAAATTTTTACGTATATATATGAGAAAGTAGATATGATACAATTTTTCTCATTACTATTTTTATAATAACAATATTAATGTAGTGTTTCTATTAAATAACTTTTTATTTTATATGCAAAACATCGTTCAATGTTTGCACCGCACCAGTTACTGATTTTATAATCTTATATCTGCAGAAACAAATTTTTATGTACATACACCTCTGGTCACTATCATAAACAAAAATTGATATTTTAAATTCATTCAATAAATGATGTATGTGGTCTTTAATATAGACCACATACATCATTTATAGAATGAACTTAAAATGTTAAATTTTGCTCGGATGATATATATGAGAAAGTCGATATAATAAAATTTTGAAAACTCATGATTATTTTCAAAATATCAACATTAACGTTGTGTTTCTATTAAATAATTTTTATTTTATATGTAAAACACCGTCAATGTTTGCACCGCACCCGTTGCAAATTTTATGTGTTTATATTGCATAAACAAAATTTTATGTACATATATGAGAGAGAGTAGGTATGATAAAGTTTTGGAAAATCATGACTATTTTTAAAATGGTTTGATGGAAGGATTGCCGACCCATTACAAAATATTGGCATTGAATGATTGAAACCATTTAAAATGAAATTCCGAAAATTGCTTTTATTTTTGATATGAAGATGTCTCTAAAACGGAGAAACTTGGGATTGAAAAATTACAAATATTATAGAAATATACATGTTTGATCTTGACATTTGAATCATAAACAGAACATACAAAATAGCACACCAGTTTACCTAAGATTACTCAATTAGAGCATAAAAAAACTTGTGTACTCCCTAAAAAAAAAAAAACTTGCGTACTTGGTCCATTTTGTCTCGCTTTCACTATACAAAGCAAAATAACATAATCTACAACTCATTATAAATTTAGTAATATTCAAAATGGAACCTGTTAATACATTGCAGCACATGTAACAAAAAAAAAACATTGCAGCACATAGAAGATTAAGACTAAAAAAACCTTGGATGTTTTTATTCCATACAACGTATGCAATTCTAGTTGTAATCTAATATGTCCACCAACTTACATCAACATGAAAACATAAACAGACCCCTAGTCCCTAGATCAATTAAGTAGTAAACCATAAGCATGCATAATCAAGAATTAGAAGTTAGTATCCACCAAGTTCTTAATCAACCATGTTCTTCTATGCATTTAAATTCCAGTCCAGCTATATTGATCCAAAATGAGCATCCTCAAATTTGCAAAATATAAAGGCTCTGAATTACGACCTTCAACTTAGGCAAACAACTCTATCCTGTAAAAAGAGAGAAAGGCTTCATCAAAAGATGGTGGAAATAAAATGGTGTCAACGGTTATCAAGATACTTACTAATGTAATGGCAAACTGCAATTTTGATATGTGAAAATGAGATTAATGGAAATCTTTCTTTGGCAACGAAGGAGGATTAATTGGAGGATTTGAATGGCTTTTCCGTTGAACTGAAAGTTAAATGAATGCACAATAAGTTTTAGAAGGTTAATGGTGTGACTTTTGGTTGGAAGTGTATTGGGAAGAATTAATAAAAGACATTGACAGAAAAGGAGTGTATTGGGAAACGGCTTGGCATTGTTAATAATGATTAATTGGATAAAATGACGATTAACCCCACTAATTTAGAGATTTTGTTTGATTTAAGAAGGTTAATTATGGAATTATGGTGGTAATTAACATTCTTATTATAGTAGTAGATATGTGGGATAAAAGTAGCTTTCAAAATGATATCTTTGATGTGAATATCACTGGGCCATATGGCATGCAAATTGCTCAACTTCTCTCAATGTTAGTGAAGGTTGTATCTACAAAAAATTTGCTATGATAGATTCTTTTTTTTACAATAATAATAATTCCTCGAATCAAACAAACACAAACAAATGATCGTTGAGTTTTCGTTATTTGAGAACATGCATTTTTTGTAAAGGAGGACGTGCATTTTTTTGTGGTGTTTTATTTCGCTTGATATAGCACAATCGTTTAGTGATATTCTTGTTTTTTAAGAACAATAGTGCAATATCAAGCGAAACAAAATATCACGAAAGGATCACAATGTGAAAATTAACCAATGGCAAATCATAGGTGGAAATCGGAGAAAGTTGATGGAAAAGGTTGTAGTCAAATAAATAGTGGTAAGTGAAATGTAGTTCGCGACTAATTTGTGATAGACTTTTTTGAGAGGTTAAACATTTCTCATTGTACCTAAAAGCATACAGTTAAGAATAAACTTTTTTTAAAAGTACTTTTAAAAAATATTAAATAAGTTTTTCGTCCCTATAAAAAGTGTCACATCTTCATTCTACAAAATTTTCCTACATGCATGCTTCGTTGTTAAGTCAATTTCTGTTTTTGAATGTTTTTTTTTTGCATGTGTTTATAACATTATATAAAGTTTTTCTGAAAAACATGAGCTTTCTAAATCGAGACTTTTGATACCATTTTTTTAAACTTTTAAAATTTATAAAAATTTATATTTAATTTATCCTTTTAAAAAATCGTAAACTTTTGTAAAAAAAAGCTTTTTATAATGTTCTAAATATTTCTAGAAAAAAAATTAAAAAATGAAATTGTGTAAGAATAATCAAACAACTTTAAAAGTTTGCAGAGAATAAAATTGCGTGCATGAAAATTTTGTAGAGACAAAAACATATTACTTTTTTCATGGGGACGAAAAAAATTAATTTTTGCAATTTTATAGCGACGAAAACGAATTTATTTATTCCTTTAAAAAATAAATAAAGAGAATTGGATGCAAGGATATATCGAATTTATAATAATGATTTCTCGTCCATCCCTTTGTTATGACGATATATCATGGTTTCATTCTCTATTTGTCAACATGTTTCTCAAGTCTATCTAGGAACTTTCCAAAAGGAACAGTTCATGTGAAACTATAATTTGATCTTTATTTTTTTCAAAAGGCAATGATAGCTATGTATGAAAAATTGTGTGAAAGGAACAAGCTCTTGCATAACATCACTTTCATTGGTATAAGAAGCACCATATATTTGCTTCACATACTTTTCATGAACCAATTATTATATTATTATGTGACATGAAAAGCACATAAACAAAAGAGGAGAGTTCGACACGTATATGGCTTGAATCAATTTAAAAAATGAGTGCTAATTCAGACATTGAAGGATTTCAAATGTACTTTCATGATTAACTTGTGTGTTTTTCTTCAAGAGTGAGAATTGGAATCCAAAAATGGTGGGATGAATCCTTAAGGGTGCCTTAAATTTTTTACCTAGACGCTCTAATTGTTTTAAGGGTGCCCTAAGTTCTCCCACTTTAATTTCTAACTTGTGTGTTGTTCTACTTCATAAGTTGTAACATAATCCCACCATCTACGACGCTCTAATTCTTGACCTAGATTTTTGGATTCGCCTTACACATACAGTAAGGGTGTCTTAAAATCTCATCGTTAGTAAAAGTCTTAAAAAATTAAAATCTCATTGTTAGTAAAAGTCTTAAAAAATGGTGTTGTTCTACTTCATCTGTAAGGCGAATAACTGTTTATTTCAGTAGACTTTTCTCTAGACTCGTGTGTGAGACGCACGCTCACTACAAGTTTTATATATTTGCGTTTTCAACATAGTTTTGAGAGAGAGGAGTGGAGCAAACTAGCGTTTATCAAAAGAGAGAATTCTTTGGAAATCAGAGGCTAGTAATTGAGTACTCCACCCGTCCCTAATTATAAGACTATTTAAAAAAAAATGTGTGTCCCTTAATATAAGATTATCTACAAATTTCTATATGCATTTATTACTCTTTTCCCAACTATACCCTTTATTAATATTATCAATATATTTTGAAATATGAAAAGTTAACATTAAATATATCTATACACAAAGGACAATTTGGTAATAGAACATATATTTGTGACAACTTTATTACTCCAACAATTTTTTTTAATACTCGTGTTTTTTGTAAACTACTCTTAGTTATTGGTTGTTAATTTTGCTCCACACATAATAATATTGGTGTAATTATAGGAAGAGGTGGATTAGAGGAAATTGGAGAAACTCAAATGGTGGTGACATGTCAAAGTACAAGTTCTTCAAGTGTCACAAGACTGGTCACTTAAAGAGTCGTTGTCCCGAATTATGGGGAAATAATGACTTCGTGTAATTTGCAATTGCCTCAGAGAACTATGAGGATAGAGTTGTTCTAGTTGTGTCATGTTAGGAACATGAAGAAGGTGAAGTATCTCACCTTGGAAACAACGATGAATGCAAGTTAACCTTCATGTAAAAGGGGTGTTTGTATAGAGAGACGTTAAACATTCATGTCCTCTTGGAGAGGCAATGCTAATAATACTTAAGACCACCCAATAGAGGCAGTCTTAAGAATACTCAAGATCATTCTAGAGAGGAGCATGCGAGAACAATCAATTTCATTCTAAAGAGATGAAGGTAAGAACACTCATGATCATCCTAAAATACGGAGGTTACAAGGTAAAATGCATAGTAGATGTACATATTTGGAAGTTTAGGTAGATAAAGTTATACTTAAGGTGGGGTCCTGAACTAGTGGGACTGGGAGGAGCAACCAATGGTTACACCAGAATGGAACAACTATGAAGTCTTTATGTTTTATACTATAGATGAGAGTAAGGAATTCTTCAAGAGTACGAAAGATATTTTGGGGGTTAATGAAGGTATGAAACAACCTGTGGGATTGCATCAAAAGCTAGAGGTACTTGTAGGCAAGTGAATCTTCAAGAGGATGCACTACAAGAAAATGTGCATTTTGCCAGGGATTTAAGCCAGGAGCATGCACTCTTGGCAAAAAAATGAGGGGTTATGCCAGGGAAGCTCCTGGCAAAATGCCAATGCACATGGCGCCCACTGGTTTCCTTCTACCAGGGGCAAGCCCCTCGCAAAATGGGAGAATTCCCTGGCATGGATTGGGCGCGCGTTTGAAATTCAAAATGGGGGACAAGAATGCAGACTTGTCAGCATTTTGCGAGGGGTTCAACGAGGGGTTGACCCTGGCACATCTGAAGCCGTGCGTTTACAATTCCAAGGCCTGGCACAAACTGAAAAGCTGAGCCTGCCAGGAGCAAACTCCTGGGAAAATGCTTAAAATCCCTGGGTTATTATGACAGCTTTTAACCATTCTGAAAAGGTTCTGACTTTAAGCTGGGCCAGGACGTGATGTCTTTTGCGAGGGGCTAACCCCTGGGTTTTTCCTTGGCTTGGTTTGCCCTATATAAACACAATTGCACCGGTTCCTTGGCTTGGTTTCTCACACTTAGAAATTTTTCTCCCTTCATTTCTTCCACAACATTTAAAAATTTCTCCTTTCCTTTCTTCAACACAGCCCTTCAATACTTCAACATCCTTACTTTTTTTGAATTTGGTAAATCTCTTCACTTATACTTTTTTGATTCCATTTTTATTTCTTATATTGATATTTAATTTTTTTTATGTCATTTGCATGTCAAAGTGAAGCTGCCTCCTGCCTCCTGCCTCCTGTGTCCTTTGCTTAGCTTGGCTTTTGGATCTGTTCTTTGTGAAGTTTCAACAAGTTAGTACTTTCTTTACTTTAAATTGTTGATATGTTATATATATGTTGTTGTTTATACATGTTGTGTTATTGATAAGCATGTAAAATTATAAGGGCTGAATTTTTCGAAAATTTTTTAGGTTATAGATATATATAAATTTTGATTTTTTTTTAGTGTATGTGTATTTCTGAATTAATAGCTGACTTTGATTTTTTGTTAGTGTATTCTGTTTTTTTAATTTAATTAGAAATGTAAAACTGTATTTTTATAAAACCGTATTTTTTTAGTGTATGTGTATTCTGTTAATGTATGTATTTTGTATGTTGATTTTGATTAATTAATTAATGGCTCAACTTATCAATTCTGTTTTATAATAACCGTATTTTTTTTTAAGTTTAAATAGGGAAAATTGTTAGTGTATTCTGTTTTTATTTTTTAGTGAAAATAATAAAAAACTGTTGTTATTAAATAATAAATGAATGTTGTTGAATATATGTTTTTTTGGTAGATCTGTGGATTATATGTATAATTATAGTTCTGGTGTTATTAGAATGATAAAATATACAAGATCCAACAATAAGTTTTATAATGCATACTATTTTTTTTATTTAGAACTGTTAGATTTTTAAAAAAAAATATTGACCATTGTTTTTTAATTAATTAATTTTAGAGAAAACTGTTGTTTTTTAGAACTATGAGATAATATTTTTAATTTAGAGAAAATTGTTCTTAGTGATATAAATAATTAAAATTAAGAGTTGTATAAATAATTAAAACTAAGAGTAGTAATCTTTATTTTAAAATTAATAATAAAAAAATGTTTATTAATGTTTTATATTAAATCTTTTTTTAACACTCATTATAATAAAACTCTTTATAATATAAAAAAAAGTAGGTATAAATTGACTAAATGTTGTGTTAAAAAAGTAGTTTAGAATATACATGTTTTTTTAATTTTCGAAATTCAAAAAAAGAATGAGAATATTAAATTGTAAATTAATAATAATGTTCTATTTTAAAAAATATGTTATTTGAAATTAAATGTATTTTTAAATCAAATTTGTTGTTTTAATTAAAAAAATATACTTATAAGGCTTATTGTTGGAAATTCCCCGAGTAAAAAAAATACGCGCGCAAAAAATATTGCGCGTAAAGAAATAATGTTGATGAAAAAAAGTACACGCGTAAAGAAATTACGCGCGCAAAAAAATGTTTCGCGTAAAAAAAATTGCGCGTAATAAAATTCGGCGTGTAAAGAAATAATATTGATGTATAGAAATTACGCGCATAAAGAACTTACGTGCGTTAAAAAAATTGTGCGTAATAAAATTATGTGCGTAAAGAAATTAATTACGCGCGTAACGAACTATTAGTTGCGCTACTAAGCAAAAAGATAGATTACTAATCATGAAGTTGAATATGTGAATGTTGTAGTTGAATGTCCAAAAGATGGAGTATTATCAGCATTATCGTAGTTGGATGTATGACAAAACGTTTCCAGGAAGAAGAGGATTAAAGCCCCATTTTGTGGATGGAGTTCAAGGATTTATTGCATGGGCATGTGTACAACAAGTTTGCAAAGATGAGGGAGGGATAAAATGTCCGTGTGTTAAATGTACCTGTAGATATATAAAGAGTGACCCCAGAGAAGTCAAGAAACACTTGGATAGAGTTGGATGTATGCCTGATTATTGGGTTTGGGTTTATAACGGTGAAAAGTTTCAAAACTTCGGGCAAGGAGTCAATGCACAAGCTTCGAGTAGTGGAACAAATGTGGAATACAATGAACAATTCAATGGTGAACAATTCAACATGATGGATGATATGGTCGCTGATGCTTTAGGTGTGGAACTGTCTTACGCTGATGATGTTGAAGATGAACAAGGCGAACAACTCCCAAATGAGAAAGCACAAAGATTTTACCAATTGTTGAGTGAATGTAATTCCCCATTGTTTGAAGGATCTGCAGAATCAAAGTTATCTATGTGTGTGAGACTTTTAGCTCATAAGTCGAATTATAGTGTTGCTGATAAAGGCGTGGATGATGTTACGAAGATGTTGTTGGATGCGACTCCATTTAAAGATAATTTGCCAGCAAGTTATTATGATGCTGAGAGGTTGGCGATGAAGTTGGGATTAAAAGTTAAAAAGATTGATTGTTGCATAAACGCCTACATGTTGTTTTATGACAATGAATTTGGGATAAATGACGGAGCATTGGAGGAATGCAAATTTTGTGGAAGTCCACGGTATCGTGTCGGCAGGCGAGGGAGAATTCCGAATAAGTCAATGTTTTACTTGCCCATAATACCAAAATTACAAAGGTTGTTTTCATCGATGAAAACGGCTAGTCAAATGACGTGGCATCATTCAAATAAAATTCCCTGAGTCTTGCGACATCCTTCTGATGGTGAAGCGTGGAAACACTTTGATCAAGTATATCCTGATTTCGCAGCAGATCCGCGAAACGTAAGACTAGGATTGTGCCCTGATGGTTTCACTCCGTATATCCAAGCATCAGCAAAACCATACTCTTGTTGGCCGGTCGTTGTAACCCCCTATAATCTCCCTCCTGAGATGTGCATGACAAAGCCCTACATGTTGTTGGTGTGTGTTGTTTCAGGGCCAGATAACTCTAAAGCAGGCATAGATGTGTTTCTACAACCTTTAATTGATGATTTGAAGAGGTTGTGGATTGGAGAATGGACTTACGATATTTCAACCAAAATTTTTTTTTCTAATGAGAGCATCTTTGATGTGGACAATTAACGATTTTCCAGCGTATGACATGTTGTCTGGTTGGAGCACTCATGGGAGATTTGCTTGTCCACATTGTATGGAAAATACAAAGGCATTTACTTTGAAAAATGGAGGGAAAAGTTCATGGTTTGACTCTCATCGTAGGTTTTTGCCACATAATTGTGCGCACCTCGTTTTTTTCCTGAGAAAAAGACGCGCAAATCCTCTGAGGTCGTTCGTAAACGCTCGGAGGGCCTTTGTGAAGCCGCCACCAAAGTTTTTGTGTAAAGGGAACGTTGATAAACCCTTAAGTTTTTTTTTGTTTAAAGGGAAACGATAATAAAACCCTTTGACGATGAGGAAAGGATAGTCATCGCAACCATTGTCGGGTTCGGGAGTCGATTACGCAAGGGGAAGGTATTAGCACCCCTCACGTCCGTTGTACTCAACGGGAACCTTCTATTTGGCTAAAGCTTGAATTGTTTTTTTAAATGTTTTGCGCGCATGCTTATCCATGTCAAAAGTAAATATACTAAAAAGGGGGGAAAGAGATAAAAACAAACGAAAGAAAAGAAAAAAAAGTTTTTATTATTATTGCGCTTGACAAGATGTCGGTCTTGCTCCTACGTATCTCCCGGTAGTCGGAGAATTCAAAGCGTACGTAGTTCTTTGGTAGAAAAAACGTACATGTGTTGGTTAATTTTAAATGGACGATGTTTTAACCGAATTCTTGCGATTAAAACGTAGCTTGTATGCTCGCGCTTGGGAGACTTATTAAGCGTTTGTTCAAGAATCGCACTAGAATTGTTAAAAGGTACGTCCGTTAGGGTAAAAGGGTTCGAATTGGTCGCTATGGGACCAAGAGAGGTGCAATGGACTCATACGAGTCAATCATTGACCGAGTGGACTCCAACGAGTCGAGCGATCGTTCAATTGATCCACTGAGATCAAGAACGGGTACAATGGACTCGGACGAGTCGAACATTGACCGAGTGACTTAAACAAGTCGAGGGATCGAATCTAATGGCCACGGGGGACCAAAAGGTTCGGATTGACCACAAGGGGCCAAGATTTGGTTTGGTTATGGTTGGATACATTTGAAAAAAGGGAATGACGATTGTCCGAACGACGAGACATACGTCACGCATTCGTACAATCGGGGCAATGGAGAGACATACGTCACACCATCCCTTTTTCATTCATGTTTTTGGGTAGAATTCTTTTAGAAATCCCAAGGTATATCAAAACATTTGGTTTGAAAACCCAAAAATAGAAAGATTTAGCAATTTTGCTAGAAAACGCACAAATTCGGCTCGTTTTGCGAACGGTTTTGAAGAGCGAACGAATTCGGCGTATGTTCATGCTTGAGTTTGAAAATCATGAACAATATTTATTGTTCAAGTTTTAATTTGGAATGATGAACATAGCTTGTTTGTTCATGCTGTTTTGAAAGTTTGGGAACATAACTTGTTTTGCAAGTTATCCACAAAATGTCACCCGGACTTGCGAATTTGTCAATATTGTGCAAAATCCTTGTTATGGTTTGAAGAACATGGGTTTAAAAACTCTTAGGTTCTGAGCTCTTGGGCTAGAACCTCAAAAATTGGCCATTTGGACACCTAAACTCAGATTCTGAGTTCTGTCATGGTCGCACTGCGACCATGACTTCGCACTGCGAAGTATGCGAATTTTTGAGTTCAGAAGCTGTTTCTGAACTTTTGTTCAGAAACAACTTCTGAACACACTCAGGACCTTTTAGGTGAGTGAAAAACTTTGAGTTTTTGGGATGAAAAAGGCTGGACAAACCAGTTTTGATGTTTTGAAAACCTTGGGATTTCTTTGAAATTCAAAAGGGGTTTTTTAGAACCAAAAGGTTTTGAACCAAAATTGCTATGCAAACACAATTGTAAATGCAAGATTAGTGCTTAGAATACTTACAGAGACCCTTAGCAAAGCTCCAGCTGCAATGGATTTGAATTGATTGAAGGTTCTTGCAAAAGGTTTTGAATGTTGGTAATGGTTTTGAACTTTGTAATGCTTTGTGTTTGATTGGTTTTTTTCTGGTTGTTTGTGAGTGTTTGTAAGTTGGAATGAGTAGTGTTTCTGCTCTTGAATTGCTGTTATGAGAAGTGCTTGTAACCTTGGGCATTGCCTTCTATTTATAGGCCAAAACCAAATCAAATTCATCATTAGAAAATCCCAAAATCCAGCTGATTTGTGGGCTAGGATCAGGCTGAATCCCTTTGCATTAAATGCTAATGGATAGAGGCAACCTTGCCTTGTGCCAAGGGGCAAGACTCAGCCTGATTTCAGCCACAAATTCAAAGGTTTTAGGATAGTAATGATGATGAAATAGGGCTGAATTGCAATTGGCTAAGCTTGGGGATCAATCCTTGCAATCTCAATGGTTGATCAATAAAAACGTGCACTGTAATGTGCAGAGATTAAGGGATGAAAAAGGCTATCTATGGCTGGTGTGAGGGGTGAAAAGCTGCTGCAAAAACAGGGTAGGCACTCATGGCTTTTCAAGTGAGAAAATCCAGCTAGTTTGACTGGTTTTGGGGAAGCAAGCAGGAGGAAAGTCATCAAGCAGGTGGCTGGCAACCTTGGGGTGGTTAACAGGTCACATGGGAGGGACAAGAGCTGCCCAAGGGCAAGCCCACTTGCTTGTCACATGCTAGGTTGGAAGAAAAAGCTTCCAACCTTGGCATTAATGGCAAGTCTTTCAATTCTGGTTTTGCTTGGCCCAAATAGCCATGAATGCTGATAAAAATAAATATGGAAATGATATGCAACAAAATCTGGAATTAAATCAAAAACACCAAAAATCTGCAGAAAAATCGCAGACTTCGCAGTGCGAAGTCATCATTTTTGAAATGTTGACTTTTCTGTTGACTTTTGTTGACTTTGACTTTTTTCTCCCTCTTTGATTTTTTTTTTTTGATTTTTGTTTTAAAAGGCTTAGGACAAAATTGGGGTACTACAGCTGCCCCTACTTAATTGTGTCTTTGCATAGAGTGCGTGAGTGCCGAGGGCATCTCATGAACTCTTCGCGAAGACCAATTAAGTAAAAGAAGGACCCGAATTTTGTCCTTCGCGAAATGAAAAGATTGCAGTAAAAGTAAAATATGCACATGCAATGATTTTGAAAGAGTTGATCGTATCCAGCCGCTAACACTGGAGGTAGATCCACTGGGGATGAAGGTAATCGTATCCAGCCGCTTACACTGAAGGTAGATTCCTGAGGATGGGTGTGATCTTATCTAGCCGCTTACACTAGAGGTCGATACACTGAGGGAGGTGATCTTATTCAGCCGCTAACACTGAAGGTCGAACACTGAGGGAGGTGATCTTATCTAGCCGCTTACACTAGAGGTCGATACCTAAGCTAGGTAATCTTATTCAGCCGCTTACACTGAAGGTCGATTCCTAACGAGTATGTGATCTTATTCAGCCGCTTACACTGAAGGTCGATACACTGAGAGAGGTGATCTTATCTAGCCGCTTACACTAGAGGTCGATACCTAAGCTAGGTAATCTTATTCAGCCGCTAACACTGAAGGTCGATTCCTAACGAGTATGTGATCTTATTCAGCCGCTTACACTGAAGGTCGATACACTGAGAGAGGTGATCTTATCTAGCCGCTTACACTAGAGATCGATACCTAAGCTAAGTAATCTTATTCAGCTGCTAACACTGAAGGTCGATTCCTAACGAGAAATGGTCTTACCCTAAATAGGTGCCCCTGGTTGAACCGGAGAACATGATTGTATGATGCATGTTATGCAGTATGATATGCAGTGATATGCAATGTAATATGATATGAGATAGACTCAAACAAAGATTCCTTCTGGGGAGTTGGTGACAGTTGGTGAAGGAGGTTCACTGGGGGAACGCTTACTTAACGGTTGATGGATGTTGGTGAATATGTGATGCTCACTGGAGAATCCTTGTTGAGGATGCATGACATGATTTATGAAATGCATGTGTATGAATGATTTGTATATGCATGCATGAATGAAATTGACATGATGCATGAATTATGTTATGCATGATATGTGGGATGCTGGTTGGGTGCCGAGCAAGGTCGGTCTTGGTTATGGCTGTGCCAATGACGATTGGATCTTTTGTTTGTTTGATTTTTTGGTTGGTTGGTTTGGAAGGACAAGGTCCTTTGCCTACATACCCGAATGGGATCAAAACCGGTGTAGTTCGGGCTTGCCCTGGGGATTTGTGTTAGTCTGCCAATGATGATTGGACTTTTGTTTGGGGTTGAGACTCCTTGGAGAATGTCAATGAGGTTTGGCTCATGGGGATATAAGGATCATTTTGGAAGCATGATCGATATCCCGCCTTGGTGGTGTTTGGATGTTTAGGGTGCTTACTGGGGAATTTTGCTCCTCTTGTACCCTTGGGGCTTTTGCGCTCCGCGTGCCGTGAGCTACGCACCTGCCTTTGCTAAAGAGCATAAGTCCCTTGGTGCAATATTTGGTGGGAATTACCGCAATCCTTTCGAAATTTACACAAATTCAAATAAAACAACGCTTGTTTGCTTTTTTTCTTTTTTGGAAGAAATTTCTTTTGTTTATTTCCCATGTTTTAAAGCATTTCCATCATGAATAAAACAAAATTTTATGCGCTACTGAGAACACAAAATAACAAAAGGAAATTTATTCAATGCAGATTTGACTTCTTGAATGGGTAAAAAATACACAAAGTGAGAAGTGAGATAGAGAAAGACAAGGAAAACAGCAAAAAGAAAATTGTTGGTTTTGGCACAACACATGCTATTTCCTTATGACTTCGAGATTTTTGTTTTTTGGAAGATGATGACGAGACCGATTCTTCTCCTCTTGAATCTTGTCCGGAGCTTGGATGTTGCAGTCATTGCCTTTCTTCTTTTGTTAACCCCTAACTTTTGCCTGGACCGCTCTTTCGAGTTTTCAATCCACCGGGGTGTATTTCCTTTTTTGGTGTCCTTAATTTTTGCCTAGACCACCTTTTCAGGTTTTCGATCTAGCAGGACGCTCTCTATTGCCTAAATCGCCCTTTCAGGTTTTCGATTTAGCGAGCTTTTTTTTCTTTTTTTTTCTTTTTCTCTTAGGCATAATATCTCTTGACTGCATCGGAGTTTATTGAGAGTGGGAACTCTTCTCCGTCCATAGTGGTGATGATCAGGGCTCCGCCTGAGAAAGCTTTCTTTACCACGTACGGCCCATCATAACTGGGAGTCCACTTCCCGCGGGGATCTTTGTGGATAGGTAATATCTTCTTGAGCACTAGGTCTCCTTCTTTGAAGTCTCGAGGACGGACCTTCTTGTCGAATGCCCTCTTGAGTCTCCTTTGATAGAGTTGTCCGTGACATATTGCCGTCAGACGCTTCTCCTCTATGAGATTCAGTTGGTCGAACCTTGTTTGGACCCATTCAGCTTCCTCTAGCTTGGTTTCCATCAAGACCCTTAACGAAGGAATTTCCACCTCTACGGGAAGAACAACTTCCATACCGTATACTAAGGAGAAAGGGGTTGCCCCAGTTGAAGTGCGAATGGCTGTTCTGTAGCCATGTAGCGCAAAGGGAAGCATCTCATGCCAATCCTTATATGTTATTACCATCTTTTGGATGATCTTCTTTATGTTCTTATTGGCTGCTTCTACCGCACCGTTCATCTTTGGTCGGTAAGGGGAGGAATTATGGTGCTCAATCTTGAAATCTTTGCACAACTCCTTCATTGTCTTGTTGTTCAGGTTTGCCCCATTATCGGTGATGATTTTGTGGGGAGTACCATAACGGCAAATGATTTCCTTCTTGATGAATCGGGCTACCACTTGTTTGGTGACGTTTGCATACGAAGCTGCTTCTACCCATTTGGTGAAGTAGTCGATGGCAACGAGGATGAAGCGATGTCCATTTGACGCTTTGGGCTCGATCATTCCAATCATGTCTATGCCCCACATAGAGAACGGCCAAGGTGAAGTCATGACGTTCAATGGAGTTGGTGGCACATGTACCTTGTCAGCGTAAATCTGGCACTTATGACATGTTTTGGCATAGTGGAAACAGTCAGCTTCCATGGTTAGCCAATAGTAGCCCGCCCTTAAGATTTTCTTTGCCATTGCATGCCCATTAGCATGGGTTCCAAATGATCCCTCGTGGATTTCTTTGATGAGCATGTCCGCTTCATGTTTATCCACACATCTGAGCAGGACCATGTCATAGTTTCTTTTGTAGAGGGTATTTCCGCTGAGGAAGAACTGGGATGCCAATCTTCTGAGGGTTCTCTTGTCGGTGTGTGAGACATTTTCTGGATACTCTTGCTCTTCGAGATATCGCTTGATGTCGTAGAACCAAGGTTTGTCGTCAAGTCCCTCTTCGACTGATGCACATACAACTGGTTTGTCTCTACGATCCATTCTTATGATTGGTGCTTCATTGTGGAAATTCACTTGGTACATTGATGATAATGTAGCCAAAGCATCCGCCACCTGGTTTTCTTCTCGAGGTATGTGATGGAAGTTGATTTCATCAAAATGCTTAATCAACTCTACAACCCGGGCTCGGTAGGGAATTAAATTGGGATGTTTTGTTTCCCATTCTCCTTTGACTTGATAGATGACTAAAGCTGAGTCACCGCACACTTCAAGGTTTTTGATCCTTAGATCAATTGCTGCTTCGAGGCCTAGGATACATGCTTCATATTCTGCCATGTTATTGGTGCAGTCAAAGCATAACCTTGCTGTGAAGGGTTGGTATCCATTTCTTGGGGAGATTAAAACTGCTCCGATACCGTGCCCCATGGCATTTGAGGCGCCGTCGAAAGCGAGCTTCCATCGAGCTTTCGGTTCTGGCCCTTCATCATCGCTTGTGACCTTTTCGTCATTCAAAGCTACGACATCTTCGTTCGGGAAGTCGAATTGTATGGGTTGATAATCCTCCAATTGTTGGTGAGCAAGGTGCTCGGATAAAACACTCCCTTTGATGGCTTTTTGAGCAACATATTGGATGTCGTACTCAGACAGCAGCATTTGCCAACGGGCTATCTTCCCTGTGAGGGCAGGTTTTTCGAAGATGTACTTGATGGGATCCATTTTTGATATCAACCAAGTTGTATGGGTCAACATGTATTGCCTTAGGCGTCGAGCAACCCATGCTAAAGCGCAGCAAGTCTTTTCAAGTGAAGTATACCTTGTTTCACAGTCGGTAAACTTCTTGCTTAGGTAGTAGATTGCGTGCTCTTTTCTTCCTGTTTCATCTTGTTGTCCTAACACACAACCCATCGATCCTTCAAGTACGGTTAGGTATAAGATGAGAGGTTTACCCGGAACCGGAGGTATTAAAATTGGTGGTTCTTGCAGGTATTGTTTGATCTTGTCAAACGCCTCTTGGCAATCCTCATTCCAATGAACGGCTTGGTTTTTCCTTAGCAGTTTGAAGATTGGTTCGCAGGTAGCTGTCATGTGTGAGATGAACCTAGCGATGTAGTTCAATCTTCCTAAGAAACCCCGGACTTCTTTCTCGGTATTTGGCGCTGGCATTTCTTGGATGGCCTTTACCTTGTCGGGATCCACTTCGATACCTCTTTGGCTGACGATGAAGCCCAATAACTTTCCGGATCTAACGCCAAATGTGCACTTGTTAGGATTTAAGCGCAGCTTGAATTTTCTCAGACGTTCGAAAAGCTTTTGTAGATGGACTAGATGATCCTCCTCCGTTTGGGATTTGGCAATCATGTCGTTGACGTAGACCTCAATTTCCTTATGGATCATGTCATGGAAAAGAGTCACCATTGCTCTTTGGTATGTTGCCCCGGCATTTGTTAATCCAAAAGGCATTACCTTATAGCAGAACGTCCCCCATGGGGTAATGAATGTGGTTTTCTCCATGTCCTCTGGAGCCATCTTGATTTGGTTATATCCTGAGAAGCCATCCATAAAGGAGAAGACCGAGAATTGGGCTGTGTTGTCCACCAATATGTCGATGTGTGGTAGCGGGAAATCATCCTTTGGGCTTGCTCTATTCAAGTCCCGATAATCCACACACATTCTAACTTTGCCATCCTTCTTTGGAACTGGCACAATGTTGGCAACCCATGTTGGATACTTGGTTACGGCTAAGAAGCCGGCATCGAATTGCTTTTTGACCTCTTCTCTGATCTTGAGAGCCATATCGGGTCGAGTTCTTCTCAATTTCTGCTTCACTGGCGGGCATTCCGGCTTGAGTGGCAGCTTGTGTACGACGATGTTAGGGTCTAAACCCGGCATATCTTGGTACGACCAAGCGAATACGTCCACGTACTCTTGCAGAAGCTTAATCAACTTTCCTTTCACATCCTCGTGCAGGGAGGCTCCTATCTTGACCTCTTTCTTATCCTCTTCGGTCCCTGTGCGCACCTCGTTTTTTTCCTCGGGAAAAAGACGCGCAGATTCCTCCGAGGACGTCCTCGAACGCTCGGAGGTGCCTTTGTGAAGCCGCCACCAAAGTTTTTGTGTAAAGGGAACGTTGATAAACCCTTAAGTTTTTTTTTGTTGTAAAGGGAAACGATAATAAAACCCTTTTGACGATGAGGATAAGGATTAGGTCATCGCAACCATTGTCGGGTTCGGGAGTCGATTACGTGAGGGGAAGGTATTAGCACCCCTCACGTCCGTTGTACTCAACGGGAACCTTCTATTTGGTTAAAACTTGAATTGCTTTTTAATACTTTGCGTACATGTTCATTTATGCTTAAAAATATATAATAAGGGGGGGAAAGAGATAAAAACAAACGAAGAAAAAGAAAAAGTTTTTTATTATTGTGCTTGACAAGATGTCGATCTTGCTCCTACGTATCTCCCGGTAGTCGGAGAATTCAAAGCATACGTAGTTCTTTGGTAGAAAAACGTATGTGTGTTGGTTGATTTTAACTTGGACGATGTTTTAACCGAATTCTTGCGATTAAACGTAGCTTGTATGCTCGCACTTGGAGACTTATTAAGCGTTCGTTCGCGAATCACATTAGAATTGTTAAAAGGTACGTCCGTTAGGGTAGAGGGTTGAATTGGTCGCTATGGGACCAAAGGAGGTACAATGGACTCATACGAGTCAAACATTGACCGAGTGGACTCCGAAGAGTCGGGCGATTGTTCGATTGATCCACTGAGATCAAGAACGGGTGCAATGGACTCGGACGAGTCGAACATTGACCGAGTGGACTCTAACGAGTCGAGGGGTTGGGTCTAATGGCCAACGGGGGACCAAAAGGCTTGGATTGACCACGAGGGGCCAAGATTTGGTTTGGTTAGGGTTGTACATATTAAAAGGGAATGACGATTGTCCGAGCGACGAGACATACGTCACGCATTCGTACAATCGGGGCGAGGGAGAGACATACGTCACACCATCCCTTTTTCATTCATGTTTTTGGATTGAATTCTTTAGAAATCCCAAGGTAAGTCAAAACATTTGGTTTGAAAACCCAAAAATGGGAAGGTTTAGCAAATTTGCTAGAAAACGCGCAAGTTCGTCTCATTTTGCGAAAATGCGAATGTAAACGGTGTATGTTCATCTTTGAGTTTTGAACATCATGAACAATATTTATTGTTCAAGTTTAGATTGAAAAGCTGAACATAGCTTGTTTATTCATGTGGTTTTGAAAGTTTGGGAACATAACTTGCTTTGCAAGTTATCCACAAAATGGTTATACGAACTTGTGATTTTGCCAAAATTATGCAAAAACCTTGTTATGGTTTGAAGAACAGAGGTTTAAAAACTCTTAGGTTCTGAGCTCTGGGGCTAGAACCTCAAAAATTGGTTGTTTGGACACAAAAACTCAGGTTCTGAGTTCTGTCATGGTCGCACTGCGACCATGACTTCGCACTGCGAAGCATGCGAAATTTTGGGTTCAGAAGCTGTTTCTGAACATTTGTTCAGAAACAACTTCTGAACACACTCAAGACCTTATAGATGGGTGAAAAGCTTTGAGTTTTTGGGGTGAAAAAGGTTGGACAAACCAATTTTGATGTTTTGAAAACCTTGGGATTTCTTTGAAATTCAAAAGGGGTTTTTTAGGACCAAAAGGTTTTGAGCCAAAATGCTATGCAAACACAATTATAAAAGCAAGATAAAGAGCTTAGTAACTTACAGAACTCCTTAGCAAAGCTCCAGCTGCACTTGGCTTGATTTGGTTGAAGGCTTTCACAAAGGTTTTGAAGATTTGTGATGAACTTGAACTTTTGTAAGCTTTGTGTGGATTGATTGTTTCTGGTTATTTGTGGAGATTTGTAGGTTGAAATGAGTAGAGTTTCTGCTCTTGAAAATGCTGTGTTAACTGTTAAAATGTAAGTGTTTGTAACCTTGGGCATTGCCTTGTATTTATAGGCCAAAATCAAATCTTTGTCATCATTACACAATCCCAAAATTCAGCTGATTTGTGGCCAAGATCAAGCTGAATCCCTTTGCATTAAATGCTAATGGATAGAGGCAACCCTGCCTTGTGCCAAGGGGCAAGATCCAGCTTGATTTCAGCCACAAATTCAACCTATTCTAGAAGGTAATGATGAAGAATAAAGCTGATTTGCAAATGGCTAATGCTTGGGGATCAATCCTTGCAATCTCAATGGTTGGTCAATAAAAACGTGCACTGTAATGTGCAGAGATTGAGGGATGAAAAGGCTAAAATTGGCTGGTGTGAGAGGGTGAAAAGCTGCTGCAAAACAGAGTAGGCACTCATGGCTTTTCAAGTGAGAAAATCCAGCTGGTTTGACTGGTTTTTGGGGCAGCAAGCAGGAGGAAAGTCCTCAAGCAGGTGGCTGGCAACCTTGTGGTGGTTAGCAGGTCACCTGGGAGGGGCTAGAGCTGCCCAAGGGCAAGCCCACTTGCTTGTCACATGCTAGGTTGGAAGAAAAAGCTTCTAACCTTGGCATTAATGGCAAGTCCCTCAACTCTGGCTTTGCTTGGCCCAATTGGCCATGAATGCTACTTAAAATAATTATGGAAGTGATGTGCAACAAAATCTGGAATTAAATCCAAGAAACCAAAAATCTGCAGAAAAATCGCAGACTTCGCAGTGCGAAGTGAGCTTCGCATTGCGAAGTCCTCAATTTTGAAAAGTTGACTTTTCTGTTGACTTTTGTTGACTTTTGACTTTTTCCCCTCTTTGATTTTTTTTGATTTTTTTGGTTTTAAAATGCGTAGGACAAAATTAGGGTACTACAGCTGCCCCTACTTAATTGTATCTTCGCATAGAGTACGTGAGTGCCGAGGGCATCTCATGAACTCTTTGCGGAGATCAATTAAGTAAAAAGAAAAAGAAGGACCCGAATTTTGTCCTTCGCGAAATGCAAATGCAATAGTTGGTAGGGGTTGATCGTATCCAGCCGCTATCACTGGAGGTAGATCCACTGGGGGATGAAGGTAATCTTATCTAGGCACTGTCACTAGAGGTCGATTCCTGAGGGTGGTGATTTACTCTAGGCACTGTCACTAGAGGTGGGACATTGAGGTAGGTGATCTTATCTAGGTAATGCTTCTAGATGTCGATACCTAAGCTAGGTGATCTTATTCAGGTACTGCTTCTGAATATCGATTCCTAACGAGCTGTGATCTTATTCAGCCGCTAACACTGAAGGTCGATGCACGGGGGGAGGTGATCTACTCTAGGTATTGCTTCTAGAGGTCGAACATTGAGGTAGGTGATCTTATCTAGGTACTGCTTCTAGATGTCGATACCTAAGCTAGGTGATCTTATTCAGGAACTGCTTCTGAATATCGATTCCTAACGAGCTGCGGTCTTACCCTAAATAGGTGCCCCTGGTTGAATGTTAATGGATGTTGGTGAATATGTGATACTCACTGGAGGATCCTTGTTGGGGATGCATGCTTTATGGAATGAAATGCATGTGTATGAATGGTTTTAAATATGCATGCATGAATAAAATGATGTTGGTTGGGTGCCGAGCAGAGTCGGTCTTTGTTTGTGGTTATGTTCATGACAGTTGGGCTTTCTTTTTTGTTTGTTTTTGGTTGGTCGGTTTGGAAGGACAGGGTCCTTTGCCTACATACCCAAATGGGATCAAAACCGGTGTAGTTCGAGCCTAAGCCCGAAAATTTGTGGTTGGTCGGTTTGGAAGGACGAGGTCCTTTGCCTACATACCCAAATGGGATCAAAACCGGTGTAGTTCGAGCCTAAGCCCGAAAATTTGTGGTTGGTCGGTTTGGAAGGACGAGGTCCTTTGCCTACATACCCAAATGGGATCAAAACCGGTGTAGTTCGAGCCTAAGCCCGAAAATTTGTGGTTGGTCGGTTTGGAAGGACGAGGTCCTTTGCCTACATACCCAAATGGGATCAAAACCGGTGTAGTTCGAGCCTAAGCCCGAAAATTTGTGGTTGGTCGGTTTGGAAGGACGAGGTCCTTTGCCTACATACCCAAATGGGATCAAAACCGGTGTAGTTCGAGCCTAAGCCCGAAAATTTGTGTTTTTTGCCAATAATGATTGGTCTTTTGTTTGGGGTTGAGACTCCCTGGGGAGTATCAAGGAGGTTTGGCTTATGGGGATATAAGGATCATTTTGGAAGCATGATCGATATCCAGCCTTGGTTGGTGTTTGGATGCTTAGGGTGTTTACTGGGGAATTTTGTTCCACTTGACCCTTGGGTTCTTGCGCTCCGCGTGCCGCGAGTTACACACTTGCCTTAGCTAAGGAGCATAAGTCTTTTGGTGCAATATTTTGGTGGGAACTACCGCGATTCTTTCAGAATTCACGAAGATTCAAAATAAAGCAAAGTTTGTTTGTTTTTTTTTCTGGAAGAAAATTCTTTTGTTTATTTCCCATGTTTTAAAGCATTTTTATCATGAATAAAACAAAATTTTATGCGCTACTGAGAACATGAAATAACAAAAGGAAATTTATTCAATGCAGATTTGACCTCTTGAATGGGTAAAAATACACAAAGTGAGAAGTGAGATAGAGAAAGACAAGAAAAAGCAAAAAGAAAATGTTGGTTTTGGCACAACACATGCTATTTCCTTATGACTTCGATATTTTCGTTTGTTGGAAGATGCTGACGAGACCGATTCCTCTCCTCTTGAATCTTGTCCGGAGCTTGGATGCTGCAGTCATTGCCTCTTTTTTTTGTTAACCCCTAATTTTTGCCTGGATCGCTCTTTCAAGTTTTCAATCCACCGGGGTGTATTTCCTTTTTTGATGTCCTTAATTTTTGCCTAGACCGCCTTTTCAGGTTTTCAATCTAGCAGGACGCTCTCTATTGCCTAAACCGCCCTTTCAGGTTTTCGATTTAGCGAGCTTTTTTCTTTCTTTCTTTAGGCATAATACCTCTTGACTGCATCGGAGTTTATTGATAGTGGGAACTCCTCTCCGTCCATAGTGGTGATGATCAGGGCTCCGCCTGAGAAAGCTTTCTTTACCACGTACGGCCCATCATAGCTGGGAGTCCACTTCCCTCGGGGATCTTTGTGGATAGGTAATATCTTCTTGAGCACTAGGTCTCCTTCTTTGAACTCTCGAGGACGGACCTTCTTGTCGAATGCTCTCTTGAGCCTCCTTTGATAGAGTTGTCCGTGACATATTGCCGTCAGACGCTTCTCCTCTATGAGATTCAGTTGGTCGAACCTTGTTTGGACCCATTCAGCTTCTTCTAGCTTGGTTTCCATCAAGACCCTTAGCGAAGGAATTTCCAACTCTACGGGGAGAACGGCTTCCATACCGTATACTAAGGAGAAGGGGGTTGCCCCAGTTGAAGTGCGAATGGCTGTTCTGTAGCCATGTAGCGCAAAGGGAAGCATCTCATGCCAATCTTTATATGTTGTCACCATCTTTTGGATGATCTTCTTTATGTTCTTATTGGCTGCTTCTACCGCACCGTTCATCTTTGGTCGGTAAGGGGAAGAATTATGGTGCTCAATCTTGAAATCTTTGCACAACTCCTTCATTGTCTTGTTGTTTAGGTTTGCCCCATTATCGGTGATGATTTTGTGGGGAGTACCATAACGGCAAATGATTTCCTTCTTGATAAATCGGGCTACCACTTGTTTGGTTACGTTTGCATACGAAGCTGCTTCTACCCATTTGGTGAAGTAGTCGATGGCAACGAGGATGAAGCGATGTCCATTTGACGCTTTGGGCTCGATCATTCCAATCATGTCTATGCCCCCCATAGAGAAAGGCCAAGGTGAAGTCATGACATTCAGTGGAGTTGGTGGCACATGCACTTTGTCGGCGTAAATCTGGCACTTGTGACAAGTCTTGGCATAGTGGAAACAATCAGCTTCCATGGTTAACCAATAGTAGCCCGCCCTTAAGATTTTCTTTGCCATTGCATGCCCATTAGCATGGGTTCCAAAAGATCCCTCGTGGATTTCTTTGATGAGCATGTTCGCTTCATGTTTATCCACACATCTGAGCAGGACCATGTCATAATTTCTTTTGTAGAGGGTATTTCCACTGAGGAAGAACTGGGATGCCAATCTTCTGAGGGTCCTCTTGTCGGTGTGCGAAACATTTTCTGGATACTCTTGCTCTTCGAGGTATCGCTTGATGTCGTAGAACCAAGGTTTGTTGTCAAGTTCTTCTTCGACTGATGCGCATACAACTGGTTTGTCTCTACGATCCATCCTTATGATTGGTGTCTCGTTGTAAGAATTTACTTGGTACATTGATGATAATGTAGCCAAAGCATCTGCTACCTGATTTTCTTCTCGAGGTATGTGGTGGAAATTGATTTCATCAAAATGCTTGATTAATTCTACAACCCGGGCTTGGTAGGGAATTAAATTGGGATGTCTTGTTTCCCATTCTCCTTTGACTTGATAGATGACTAAGGCTGAGTCACCATATACTTCAAGGTTTTTGATCCTTAGATCAATTGTGGCTTCGAGGCCCAGGATACATGCTTCATATTCTGCCATGTTATTGGTGCAGTCAAAGCACAACCTTGCTGTGAAGGGTTGGTATCCATTTCTTGGGGAGATTAATACTGCTCCGATACCGTGTCCCATGGCATTTGAGGCGCCGTCGAAAGCGAGCTTCCATTGAGCTCCTGGTTCTGGTCCTTCATCATCGCTTGTGACCTCTTCGTCATTCAAAGCTACGACATCTTCGTCTGGGAAGTCGAACTGTATGGGTTGATAATCCTCCAATGGTTGGTGAGCAAGGTGCTCGGATAAAACACTCCCTTTGATGGCTTTTTGAGCAACATATTGGATGTCATACTCAGACAGCAGCATTTGCCAACGGGCTATCTTCCCTGTGAGGGCAGGTTTTTCGAAGATGTACTTGATGGGATCCATCTTTGATATCAACCAAGTTGTATGGGTCAACATGTATTGCCTTAGACGCCGAGCAGCCCATGCTAAAGCGCAGCAAGTCTTTTCAAGTGAAGTATACCTTGTTTCACAGTCGGTAAACTTCTTGCTTAAGTAGTAGATTGCGTGCTCTTTCCTTCCCGTTTCATCTTGTTGTCCTAACACACAACCCATTGATCCTTCAAGTACGGTTAGGTATAAGATGAGGGGTTTACCCGGAACCGGAGGTATTAAGATTGGTGGTTCTTGCAGGTATTGTTTGATCTTGTCAAACGCCTCTTGGCAATCCTCGTTCCAATGAACGGCTTGGTTTTTCCTTAGCAGCTTGAAGATTGGTTCGCAGGTAGCTGTCATGTGTGAGATGAACCTGGCGATGTAGTTCAATCTTCCTAAGAAACCCCGGACTTCTTTCTCGGTATTTGGCGCTGGCATTTCTTGGATGGCCTTTACCTTATCGGGATCCACTTCAATACCTCTTTGGCTGACGATGAAGCCCAATAACTTTCCGGATCTAACGCCAAATGTGCACTTGTTAGGATTTAAGCGCAGCTTGAATTTTCTTAGGCGTTCGAAAAGCTTTTGCAGATGGACTAGATGATCCTCCTCCGTTTGGGATTTGGCAATCATATCGTCGACATAGACCTCAATTTCCTTATGGATGATGTCGTGGAAAAGAGTCACCATTGCTCTTTGGTATGTTGCCCCGGCATTTGTTAATCCAAAAGGCATTACCTTATAGCAGAATGTCCCCCATGGGGTGATGAACGTAGTTTTCTCCATGTCTTCTGGAGCCATCTTGATTTGGTTATAGCCCGAGAAGCCATCCATAAAGGAAAAGACTGAGAATTGGGCGGTGTTGTCCACCAATATGTCGATGTGTGGCAGCGGGAAATCATCCTTTGGGCTTGCTCTATTCAAGTCCCGATAATCCACACACATTCTCACCTTGCCATCTTTCTTCGGAACTGGCACAATGTTGGCAACCCATGTTGGATACTTGGTTACGGCTAAGAAGCCGGCATCGAATTGCTTTTTGACCTCCTCTCTGATCTTGAGAGCCATATCGGGTCGAGTTCTTCTCAATTTCTGCTTCACTGGCGGGCATTCCGGCTTGAGTGGCAGCTTGTGTACAACGATGTTAGGGTCTAAACCCGGCATGTCTTGATATGACCAAGCGAATACATCCACGTACTCTTGCAGAAGCTTGATCAACTTTCCTTTAACATCCTCGTGCAGGGAGGCTCCTATCTTGACCTCTTTCTTATCCTCTTCGGTCCCCAAGTTGACCTTTTCAACTGATTCTTGGTGAGGTTGTATTACCCTATCCCCTTGATTTGCAAGTCTAGACAATTCTTCAGGCGGTTCATAATCGTCCTCTTCATCATCTTCCGTTTGATTAATCGGGCAATCGAAGTCATAAGGGTTTAAGGCAGTGTTGTTTTTGGAGGGTGGATTTGTAGATCTGCATGAGTATGATTTTTTTTAGGCTTTTTGTAGAAAAATGTTTTTTTAAAACAAATGCAAAAAAGAAAAAGACTCAAATGAACATAAAAGATTGCTTTTATTCATGATTGTAAATAACTTATAAAAACATGGGGGCCCCACACGACTAATCATTTGCCTTGGGCAGAGCTAAATGATTTTTTTTTAAAAAGTAAAAAAAAACAAACAAACATGGTTTATTACTTGATCCTGGTAATGATCTCGGGAATCGCGATAGCCCTCCAATTGTTCAAAACTTCATCCAAAGCGCAACGGTACACCAATTCAGGCACGTCTTCGTCTACGTCTTCGAGTAGAGCCACTTGATCTTCATGAATAAACCCCGCACTGATGAATGTTTCTGAAACGGGGAGGATCCCTTGCTTTGGCGGCTTTGAGAAAGTTTCGGCCGATGGATGATACCCTAACCCGAAGCGATTTTTCTTCTCCGGTATGTCCACTAACTTGCCCCATCCGGTGGGTCGGCTTTCTTCCAGGGCCTCTCTTATCGCCCTCCATGATGACATGGCTGTCCTAGCCTCCTCCTTGGGCTTTGAGCTCAATGTCACGACATTTGCTACTTCCAAAGATTGGAATGGGACGTCCACAGCTTCTTCATCCGTTTCTATGTAACGGAAAGATGAGAGATGGCTTACCATCATGTCCTCTTGCCCGGAAACTACAATCATTTGGCTATCAATGATGAACTTCAGCTTCTGGTGCAGAGTAGAGGTAATGGCTCCGGCCGCATGGATCCATGGTCGTCCGAGAAGACAACTGTATGTTGGGTTAATGTCCATGACTTGGAAGGTTATGGTGAAAACCTTAGGTCCGATTTGGACTGGTAAATCGATCTCCCCCATAACGGCTCTTCTTGACCCATCGAAAGCTTTTACGACCAAGGCGCTGGGCTTCATTACGGTCCCTTCACATGAGAGTTTGAGGAGGGTAGTCTTGGGCATGACATTCAATGATGACCCCGTGTCCACTAGCACTCTTGAGAGGATGTGGTCCATGCATTTCACGGAGATATGTAAGGCGCGGTTATGAATGTGACCCTCGTCGGGTAGCTCATCGCCATTGAAACCCAAGTACCTACTTGAGGTGATATTTCCGACTATCCCGTCGAATTGGTCCACCGGAATGTCCTTGGTGACATGTGCCTCACTGAGGATCCGCAGTAGTGCTTCTCGGTGTGCTTCCGAGCTGAGCAGTAAGGATAGCATGGAGATCTTGGAGGGAGTTTGACCTAGCTGGTCAATGATCTTGTACTCGCTCTTTTGGATTATCCTTAGGAACTCTTCGGCCTCTTTTTGCGGGATTGTCTTTTGAGAAGGCCCCGCTTGGTTCTCTTTTTCCTCCACGCTCTTTTCTTTGAGCGGCTCCTTTGGTAGTACAGCCGGCATCTTCCCGAGTTCTTTCGGAGCGAAGACTCTACCACTTCTAGTCATTCCTCCAACACCGGTAATGTTAGTGATGCTGGGCTCGATTTTGGCTAGTGGTTTTCCTTCCACATAGGCCACAGGTTGGTAATTCCATGGTACCCTCTTTGTGCTTTCAAAAGAGAAGGGTGCAGGTACGTGGAATGTTATGGGTTGTATTGGCATTGGTACCTCTCTCCTTTGGTATGGGATCTCGAGAGGTTTTGGGCCGTTAGACTCTAAGGTAGCAACGTCCGTGCCCTCCTTTATGTAGCCAATTTGGATCCAACCTTGGTCCATTAACTCTTGAAGGCAGTTCTTCAACTCTTCGCACTCATCCGGGTTGACCTTGCAGGCTTCACAGTTGGCGTGCACTTCCTCGAATAATCCAAAGCCGGTTAAGCGCTCCCTTATGGTTGACAGGGGAGTCCTAACATTGGATACCCTTTTGACTGGACCAAAGTCCTTTTGTTCCTCCACCGCATTTACAGAGGGACCCGTATGCCCCGGCAATGGGTTATTCTTCACATTGGGGTTTTCCTCTTTGAAGGATAACAGCTTCTTGTCAATAAGATCCTGTACCTTGTGTTTGAAAACCCTACAGTTTTCGATATTGTGCCCCACGGATCCTGCGTGGAAATCACATTTGGCATTTGTGTCGTACCACTGTGGATATGGTGGCGACATTGGTGGTAGTAGTCTCGTCTCGACCATACCCTTTTGGATTAGGTATGGCAAGATCTGACCATAAGACATGGGTACAGGATCAAACTGCCTAGTATAGTAACTATTCCTTGAGCTCGCCTGATTCCTTGGTGGGTACCCGCCTTGTTGCTGTTGCTGTTGATTTTGCTGCGGCAACACTACTGGTTGTCGAGGTGGATTTGCGGGAATTACTTGAGGTGAGTAACGCCCTTGAGCCGTTGCTGCTGCCACATAAGGATAGTGGTAGTGAGGCATTTGATTTGGTGGTGGGTAGGATGGTCCCATTAGAACGGCATTTGTCTCCCCCTCTTTCTTTTTGTGAAAGTTGCTGGGGGGCTTTCTAGCTCCACTTTGAGCTTCTGAAGAGCCTTGGATTTTTCCTCTCTTCACTCCGTCTTCTATTCTTTCACCGACCATGACTAGATCGGAGAAACCGGCAGACGTACTTCCAATCATCTTGTCGTAATATGGGCCTTGAAGTGTGCCCATAAAGGTGTCGACAAGTTCTCTCTCCAACAGTGGTGGTTGTACACGAGAAGCTAGTTCTCTCCACCGCTGAGCGTACTCCTTGAAGGACTCGTTGCTTCTTTGTAGGAGGTTTTGTAGTTGCATCCTATTTGGAGCCATGTCCAAATTATATTTGTATTGCTTTAGGAAGGCATCGGCTAGATCCTTCCAAGTTTGGACATGGGTACGCTCGAGCTGCATGTACCAATCCAGAGACGCTCCGCTTAAACTATCCTGAAACACATGTACCATGAGTTTCTCGTTCATTGCGTAAGCCGCCATCTTCCTACAGAACATCCTTAGATGATTCCGAGGGCATTGGATTCCTTTGTACTTCTCGAAGTCCGGTACTTTGAACTTCGGAGGAATTACCACGTCGGGCACTAGGCACATGTCCAAGGCATTGTGGGCACCGTATGAGCTGAAACCCTCGACAGCTTTCAACCTCTCTTCCAAAACTCGATACATTTGGGTGGTATCATTGTCTTGGTGGGTGGTGTCGGGAGCAGATTGCCTTAGCTGGCTATTCTCCACATCGTGGGGAATTACTTCATGCTGAGTAGTGGAGGTTCCTTGAGGACGACGCTCTTCATTCCTTACGGGGATTGTGAACGGTGGTGGAGGTGGTCCTTGACCCTCATTCTCAAAGGGTGGGGTATAACCCACAGGTAAACCATAAGGAGGCCATTGCACATTGGAGGCATCCGTTGTTGGGCGAGGGTGGCTTTCTCGTGCCGACAGAGCTTGCATTAACTCTAGCATCTGATCCATTTTTCCTTTCATTCCATCAACTTCCTCTCTCAAAGCCGCTTGAGTTTGTTCCAAATTGTCCATGATCCTTTGTTTGTTAGCTCGTGTTCCGTACGAGTGTTGAATATCTGGTTCTTGGACCGAGGGCTTTCGGGGTTTTCGGGCTATGATTGCTTTGAACTGTTTTTAGGGAAATGAATGAGTTTTTTTTTGAAAAATGCATGAAGATGCATGTGGATGTATGTATGCTTATGAGTATGCAAAAATATGCGTGTTTTTATTTTTGCTTTATGGAGTTTAAAGGTGCACGATTAATATTAGCAAATTCGAAATATTAAAGACCGAGAAATTAATTATACTTCAAAATGTATTTGATTAAATAACATTTGTTTACAAAGTGTAACTAATGCTATTACAAATCAAATAGCCGCTCGTTTCTCGGCTTTGCTCATTTCCTCCCTATAGAAATCTATGGTGTCCTTGCAGAACTTCATGAACTTCTGGATCTCCACAGGGATGACAAAGTAGGGCATGACCATCTCGGCCTCCGCTAGCTTCTTTGGAAGTTGGGTGATCACCAAATTTGAGAATGCAACCAATTTAGTGAAATCCTCACTTAATCGGGTGGCGTCTTGCCATACATACTCAATCACTTCCTTGCGCTGGTCTAGCTTGACTCTTGCACTTCTAATCTCATCGTGTAGTTGTGCAATGTGGTCCCCATGAGCTCTTGCAATCTTGTCGAAGTATTCTTCGAATTTCTTGATGTCTTCTTCGAGATGATCGCACTTTAGCCTCCCTTGATGAGAGAGACTCTCATGTCTTTGCCGCTGGACGCGCTCGGCTTGAAGCTGCTCTTTGTAGTCTTTCACTACTTCTTGGAGCTGTTGATTTTTCTCTTGGAATTTCAACCTCCATTTTCGTTGAGCTTCGATGGCTAGTTCGCCAAACTTCTTGAGCTCTTGGTTGGAATGTAGAATTCTTTCCAACTCTTCGTCCTTGGCAACAAGGTTGGCATCCGCACTAACCAAGCCGCCTCCTATCCAAACCCTTTTCCCTTCGGAGGTTCTTAGCCGTTTTTGGCATACTAGGAGAGAATGTGATACTTCATCACGATCTCTCTTCGTCCTAGTAATTTCTCCTAAAGCTTGGAGGTGCTTCAATTCTAAGTCTCCGTTTTTATTTTGGAGTTCTTGAATTTTAGCCTTGAGGTCCTCCACTTCTTTGTTGGGAATGATTGCAATAGGTTTAGGTGTAGGAGGTTTTGGAGGGTTTGTGACCACGAAGGGTAACTTGATTGCTTTGACCCTCTCCTTCACCCATTGAGTATAAAGGGGTTTGGCGACACAGTTTCTCTTGCCGACCCTTCCCTTGCGTACTTGGCTCCATGCTCCCCGGATTCTCTCTAGCAATGCCGGGTCTTGATCGCCTTCCCTTAAGTAGAAAGCTTCCAACAAAAGGTCATTAGGTTTATCCTCCATTGAAAAACCTAGTTGTCGGAGAGAGAGGACCGGATTGTAATTAATACATCCCTTAGTACCAATGAGGGGTACGTTAGGGAAGTCCCCGCAGCTGAGGATAATTTCCGGGTCATCTAAGTTTGGTGAAAACCAATGGATGTCCTTCTCGGCGAGGGTTGTCATCCGTTGCGACCATTTGAGCTTGGCCCGGTTTTCCACAAAGTCTCGGTTCCTTGGCATGTGGGACATCATCCAAATTTGCACCACGGGAGTGCAACAAGTAATTTTGCGTCCCCTTGCTTGTTCATGCCTTGAGTAGAGGGTATGATAAAAATCCGCTAAGATTGTAGGAACTGGATTTTTAGTCATAAACACCCCTAGAGCCGGAAAGTCTACGAAATCATCCATGTTGGGGAATAAAACAATCCCGTAGACTAAGAGGGCTAAGATGGCGTTGAAGGCCATTACCTCTTTGTTGGCTAGTAAGTCCCGAGCTTTGGCTTCCAAAAACTTTCTTGAAAATCCCTTAAGGTTCCCTCTAACTTCCAAGTTAGATGCCACTTCTTGGGTGTCGAGGTATAAGGATTCGGCGATGGCTTCAAATGTGGGATCCTTTCCCGGACCGAGATAGAGTTCATGACCTTTCATGCTACAACCCAAAATCTTCTCAAACTCTTCCAATGTTGGTGCTAGTTGGAAGTCTTGAAACGTGAAGCACCGTAGAGGTGGGTCGAAGAATTGCGCCAAAGTGGTTAAGGCGGTTGAATCTATTCTCACGGGTAAAAGATCAAGGATTAGCCCATAGCTTGCCTCAAAGATGTTCTTGTGGACCGAAGAGAGCCTCTTGCTTAGAGCTAATAAACTTTCCACCCTAGGAGCTTTAATTTTGAAGGCGAGCGTATTCTTGTTCCCGGAATCCATATTTCTTTTTTGCTAATATTTGTTCGTTCTTTTTAAACTCCTATAAAGCAAAACGATGCGAAAATTACTTTCATGAATGCAAATGTTATGCAAGGGTATGGTTTATGAAGGTTCGGAACTTCCCCCCATCCTCACATGTAGGCTCTAAATGGTGAAATATCCTAAGAAGAGGTCCTTAGAGTCATAGACCTCACATGGAATTAGGGTTGTCTATGGACATACGTCGACATGACTTCAATTAATTCCACATGAAAATCTCATCTAAGCGGGGTTGGACATCCCACCTCACGGACATACGTCAACGCGGGCTTCCGCACACAACCTCCTTCTAACTTAGTGTTTTTCTCAAGCTCGGGTAGAGAGCCTCACACGTCCGGCATTAACCCGAACAATGTGGAGTAACATCACTCAAGTAACCCCCACATTTGATATATATAATATGAATATAAAGCAAATAAAGCAAATATAAACATAAAGCATAAATATAGCATGCATGGATAATAAATAAACATGGCACGCAAAGAAAATAAAGCAATTGTCTTTAACCCAAATAGGTTAGGCTTGACTCACTAGTGGGAAACGGGTCCCCAGTGAAGTCGCCAGCTGTGCGCACCTCGTTTTTTTCCTCGGGAAAAAGACGCGCAGATTCCTCCGAGGACGTCCTCGAACGCTCGGAGGTGCCTTTGTGAAGCCGCCACCAAAGTTTTTGTGTAAAGGGAACGTTGATAAACCCTTAAGTTTTTTTTTGTTGTAAAGGGAAACGATAATAAAACCCTTTTGACGATGAGGATAAGGATTAGGTCATCGCAACCATTGTCGGGTTCGGGAGTCGATTACGTGAGGGGAAGGTATTAGCACCCCTCACGTCCGTTGTACTCAACGGGAACCTTCTATTTGGTTAAAACTTGAATTGTTTTTTAATACTTTGCGTACATGTTCATTTATGCTTAAAAATATATAATAAGGGGGGGAAAGAGATAAAAACAAACGAAGAAAAAGAAAAAGTTTTTTATTATTGTGCTTGACAAGATGTCGATCTTGCTCCTACGTATCTCCCGGTAGTCGGAGAATTCAAAGCATACGTAGTTCTTTGGTAGAAAAACGTATGTGTGTTGGTTGATTTTAACTTGGACGATGTTTTAACCGAATTCTTGCGATTAAACGTAGCTTGTATGCTCGCACTTGGAGACTTATTAAGCGTTCGTTCGCGAATCACATTAGAATTGTTAAAAGGTACGTCCGTTAGGGTAGAGGGTTGAATTGGTCGCTATGGGACCAAAGGAGGTACAATGGACTCATACGAGTCAAACATTGACCGAGTGGACTCCGAAGAGTCGGGCGATTGTTCGATTGATCCACTGAGATCAAGAACGGGTGCAATGGACTCGGACGAGTCGAACATTGACCGAGTGGACTCTAACGAGTCGAGGGGTTGGGTCTAATGGCCAACGGGGGACCAAAAGGCTTGGATTGACCACGAGGGGCCAAGATTTGGTTTGGTTAGGGTTGTACATATTAAAAGGGAATGACGATTGTCCGAGCGACGAGACATACGTCACGCATTCGTACAATCGGGGCGAGGGAGAGACATACGTCACACCATCCCTTTTTCATTCATGTTTTTGGATTGAATTCTTTAGAAATCCCAAGGTAAGTCAAAACATTTGGTTTGAAAACCCAAAAATGGGAAGGTTTAGCAAATTTGCTAGAAAACGCGCAAGTTCGTCTCATTTTGCGAAAATGCGAATGTAAACGGTGTATGTTCATCTTTGAGTTTTGAACATCATGAACAATATTTATTGTTCAAGTTTAGATTGAAAAGCTGAACATAGCTTGTTTATTCATGTGGTTTTGAAAGTTTGGGAACATAACTTGCTTTGCAAGTTATCCACAAAATGGTTATACGAACTTGTGATTTTGCCAAAATTATGCAAAAACCTTGTTATGGTTTGAAGAACAGAGGTTTAAAAACTCTTAGGTTCTGAGCTCTGGGGCTAGAACCTCAAAAATTGGTTGTTTGGACACAAAAACTCAGGTTCTGAGTTCTGTCATGGTCGCACTGCGACCATGACTTCGCACTGCGAAGCATGCGAAATTTTGGGTTCAGAAGCTGTTTCTGAACATTTGTTCAGAAACAACTTCTGAACACACTCAAGACCTTATAGATGGGTGAAAAGCTTTGAGTTTTTGGGGTGAAAAAGGTTGGACAAACCAATTTTGATGTTTTGAAAACCTTGGGATTTCTTTGAAATTCAAAAGGGGTTTTTTAGGACCAAAAGGTTTTGAGCCAAAATGCTATGCAAACACAATTATAAAAGCAAGATAAAGAGCTTAGTAACTTACAGAACTCCTTAGCAAAGCTCCAGCTGCACTTGGCTTGATTTGGTTGAAGGCTTTCACAAAGGTTTTGAAGATTTGTGATGAACTTGAACTTTTGTAAGCTTTGTGTGGATTGATTGTTTCTGGTTATTTGTGGAGATTTGTAGGTTGAAATGAGTAGAGTTTCTGCTCTTGAAAATGCTGTGTTAACTGTTAAAATGTAAGTGTTTGTAACCTTGGGCATTGCCTTGTATTTATAGGCCAAAATCAAATCTTTGTCATCATTACACAATCCCAAAATTCAGCTGATTTGTGGCCAAGATCAAGCTGAATCCCTTTGCATTAAATGCTAATGGATAGAGGCAACCCTGCCTTGTGCCAAGGGGCAAGATCCAGCTTGATTTCAGCCACAAATTCAACCTATTCTAGAAGGTAATGATGAAGAATAAAGCTGATTTGCAAATGGCTAATGCTTGGGGATCAATCCTTGCAATCTCAATGGTTGGTCAATAAAAACGTGCACTGTAATGTGCAGAGATTGAGGGATGAAAAGGCTAAAATTGGCTGGTGTGAGAGGGTGAAAAGCTGCTGCAAAACAGAGTAGGCACTCATGGCTTTTCAAGTGAGAAAATCCAGCTGGTTTGACTGGTTTTTGGGGCAGCAAGCAGGAGGAAAGTCCTCAAGCAGGTGGCTGGCAACCTTGTGGTGGTTAGCAGGTCACCTGGGAGGGGCTAGAGCTGCCCAAGGGCAAGCCCACTTGCTTGTCACATGCTAGGTTGGAAGAAAAAGCTTCTAACCTTGGCATTAATGGCAAGTCCCTCAACTCTGGCTTTGCTTGGCCCAATTGGCCATGAATGCTACTTAAAATAATTATGGAAGTGATGTGCAACAAAATCTGGAATTAAATCCAAGAAACCAAAAATCTGCAGAAAAATCGCAGACTTCGCAGTGCGAAGTGAGCTTCGCATTGCGAAGTCCTCAATTTTGAAAAGTTGACTTTTCTGTTGACTTTTGTTGACTTTTGACTTTTTCCCCTCTTTGATTTTTTTTGATTTTTTTGGTTTTAAAATGCGTAGGACAAAATTAGGGTACTACAGTCCCCAAGTTGACCTTTTCAACTGATTCTTGGTGAGGTTGTATTACCCTATCCCCTTGATTTGCAAGTCTGGACAGTTCTTCAGGCGGTTCATAATCGTCCTCTTCATTATCTTCCGTTTGATTAATCGGGAAATCGAAGTCATAAGGGATTAAGGCAGTGTTGTTTTTGGAGGGTGGATTTGTAGATCTGCATGAGTATGATTTTTTTTAGGCTTTTTGTAGAAAAATTTTTTTTAAACAAATGCAAAAGGAAAAAAAACTCAAATGAACATAAAAGAGTGATTTTATTCATGATTGAAAATAACTTTTAAAACATGGGGTCCCCACACGACTAATCATTTGCCTTGGGCAGAGCTAAAATGATTTTTTTTAAAAGTAAAAAACAAACAAACATGGTTTATTACTTGATCTTGGTAATGATCTCGGGAATTGCGATAGCCCTCCAATTGTTCAAAGCTTCATCCGAAGCGCAACGGTACACCAAATCAGGCACGTCTTCATCTACGTCTTCAAGTAGGGCCACTTGATCTTCATGGATAAACCCCGCACTGATGAATGTTTCCGAAATGGGGAGGATCCCTTGTTTTGGAGGCTTTGAGAAAGTTTCGGCTGATGGATGATACCCCAACCCGAAGCGATTCTTCTTCTCCGGTATGTCCACTAACTTGCCCCATCCGGTAGGTCGGCTTTCTTCTAGGGCCTCTCTTATTGCCCTCCATGATGACATGGCTGACCTAGCCTCTTTCTTGGGCTTCGAGCTCAAAGTCACGACATTCGCCACTTCCAAAGACTGGAATGGGACATCCACAGCTTCTTCACCCGTTTCTATATAACAGAAAGATGAGAGATGGCTTACCATCATGTCCTCTTGCCCGGAAACTACAATCATTTGGTTATCAATGATGAACTTCAGTTTCTGGTGCAGAGTAGAAGTGATGGCTCCGGCCGCATGGATCCATGGTCGTCCGAGAAGACAACTGTATGTTGGATTGATATCCATGACTTGGAAGGTTATGGTGAAAACCTTAGGCCCGATTTGGACTGGTAAGTCGATCTCCCCTATGACGGCTCTTCTTGACCCATCGAAAGCTTTTACGACCAAGGCACTGGGCTTCATTACTGTCCCTTCACATGATAGCTTGAGGAGGGTAGTCTTGGGCATGACATTCAATGATGACCCCGTGTCCACTAACACTCGAGAGAGGATGTGGTCCATGCATTTCACGGAGATATGTAAGGCGCGGTTATGAATGTGCCCCTCGTCGGGTAGCTCATCGCCATTGAAACCCAAGTACCTGCTTGAGGTAATATTTCCGACTATCCCGTCGAATTGGTCCACAGGAATGTCCTTGGTGACATGTTCCTCACTGAGGATCCGCAACAGTGCTTCTCGGTGTGCTTCCGAGCTTAGTAGTAAGGATAGCATGGAGATCTTGGAGGGAGTTTGACCTAGCTGGTCAATGATTTTATACTCGCTCTTTTGGATTATCCTTAGGAACTCTTCGGCCTCTTTTTGTGGGGTTGTCTTTTGAGAAGGCCCCGCTTGGTTCTCTTCTTCTTTGAGCAGCTCTTTCGGTAGTACGGCTGGCATCTTCCCGAGTTCTTTCAGAGCGAAGACTCTACCACTTCTGGTTATTCCTCCAACACCGGTAATGTTAGTGATGCTGGGCTCAATCTTGGCTAGTGGTTTTCCTTCCACATAGGCCACAGGTTGGTAATTCCATGGTACCCTCTTCGTGCTTTCAAAAGAGAAGGGTGCAGGTACGTGGAATGTTATAGGCCGTATGGTCCTTGGTACCTCTCTCCTTTGGTATGGGATTTCGAGAGGTTTTGGGTCGTTAGACTCTAAGGTAGCAACATCCGTGCCATCCTTTATATAGCCAATTTGGATCCATCCTTGGTCCATTAGTTCTTGAAGACAACTCTTCAACTCTTCGCACTCGTTCGGGTTGACTTTGCAGGCTTCACAGTTGGCGTGCATTTCCTCGAACAAACCAAAACCAGTTAAACGCTCCTTTATGGTTGACAGGGGAGTCTTAACATTGGCTACCCTTTTAACTGGACCAAAGTCCTCTTGTTCCTCCACCGCATTTACAGAGGGACCCGCATGCCCCGGCAATGGGTTATTTTTTACATTGGGGTTCTCCTCTTTGAAGGATAACAGCTTCTTGTCAATAAGGTCCTGCACCTTGTGTTTGAAAACCCTACAGTTCTCGACATTGTGTCCCACGGTTCCTGCGTGGAAATCACATTTTTCATTTGTGTCGTACCACTGTGGATATGGTGGCGACATTGGTGGTAGTAGTCTTGGTTCGACCATACCTTTTTGGATTAGATATGGCAAGATTTGACCATAAGGCATAGGTACAGGATCAAACTGCCTATTATAATAATTGTTCCTTGGGCCCGCTTGATTCCTTGATGGGTACCCGCCTTGTTGTTGTTGCTGTTGATTTTGAGGCAACACTACTGGTTGTCGAGGTGGAGTTGCGGGAATTACTTGAGGTGAGTAACGCCCTTGAGCCGTTGCTGCTGCCACATAAGGATAGTGGTAGTGAGGCATTTGATTTGGTGGTGGGCAAGATGGTCCCACTAGAACGGCATTTGTCTCCCCCTCTTTCTTTTTGTGAAAGTTGCTGGGGGGTTTTCTAGCTCCACTTTGAGCTTCTAGAGGGCCTTGGATTTTTCCCCTCTTTACTCCGTCCTCTATTCTTTCACCAACCATGACTAGATCGGAGAAACCGGCAGACGTGCTTCCAATCATCTTGTCGTAATATGGGCCTTGAAGTATGCCCATAAAGGTGTCGACAAGTTCTCTTTCCAATAGTGGTGGTTGTACACGAGAAGCTAGTTCTCTCCACCGCTGAGCATACTCCTTGAAGGACTCATTGCTTCTTTGCAGGAGGTTTTGTAGTTGCATCCTATTTGGAGCCATGTCCAAATTATATTTGTATTGCTTTAGGAAGGCATCGGCTAGATCCTTCCAAGTTTGGACATGGGTACGCTCAAGCTGCATGTACCAATCCAAGGACGCTCCGCTTAAACTATCTTGAAACACATGCACCATGAGTTTCTCGTTCATTGCGTAAGCTGCCATCTTCCTACAGAACATCCGTAGATGGTTCCGAGGGCATTGAATTCCTTTGTACTTCTCGAAGTCCGGTGCTTTGAACTTCGGAGGGATTACCACCTCGGGCACTAGGCACATATCCAAAGCGTTGTGGGCACCGTATGAACTGAATCCTTCGACAGCTTTTAACCTTTCTTCCAAAACTCGATACATTTGGGTGGTATCTTTGTCTTGGTGGGTGGTGTCGGGAGCAGATTGCCTTGGCTGACTATTTTCCACATCATGGGGAATCACCTCATGCTGAGTAGTGGAAGTTCTTTGAGGACGACGCTCTTCGTTCCTTACGGGGATTGTGAGCGGTGGTGGAGGTGGTCCTTGGCCCTCATTTTCGAATGGTGGGGTATAATCCACAGGTAAACCATAAAGAGGCCATTGCACATTGGCCGCCTCCGTTGTTGGGCGAGGGTTACTTTCTCGTGCCGATAGAGCTTGCATTAATTCTAGCATCTGATCCATCTTTCCCTTCATTCCATCAACCTCTTCTCTCAAAGCCGCTTGGGTTTGTTCCAAATTGTCCATGATCCTTTGTTTGTTAGCTCGTGTTCCGTACGAGTGTTGGAGATCTGGTTCTTGGACCGAGGGCTTTCGGGGTTTTCGGGCTATGATTGCTTTGAACTGTTTTTAGGGAAATGAGTTTTTTTTTTGAAAAAATGCATGAAGATGCATGTAGATGTATGTATGAGTATGCAAAATATGCGTTTTTTTTTATTTTGCTTTATGGAGGAGTTTAAAGGTGCACAGTTAATATTAGCAGTTCGAAATATTAAAGACCGGGAAATTGATTATGCTTCAAAATATATTTGATTAAATAACATTTGTTTACAAAGTGTAACTAACGCTATTACAAATCAAATAGCTGCTCGCTTCTCGGCTTTGCTCATCTCCTCCCTATAGAAATCTATGGTGTCCTTGCAGAACTTTATAAACTTCTGGATCTCCATAGGGATGACAATGTAGGGCATGACCATCTCGGCCTCCGCTAGCCTCTTTGGAAGTTGGGTGATTACCAAATTTGAGAATGCAACCAATTTAGTGAAATCCTCACTTAATCGGGTGGCGTCTTGCCATACATACTCAATCACTTCCTTGCGCTGGTCTAGCTTGACTCTTGCACTTCTAATTTTATCATGTAGTTGTGCAATGTGGTCCCCGTGAGCTCTTGCAATCTTGTCGAAGTACTCTTTGAATTTCTTGATGTCTTCTTCGAGACGATTGCACTTTAGCCTCCCTTGATGAGAAAGGCTCTCATGTCTTTGCCGTTGGACGCGTTCGGCTTGAAGCTGCTCTTTGTAGTCTTTAACTACTTCTTGGAGCTGTTGATTTTTCTCTTGAAATTTCAACCTCCATTTCCGTTGAGCTTCGATGGCTAGCTCGCCGAATTTCTTGAGCTCTTGGTTGGAATGTAAGATTCTTTCCAACTCTTCGTCCTTGGCCACAAGGTTGGCATCCGCACTAACCAAGCCGCCTCCTATCCAATCTCTCTTCCCTTCGGAGATCCTTAGCCGTTTTTGGCACACTAGGAGAGAATGTGATACTTCATCACGATCTCTCTTCGTCCTAGTGACTTCTCCTAAAGCTTGGAGGTGCTTCAATTCTAAGTCTCCGTTTTTGTTTTGGAGTTCTTGAATTTTAGCTTTGAGTTCCTCCACTTCTTTGTTGGGAATGGTTGCAATAGGTTTAGGTGTAGGAGATTTTGGAGGGTTTGTGACCACGAAGGGTAGCTTGATTGCTTTGACCCTCTCCTTCACCCATTGAGTATAAAGGGGTTTGGCGACACAGTTTCTCTTGCCGACCCTTCCTTTGCGCACTTGGCTCCATGCCCCCCGGATTCTCTCTAGCAATGCCGGGTCTTGATCGCCTTCCCTTAAGTAGAAAGCTTCCAACAAAAGGTCATTGGGTTTATCTTCCATTGAAAAACCTAGTTGTCGGAGAGAGAGGACCGGATTGTAATTAATACATCCCTCAGTACCAATGAGGGGTACGTTAGGGAAGTCCCCGCAACTGAGGATAATTTCCGGGTCCTCTAAGTTTGGTGAAAACCAATGGATGTCCTTCTCGGCGAGGGTTGTCATCCGTTGCGACCATTTGAGCTTGGCCCGGTTTTCCACAAAGTCTCGGTTTCTTGGCATGTGGGACATCATCCAAATTTGCACCACGGGAGTGCAACAAGTAATTTTGCGTCCCCTTGCTTGTTCATGCCTAGAGTAGATGGTATGATAAAAATCCGCCAAGATTGTGGGAACCGGATTTTTAGTCATAAATACCTCTAGAGCCGGAAAGTCTACGAAATCATCCATGTTGGGGAATAAAACAATTCCGTAGACTAAGAGGGCTAAGATGGCGTTGAATGCCCTTCCCTCTTTGTTGGCTAACATTTCCCGAGCTTTGGCTTCCAAAAACTTTCTTGAAAATCCCTTAAGGTTCCCTCTAACTTCCAAGTTAGATGCCACTTCTTGGGTGTCGAGGTATAAGGATTCGGCGATGGCTTCAAATGTGGGATCCTTTCTCGGACCGAGATAGAGTTCATGACCCTTCATGCTACAACCCAAAATCTTCTCAAACTCTTCCAAAGTTGGCGCTAGTTGGAAGTCTTGAAATGTGAAGCACCGTAGAGGTGGGTCGAAGAATTGCGCCAAAGTGGTTAAGGCCGTTGAATCTATTCTCACGGGTAGGAGATCCAGGATTAGCCCATAGCTTGCCTCGAAAATGCTCTTGTTGACCGAAGAGAGCCTCTTGCTTAGAGCTAATAAACTTTCCACCCTAGGAGCTTTAATCTTGAAGGCGAGTGTATTTTTGTTCCCGGAATCCATATTTCTTTTTGCTAATATTTGTTTGTTCTTTTTAAACTCCTATAAAGCAAAATGATGCGAAAATTACTTTCATGAATGCAAATGATATGCAAGGGTATGGTTTATGAAGGTTCGGAACTTCCCCCCATCCTCACATGTAGGCTCTAAATGGTGAAATCTCCTAAGAAGAGGTCCTTAGATTCATAGACCTCACATGGAATTAGGGTTGTCTATGGACATACGTCGACATGACTTCAATTAATTCCACGTGAAAATCTCATCTAAGCGGGGTTGGGCATCCTACCTCACGGACATACGTCAACGCGGGCTTCCGCACACAACCTCCTTCTAACTTAGTTTTTTTCTCAAGCTCGGGTAGAGAGCCTCACACGTCCGGCATTAACCCGAACAATGTGGAGTAACATCACTCAAGTAACCCCCGCATTTGATATATATATGATATGAATATAAAGCAAAATAAAGCAAATATAAGCATAAAGCATAAATATGACATGTATGAATAAAATAATAAGCATGGTGCGCAAAGAAAATAAAAACAATTGGCTTTAAACCAAATAATTTAGGCTTGGCTCGCTAGTGGGAAAAGGGTCCCCAGTGAAGTCGCCAGCTGTGCGCACCTCGTTTTTTTCCTGAGAAAAAGACGCGCAAATCCTCCGAGGTCGTTCGTAAACGCTCGGAGGGCCTTTGTGAAGCCGCCACCAAAGTTTTTGTGTAAAGGGAACGTTGATAAACCCTTAAGTTTTTTTTTTTATGTTTAAAGGGAAACGATAATAAAACCCTTTGACGATGAGGAAAGGATAGTCATCGCAACCATTGTCGGGTTCGAGAGTCGATTACGCAAGGGGAAGGTATTAGCACCCCTCACGTCCGTTGTACTTTACGGGAACCTTCTAGTTGGCTAAAGCTTGAATTGTTTTTTTAAATGTTTTGCGCGCATGCTTATCCATGTCAAAAGTAAATATACTAAAAAGGGGGGAAAGAGATAAAAACAAACGAAAGAAAAGAAAAAAAAGTTTTTATTATTATTGCGCTTGACAAGATGTCGGTCTTGCTCCTACGTATCTCCCGGTAGTCGGAGAATTCAAAGCGTACGTAGTTCTTTGGTAGAAAAAACGTACATGTGTTGGTTAATTTTAAATGGACGATGTTTTAACCGAATTCTTGCGATTAAAACGTAGCTTGTATGCTCGCGCTTGGGAGACTTATTAAGCGTTTGTTCAAGAATCGCACTAGAATTGTTAAAAGGTACGTCCGTTAGGGTAAAAGGGTTCGAATTGGTCGCTATGGGACCAAGAGAGGTGCAATGGACTCATACGAGTCAATCATTGACCGAGTGGACTCCAACGAGTCGAGCGATCGTTCAATTGATCCACTGAGATCAAGAACGGGTACAATGGACTCGGACGAGTCGAACATTGACCGAGTGACTTAAACAAGTCGAGGGATCGAATCTAATGGCCACGGGGGACCAAAAGGTTCGGATTGACCACAAGGGGCCAAGATTTGGTTTGGTTATGGTTGGATACATTTGAAAAAAGGGAATGACGATTGTCCGAACGACGAGACATACGTCACGCATTCGTACAATCGGGGCAATGGAGAGACATACGTCACACCATCCCTTTTTCATTCATGTTTTTGGGTAGAATTCTTTTAGAAATCCCAAGGTATATCAAAACATTTGGTTTGAAAACCCAAAAATGGAAAGATTTAGCAATTTTGCTAGAAAACGCACAAATTCGGCTCGTTTTGCGAACGGTTTTGAAGAGCGAACGAATTCGGCGTATGTTCATGCTTGAGTTTGAAAATCATGAACAATATTTATTGTTCAAGTTTTAATTTGGAATGATGAACATAGCTTGTTTGTTCATGCTGTTTTGAAAGTTTGGGAACATAACTTGTTTTGCAAGTTATCCACAAAATGTCACCCGGACTTGCGAATTTGTCAATATTGTGCAAAATCCTTGTTATGGTTTGAAGAACATGGGTTTAAAAACTCTTAGGTTCTGAGCTCTTGGGCTAGAACCTCAAAAATTGGCCATTTGGACACCTAAACTCAGATTCTGAGTTCTGTCATGGTCGCACTGCGACCATGACTTCGCACTGCGAAGTATGCGAATTTTTGAGTTCAGAAGCTGTTTCTGAACTTTTGTTCAGAAACAACTTCTGAACACACTCAGGACCTTTTAGGTGAGTGAAAAACTTTGAGTTTTTGGGATGAAAAAGGCTGGACAAACCAGATTTGATGTTTTGAAAACCTTGGGATTTCTTTGAAATTCAAAAGGGGTTTTTTAGAACCAAAAGGTTTTGAACCAAAATTGCTATGCAAACACAATTGTAAATGCAAGATTAGTGCTTAGAATACTTACAGAGACCCTTAGCAAAGCTCCAGCTGCAATGGATTTGAATTGATTGAAGGTTCTTGCAAAAGGTTTTGAATGTTGGTAATGGTTTTGAACTTTGTAATGCTTTGTGTTTGATTGGTTTTTTTCTGGTTGTTTGTGAGTGTTTGTAAGTTGGAATGAGTAGTGTTTCTGCTCTTGAATTGCTGTTATGAGAAGTGCTTGTAACCTTGGGCATTGCCTTCTATTTATAGGCCAAAACCAAATCAAATTCATCATTAGAAAATCCCAAAATCCAGCTGATTTGTGGGCTAGGATCAGGCTGAATCCCTTTGCATTAAATGCTAATGGATAGAGGCAACCTTGCCTTGTGCCAAGGGGCAAGACTCAGCCTGATTTCAGCCACAAATTCAAAGGTTTTAGGATAGTAATGATGATGAAATAGGGCTGAATTGCAATTGGCTAAGCTTGGGGATCAATCCTTGCAATCTCAATGGTTGATCAATAAAAACGTGCACTGTAATGTGCAGAGATTAAGGGATGAAAAAGGCTATCTATGGCTGGTGTGAGGGGTGAAAAGCTGCTGCAAAAACAGGGTAGGCACTCATGGCTTTTCAAGTGAGAAAATCCAGCTAGTTTGACTGGTTTTGGGGAAGCAAGCAGGAGGAAAGTCATCAAGCAGGTGGCTGGCAACCTTGGGGTGGTTAACAGGTCACATGGGAGGGACAAGAGCTGCCCAAGGGCAAGCCCACTTGCTTGTCACATGCTAGGTTGGAAGAAAAAGCTTCCAACCTTGGCATTAATGGCAAGTCTTTCAATTCTGGTTTTGCTTGGCCCAAATAGCCATGAATGCTGATAAAAATAAATATGGAAATGATATGCAACAAAATCTGGAATTAAATCAAAAACACCAAAAATCTGCAGAAAAATCGCAGACTTCGCAGTGCGAAGTCATCATTTTTGAAATGTTGACTTTTCTGTTGACTTTTGTTGACTTTGACTTTTTTCTCCCTCTTTGATTTTTTTTTTATTTTTGTTTTAAAAGGCTTAGGACAAAATTGGGGTACTACAATAATCACCCGTTTAGAAGAAGTAGGAATGGCTTCTTGAAGGATGAGAGAGTATTAGATACCCCGCCCCCTAAGATTACATCAGAAGAAGTTTGGACAAGAGTTTGTGATGTTCCAAAAGTCACTGATTTTGGTCAAACTGTCCCAATACCAGGATATGGAGTTGACCACAACTGGACTAAACAAAGTATATTTTGGGACCTCCCCTATTGGAAAGATATCTTGCTCAGACATAATCTTGATGTAATGCACATTGAGAAGATTTTTTTTTGACAACATATTTAACACAGTGATGGATGTCAAAGGAAAAACAAAAGATAATGAGAAAGCCAGAAAAGATTTAGAACTGTATTGTAAAAGAAGGGACTTGGAGTTAAAACCTCAACCGAATGGAAAGTTGTTGAAACCCAAGGCAATCTACACTCTAACTTCCGAAGAAGCAAAATTAGTTTGTCAGTGGTTGAAGGATTTGAGAATGCCTGACGGATATTCTTCTAACTTGGGCAGGTGTGCCAATGTTAAAACTGGAAGGTTACATGGGATGAAATGTCATTATTGTCATGTTTTCATGGAGAACTTAATCCCAAGTGCGTTTAGTTCACTTCCCACCCATGTGTTAAATCCACTCATTGAGATTAGTCAATTTTTTAAAAATATGTGTGCTTCAACTTTGAGAGTCGATGAGCTTGATAAATTGGACAAGATAATTCCAATCATACTCTGTCAGCTGGAGCAAATTTTTCCCCCAGGTTTTTTTCACTCTATGGAACATCTTCCGGTTCATCTGGCATATGAGGCTAAGCTTGGCGGGCCTGTTCAATATAGGTGGATGTACCCGTTTGAAAGATTTATGGGTGACTCAAAACGAGCAGTTAAAAATAGGGCTAAAGTTGAAGGATCAATATGTGTTGTTTACATTCACAAGGAAACCTCATACTTTCTCAGTCATTACTTCATCGACCGTGTGCTTATTCCAACTACTACAAGAAATGATGTTGATGTTGAAAATGAAAGGGATCCGTCGACCTTATCAATTTTCAATCTACCTGGTCGTCACTCTGGCAAGGCGAGTGAACATTGGATGGTAGATCAGAAAGAGTATCGATCAACTCATGTTCATGTGTTGATTAATTGCGCGGAGGTTAAACCATACCTTGAGTAAGTAAAACAAAACTATTACTTTTTACTAGTACCTTGATTTAGTTAAAACACGTCTAACTTTGACTTAAATTTTGGTGTAGGGAATTTAAGACCTTTTATGAAGAATTTGGTGATGATTCGCCTGCTTATATATGTTGTACCCCAATTTTGTCCCAAACCTTTTTTCAAAAAAAACAAAATTTCAAAAAAAAGAGGAGAAACGTCAAAGTCAACAAAAAGTCAACAAAAAAGTCAACATTCCAGAAATGAGGACTTCGCAGAGCAAAGTCCCCTTCGCTCTGCGAAGTCTGCGAATTTTTTGCAGATTTTTAATCTCTTTGATTTATTTTCATTATGTTATTATTATTATTACCTATCATTATTATTGTTATTATCATCAATTGTGGCTAATTGGGCTCAGCAAAGCAAGAATTGGAGCATGTGCCATTAAAGCCAAGGTGAGAAGCTTTTTCTTCCAACCAAGCATGTGCCAAGCAAGTTGGCTTGCCCATGGGCAGCTCTTATCCCTCCCAATTGACCTGCTAAGGACCCTAAACTTGTCAGCCAGCAGCTTACTCATTTTCTTCCTGCTTTCTCCCCCAAAACCAGTCAAACCCAGCTGGTTTTCACTTGTCCAAAGGCTTGTTTTGCTGCCCTGTTTTCAGCAGCTTTTCTTCCTCCTCACACAAGCCCACATGTTCCCTTTTGTTTCCCCCAACCTCTGCACATCACAGTGCACGTTTTTCTTGCTTAACCCTCAAGATTGCAAGGACCAATCCCAAGGGACAGCCAAGTGCAAACCAGCCCTGTTTTTCCCCTTTTTCATCATCATTTCTATCCAAAATCAGTTGCATTAATGGCTGAATTTGCCAAAGTCTTGACCATTGCAGCAAGGCAAGGTCACCTCTTCACTTTTGCATTAAATGCAAAGCAAGATAGCCTGGTTTCTAGCCCACAAATCAGCTGGATTCTAGAGATTTTCATCATGACATTGGATTTGATTTTTGCCTATAAAAGCAATGCCTTGCATAAGGATTCAGGAAAAAAAACAGCAATTGAAGAATTGAAAAACAGAGACTTACTAGCAATTGAACACAATTGAAAACTGACTAGCAATTGAACACAATTGAAAACACTTGAAACAGCACTAAATACACAGCATTCAAACCTTCAAAGCACCATACAAAGAGTGAGAGATAGTAGCCAAACACTAGTGCTATTATCCTCCAAACCCCCAACATCCCAACTTTGCAAAACTTCAAACATTCAAGTCCTTTCCATTTCCTTGCAACAAGAGCATTGCTAGGAGTTCTGTAAGTGTTCTGAAATCTTCATCTTTCATTTAGATTTGTTGATTGCATCACTTGTTTTGTTTAAATTCATTTTGCTCTAAAAAACCCCTTTTGAATTTCAAAGAAATCCCAAGGTTTGCAAAACATTTAAACTAAGTTGTTGCACTCCTTTTATTGCTGATTTCAAAAGCTTTTCACTCCTCCAAAGGTTCTGAGATTGTTCAGAAGTTGCTTCTGAACAGCAGTTCAGAAGCAGCTTCTGAACTCAAAATTTCGCAGTGTTCGCAGTGCGAAGCTCTGGTCGCAGTGCGACCATGACAGAACTCAGAATCTGAGTTTAGGCTTCTAAAAGCCAATTTTTGAGGTTCTAGCCCAAAAACTCAGAACCTAAGAGGATTGAAACTCATTTTATTCAAACCATATCAAGAATTTTGCATAATATTGAAGGATTCACAAGTTTGAGCAACACTTTTTGAATAACTTGCGAAACAAGTTACGTTCATAAACTTTCAAAATCAAACTTGAGCAATAAGCTAAGTTCATCATTTTCAAAACTAAACTTGAACAAAAACCTTGTTCATGATTTTCAATCAAACGTGAACTTAAGCCAAACTTGTTCACTTTTCAAAACCTTTTTCAAACTTGAGCCGAACTTGTGCGTTTTTTTTTCACAAATTGGTGCAAAACTTGCTCATTTTCATGCACATAAACAAGGTAAACTTGTTCATAGGTTGCAACAACTAATTTGAACATTAAAACCTTTTCATATGAGTTTTAAACCAAGTGTTTTGATAAACTTTGGGATTTCTTAAAATTCGAACAAAACTTGAATGAAAAAGGGATGGTTTGACGTATGTCTCTCCATTTCCCCGAATGAACGAATGTGTGACGTATGTCTCGTCGTTCGGACAATCGTCATTCTATTTTTTCAACGCATCCAACCACACCAACCCAATTCTTGGCCCTTTGTGGTCAATTTGAACCCTTTGGTCCCCCGTGACCATTTGATTCAATTTCTCGACTCGTTTGATTCACTTTGGTCAATGTTCGACTCGGTTGAGTCCATTGAACCTTTCTTGATCCCGTTGGATCAATTGAACCCTTTCTCGACTCGTTTGAGTCACTTTGGTCAATGTTCGACTCGGTTGAGTCCATTGAACCTTTTCTTGATCCCGTCGGATCAATCGAACCTTTCCCGACTCGGTTGAGTCATTTTAATCCTTTTGGTCCCCTCGCGGCCAATTCGAACCCTTTTACCCTAACGGACATGCTTTTAACATTTCTAGCGCGATTTTAAACAAACGCTTAAGCCTCCCATGCGCGAGCATACTAGCTACGTTTGATCGTAAGAATACGGTTAAAACATCGTTCATTAAAAACAACCAACAAATACGTTTTTCTACCAAAGAACTACGTAGCTTTGAATTCTCCATCGCACCAGGAGATACGTAGGAGCAAGATCATCATCTTGTCAAGCACAATAATAAAAAACAAACTTTTTCCCCTTTTATCTTTATTATCTTTATTTATCTTTATGCATGCAAACAAAACTTTGAAAACATTCTAGCCTTAGCTAACTAGGAGGTTCCCGTTGAGTACAACGGACGTGAGGGGTGCTAATACCTTCCCCTTGCGTAATCGACTACCGAACCCGATAATGGTTGCGATGACCATCCTTTCCTCATCGTCAAGGGTTTTATTATCGTTTCCCTTCAAAATAAAAAACTTAAGGGTTTATCAACGTTCCCTTTAAACAAAAACTTTGGTGGCGACTTCACACAGCCTTGCTAGCGTTTGAATACGCTCGAGGCTTGCGCGTTTTTAACGAGAGCGCACAGTTGGCGACTTCACTGGGGATATAAGGATCATTTTGGAAGCATGATCGATATCCAGACTGGGGAGTACGTTTCCTCACTAGCGAGTCAAGCCTATCCTAGTTAGCTTTTAAGCTAAATGTTTTTATCTCTTTGCTTGCATACTTTTATTTTATTGTCTATATCCTTCTCTTGCTTTATATTTATATATTTCATATTGCTTTATGTTTATATATATCAACTGTGGGGTTGTCACATGAGCGATGTTACTCCACATTGTTCGGGTTAATGCCGAACGTGTGAGGCTCTCTACCCGAGCTTTGAGAGAAATTAAGATAGGCTTGGGGTTTGTGTAGTGTTTGGCCCGCGTTGACGTATGTCCGTGAGGCGTTGAACATGAGAAACCCGCCTAGAGTAGATTCTCTTGGAAGTATGGTTGTACTGCGAGTATTTGCAGCAGCAATTATAAGTCCTTGTAGAATCCATGACTCTAGGGACCTTTTAGAAAATCTCATCTCTAGAGCCTACATGTGAGGATGGGGGGAATTTTTGAACGTTCCTATACCAAACCCCTGCATACCATAAACATTTGCATTCATGAATTTTTTTTGCATAAACAAAAAAAAAGGGGCATGTTTTTGCATAAGCATTGCATTCATACATTTACATGCATTTTCATGCATTTCAAAGAAAAACACCCACATCATTCCCCAAAACAAAGAAAAGAAGTACCCGACCCGGTGTACCGTGGCGTTTCTGATGAGATCCGAGCAACCGGAAGGCCATCGAAATTCCAGAAAACATTTCTTTGTCCAAGTAATTTAACATGTTTTAAAAAAAATAATAAATCACTTTGCTCTGTCCAAGGCAAATGATTAACTTTATGGGACCCCCATATTTCAAATCATTTTCATCGTTAATGAAATTGCAATTTATGTTCAATGGAGTTCGTTTTTCTTTCGTTCTTAATTAGCAATAAATTTTCACAATCCTCAAATAAAAAAAAATCATGCTTATGAGCATCCATAAATACACCCACCAAAAAAACACTGCTACGATCCCTTTTGACTTCAATTTTCCAATTAAACGGAAGGTGATAATGAGGACGATTATGAACCTCCTGAAGGATTGTCCAGATTTGGGGATCAAGAGGATAGGGTAATACAACCTCACCAGAGGAACCCTCAAAAGATTGGCACCACAGTTTTCCCTCTGCGGGGGCACACTCTACAAGAGAAAATATGACATACTCAGCTGTGTGGATAAACGGGAAGCAGTCAAAACATCAAAGAGATCCATGAAGAGTCCTTCGGAACCCATGCCAACGGACATGCAAAAAATATATAAGCAAATATCCTAAAGGGCGGGTTATTACGGGCTAACTGTGGAGGCCGACTGTTTTCACTACGCCAAGACATGTAACAAGTGTCAAATTTATGCCAACAAGGGGCACGTGCCACCAACACCTCTAAATGTCATGACGGCACCCTGGCCATTCTCAATGTGGGGCATAGACATGATTTGAATGATTGAGCCAAAGGCTTCAAATGGGCACCGGTTCATACTAGTTGCCATCGACTTTTTCACCAAGTGGGTCGAAGCAGCTTCTTATGCAAACATGACCAAACAAGTGGTAGCCCGATTCATCAAGAAGGAAATCATTTGCCGTTACGGCATTCCTCACATTTCCAACAAAAGCCCAATTTTCATTGGCACACACAATCCAATCACAATAAAAGCCCGACCTTACTCGGCATCCAAACACCCAAAGCCCAATTTTCATTGGCGCTCAAAAAACCCAACCATGCTTGTCACCCACCACCAAAGCCCAATTTTCATTGGCAATCCTTATCACAATTGAAGCCCAATTTTCATTGGCACACCCAAAGCCCAATTTTCATTGGCATTCACAAACACAAACAAGGTTCGACCAACTGAACCTCATAAAAGAGAAGCACCTCACAGCATTGTGGCATGGACAGCTCAACAAGAAAGTTCATTCTCGAGAATTTAGAGAAGGAGACTTAGTGCTTAAAAAAAAAAGATATTGCCCATCCACAAGGATCCCCATGGGAAATGGACTCCTAGCTACAAAGAACCATACGTGGTAAAAAAGGCCTTCTCTGGCGAAGCCTTAATCATCACCACTATGGATGAAGAGAAGTTTCTCCTATCAATAAACTCCTACGCAGTCAAAAAAATATATAGGCCAAAAAAAGAAAGAGCTCGCTAAATGGAAAACCTGAAAAGGGCGGTTTAGGCAATAGAGAGCGTCTTGGTAGATCGAAAACCTGAGAAGGCGGTCTAGGCAAAAATTAAGGACATCAAAAAAGGAAATATACCCCAGTGGCTTGAAAACTCGAAAGAGCGGTCCAGGTAAAAATTAGGGGTTTCAAAAAAAAAAGGCAAAAGACTGCGACACATGAGGTCCAGACAGAATTCAAGAGGGAAAGAATCAACCTCATTATCATCTTTCTAAAGCGAGTTATTTCAAAGTCATAGGGAAAGTAGCACGTGAAACCCAAGCAAATCTCCATTTGCCTTTTTGTTTCTTCCTTTTTCTCTATCTCAGTAATCACCTCTTATAGAGGTTACATCTTCATGAATAGTTACCCATACAAGGGACTAAGTTTCATTGAATAAAAATCATCTTTAAACCTTTTTCATTGTTATGCGTTCTTACTTGCTCGTAAAATGTGTTTTTATTCGTGATAAATAATGCATTGAAATATGGGAATAACATAAAAAACAAAAAAAAAACAAAATGTGTTTTTTACTTGGACGTTTAAATATCGAAAGAATTCCATTGGTCCCCGGTATTGCATCAAAGGACCTAAGACTTGAAAATCTTCATCAGTCACTTCAAGATCCTGCTTTTCAGCAGAAACAAGTGCGTAACTCACGATACGTGAAACGCAAAAATCCCAGATGTCGGAAGGACGGGATTCCCCATTTCCTACAAAAGCCCAACATTCATTGGCAAACCCAAAAGCCCAATATTCATTGGCAAACCAAAAGCCCAATATTCATTGGCAAACCCAAAGCCCAATATTCATTGGCAAACCAAAAGCCCAATATTCATTGGCACCTCCAATCACAACTACAATTTCCTACAAAAAGCCCAATTGTCATTGGCACCTACTCGCAAAAAGCCCAATCACCATTGGCATCTAATCACAAATAAAGCCCAATTTTCATTGGCATTTCCCCAGTGGAGTCTCAACCCCAAAGCCCAATCATCATTGGCACTCACAAACACAAATTCCAAGTAAAGCCCAATTTTCATTGGCACACACACATACAATCACAACAAAGCCCGACCTTGCTCGACATTCAATCATAACCAAAGCCCAATCTTCATGGGCACATACAAATACAATTCCATCCAAAGCCCGACCTTGCTCGGCATCCAATCATAATCCCCAGCATCCAACATGACGTATGTCATCCCACATATCATTCATAATATATGCATCATATCAAACTCATTCATATACATGCATCTCATATTCATATCATGCATCCTCAACCAGTATTCCCCAGTGAGTATCACATATTCACCAACGTCTATCAATCATCTCTAGTGTTCCCCAGTGAACCTATTCAAGAGCTTCCCCAGTAAGTTCTTCTAGAATAATCCCAGCGGTTTTCTTCCCAATTTATCACATTCCCAAATGGACCTGCTCACGGCCATTAAGATACCCCAGCTGAGTTTTCCCAAACAAAAATTCGGATTGAGTCTACCTCATATCATACCATATTGCATAACATATTGCATAAGACAACATGAAGCATATCATGCATCCTACAGTCATGTTTTCCTTTTCAACAATCTAAGTACTAGCCCCGCCTAGAGACTATTACATTATCCCCACATCGGTATGTTCTATTTCCCCAGAGAAGTCTAAGCACCTATTCAGGCGACGACTTGTCAGATCTAAGCACCTATTTAGGCGACGATCTTTTTTATCTTTTCAGTCTAAGCACCTATTCAGGCGACGACTTGTCAGATCTAAGCACCTATTCAGGTGACGATCTTTTTTATCTTTTCAGTCTAAGCACCTATTCAGGCGACGACTTGTCAGATCTAAGCACCTATTCAAGCGACGATCTTTTTTATCTTTTCAGTCTAAGCACCTATTCAGGCGACGACTTGTCAGATCTAAGCACCTATTCAGGCGACGATCTTTTTTATCTTTTCAGTCTAAGCACCTATTCAGGCGACAACTTGTCAGATCTAAGCACCTATTCAGGCGACGATCTTTTTTATCTTTTCAGTCTAAAGCACCTATTCAGGCGACGACTTGTCAGATCTAAGCACCTATTCAGGCGACGATCTTTTTTATCTTTTCAGTCTAAGCACCTATTCAGACGACGACTTGTCAGATCTAATCACCTGTTTAGGTGACGATCTTCTACCTTTTCAGATCTAATCACCTGTTTAGGTGACGATCTTTTACCTTGTCAGATCTAATCACCTGTTTAGGTGACGATCTTTTACCTTGTCAGATCTAATCACCTGTTTAGGTGACGATCTTTTACCTTGTCAGATCTAATCACCTGTTTAGGTGACGATCTTTTACCTTGTCAGATCTAATCACCTGTTTAGGTGACGATCTTTTACCTTGTCAGATCTAATCACCTGTTTAGGTGACGATCTTTTACCTTGTCAGATCTAATCACCTGTTTAGGTGACGATCTTTTACCTTGTCAGATCTAATCACCTGTTTAGGTGATGATCTTTTACCTTTTCAGATCTAATCACCTGTTTAGGTGACGATCTTTTACCTTTTCAGATCTAATCACCTGTTTAGGTGACGATCTTTTCGACTTGTCAGATCTAATCACCTGTTTAGGTGACGATCTTTTACCTTTTCAGATCTAATCACCTGTTTAGGTGACGATCTTTTACCTTGTCAGATCTAATCACCTGTTTAGGTGACGATCTATTTTATTTTTAGTTTATGCATCAGTAGCCAAACCAGGTGACCTTGCATTTACTTTTATTCATTGCATTTGCATATCATTATTTTAACTACAATCTTTTTCTCATCTTGAAGGACAAAATTCGGATCCTTCTTTTACTTAATTGCTCTTCGCAAGGAATTTATGAGATGCCCTTGGCACTCACATTCTCTAAGCGAAGACACAATTAAGTAGGGGCAGCTGTTGTACCCCAATTCTGTCCCAAGCCTTTTTTCAAAAAAAAAAAAACAAAATTTCAAAAAAAAGAGGAGAAAAGTCAAAGTCAACAAAAAGTCAACATTTCAGAAATGAGGACTTCGCAGAGCAAAGTCCCCTTCGCTCTGCGAAGTCTGCGAATTTTTTTGCAGATTTTAATCTCTTTGATTTATTTTCATTATGTTATTATTATTATTACCTATCATTATTATTATTGTTATTATCATCAATTGTGGCTAATTGGGCTCAGCAAAGCAAGAATTGGAGCATGTGCCATTAAAGCCAAGGTGAGAAGCTTTTTCTTCCAACCAAGCATGTGCCAAGCAAGTTGGCTTGCCCTTGGGCAGCTCTTATCCCTCCCAATTGACCTGCTAAGGACCCTAAGCTTGCCAGCCAGCAGCTTACTCATTTTCTTCCTGTTTTCTCCCCCAAAACCAGTCAAACCCAGCTGGTTTTCACTTGTCCAAAGGCTTGTTTTGCTGCCCTGTTTTCAGCAGCTTTTCTTCCTCCTCACACAAGCCCACATGTTCCCTTTTGTTTCCCCCAACCTCTGCACATCATAGTGCACGTTTTTCTTGCTTAACCCTCAAGATTGCAAGGACCAATCCCAAGGGACAGCCAAGTGCAAACCAGCCCTGTTTTTCCCCTTTTTCATCATCATTTCTATCCAAAATCAGTTGCATTAATGGCTGGATTTGCCAAAGTCTTGACCATTGCAGCAAGGCAAGGTCACCTCTTCACTTTTGCATTAAATGCAAAGCAAGATAGCCTGGTTTCTAGCCCACAAATCAGCTGGATTCTAGAGATTTTCATCATGACATTGAATTTGGTTTTTGCCTATAAAAGCAATGCCTTGCATAAGGATTCAGGAAAAAAAACAGCAATTGAAGAATTGAAAAACAGAGATTTACTAGCAATTGAACACAATTGAAAACTGACTAGCAATTGAACACAATTGAAAACACTTGAAACAGCACTAAATACACATCATTCAAACCTTCAAAGCACCGTACAAAGAGTGAGAGATAGTAGCCAAACACTAGTGCTATTATCCTCCAAACCCCCAACATCCCAACTTTGCAAAACTTCAAACATTCAAGTCCTTTCCATTTCCTTGCAACAAGAGCATTGCTAGGAGTTCTGTAAGTGTTCTGAAATCTTCATCTTTCATTAAATTTGTTGCTTGCATCACTTGTTTTGTTTAAATTCATTTTGCTCTAAAAAAACCCTTTTGAATTTCAAAGAAATCCCAAGGTTTGCAAAACATTTAAACTAAGTTGTTGCACTCCTTTTATTGCTGATTTTAAAAGCTTTTCACTCTTCCAAAGGTTCTGAGATTGTTCAGAAGTTGCTTCTGAACAGCAGTTCAGAAGCAGCTTCTGAACTCAAAATTTCGCAGTGTTCGCAGTGCGAAGCTCTGGTCGCAGTGCGACCATGACAGAACTCAGAATCTGAGTTTAGGCTTCTAAAAGCCAATTTTTGAGGTTCTAGCCCAAAAACTCAGAACCTAAGAGGATTGAAACTCATTTTATTCAAACCATGTCAAGAATTTTGCATAATATTGAAGGATTCACAAGTTTGAGCAACACTTTTTGAATAACTTGCGAAACAAGTTACGTTCATAAACTTTCAAAATCAAACTTGAGCAATAAGCTAAGTTCATCATTTTCAAAACTAAACTTGAACATAAACCTTGTTCACGATTTTCAATCAAACGTGAACTTAAGCCGAACTTGTTCACTTTTCAAAACCTTTTTCAAACTTGAGCCGAACTTGTGCGTTTTTTTTTTCACAAATTGGTGCAAAACTTGCTCATTTTCATGCACATAAACAAGGCAAACTTGTTCATAGGTTGCAACAACTAATTTGAACATTAAAACCTTTTCATATGAGTTTTAAACCAAGTGTTTTGATAAACTTTGGGATTTCTTAAAATTCGAACAAAACTTGAATGAAAAAGGGATGGTTTGACGTATGTCTCTCCATTTCCCCGAATGAACGAATGCGTGACGTATGTCTCGTCGTTCGGACAATCGTCATTCTATTTTTTCAACGCATCCAACCACACCAACCCAATTCTTGGCCCTTTGTGGTCAATTTGAACCCTTTGGTCCCCCGTGACCATTTGATTCAATTTCTCGACTCGTTTGATTCACTTTGGTCAATGTTCGACTCGGTTGAGTCCATTGAACCTTTCTTGATCCCGTTGGATCAATTGAACCCTTTCTCGACTCGTTTGAGTCACTTTGGTCAATGTTCGACTCGGTTGAGTCCATTGAACCTTTTCTTGATCCCGTCGGATCAATCGAACCTTTCCCGACTCGGTTGAGTCATTTTAATCTTTTTGGTCCCCTCGCGGCCAATTCGAACCCTTTTACCCTAACGGACATGCTTTTAACATTTCTAGCGCGATTTTAAACAAACGCTTAAGCCTCCCATGCGCGAGCATACTAGCTACGTTTGATCGTAAGAATACGGTTAAAACATCGTTCATTAAAAACAACCAACAAATACGTTTTTCTACCAAAGAACTACGTAGCTTTGAATTCTCCATCGCACCAGGAGATACGTAGGAGCAAGATCATCATCTTGTCAAGCACAATAATAAAAAACATATTTTTTCCCCTTTTATCTTTATTATCTTTATTTATCTTTATGCATGCAAGCAAAACTTTGAAAACATTCTAGCCTTAGTTAACTAGGAGGTTCCCGTTGAGTACAACGGACGTGAGGGGTGCTAATACCTTCCCCTTGCGTAATCGACTCCCGAACCCGATAATGGTTGCGATGACCATCCTTTCCTCATCGTCAAGGGTTTTATTATCGTTTCCCTTCAAAATAAAAAACTTAAGGGTTTATCAACGTTCCCTTTAAACAAAAACTTTGGTGGCGACTTCACACAACCTTGCTAGCGTTTGAAACGCTCGAGGCTTGCGCGTTTTTAACGAGAGCGCACAATATACATGAATATTTTCCCGGTTGGTTTAAACAACAAGTATACAATGCTGAGCCAACCGAAGAAATCATTCGTTTAAGAGGTTTATCTCAAGGATCTTTACAATGTGCCACTGAATATCATACATACTTCGTGAATGGATATAAATTTCATACTCATTCATGGAGTGAGGGGAAGAAGACATATAACAGTGGTGTATACGTAAAGGAGTTACGGAAGGAGGTGAAAATGACTTCTATGGCGTGATCAAACACGTTTACGAGTTGTTTTACAATCAGGATAAAATGGTGTTGTTTTATTGTGACTGGTTTGATCCGTCACCTAGATGGACAAAAATTAACAAAATAAGAAACAATGTTGACATTCGTGTGGACAAAAAAATATAATGTTTATGACCCGTTCATCATGGCACATAACGTTAGACAAGTGTACTATGTTCCTTATCCCCCAACGCAACCACGCAAACGAGGATGGTCAGTTGCAATCAAAACAAAGCCAAGGGGTCGCATTGAGACTGAAGAATCAATTGATGAAGTTGAACAAATTGATGAAATTTCACATGTTAATGAGATAATTGAAGTTGAGCAAGTTACAGGTTGGCGTGATGCACAAGTTGAAGGGGATTATGTTGATCATGCTGTTTTGTTGACTCCTAATGAAGATGAAAATGATGAGGATGATGTTGATTCTGAAGAGAACAATATTGATGAAGGGGATCATGATGAAGGGGATCAAGTCGATGAAAGTATTTTTGGATTATAATTGATGTATTGTTGTATTGTTATAATTGATGTATTGTTCTAATCGTAATGATTTTAATTTTAAAATGGATGAATATGTTGTTTATTTGTGTTAATTAGTGTTATGATGATTTATTGTTTACATTATGGTTTTTTTGTTATTGATAAATTGTCAGCCATGCCTCCGAGGATTGAGGATAAGAGAAAGAGCAAAGCCCGCAGGAGGCGGTATGTTACTCAAGTTGTGGACCAAACCACACAAGCCAGATTAACCCCAATGCCTCCCACACCTACTGCATCTTCTAGCCAGGGATCGACTGGGTCCTCCCAGGCTAGTGCAGCTGCTCCTCCTATAGCTCCACCTTTCTCGTCATCTCCTTACCTTTTCCCTCAGGGAGCTCCGGGATATCATTTTGGGTCTTCACCTTCCTTTCCCTTCCCTACGGGCTATCCCTTCCCGTATCCAATCCCACCACAAACCCAACTCCAAATCCAACCACAACTACAAAACACACCACAACCCCAGCAAAACCCACCACAACCCGATCAAGAAAATGTGGTCGAAGAGGATGGTGCAGGCCAGATGGATGGTGGTGGAGAGGTGGTGCAGGCCGTTGATGAGCCAGAAGTTTATCCCACTGATAATCGGAATCGCTTTATCTTAAAGCCTAGTGGGAACTCGTAAGTATTATCATAATTCGTACATAGTTCAATTTTAATAATTTTATGATTATTTTAAGTTTGATTATGAGTTTTTATTGTTTCAGCTTTTTGCCTTGCAAACCCGCGGCGGAAGCTATTAGAGATATCATTCACAATTGCTAGAATAGATTGTGGAAGACTTATGGTGATGTGGATGATGATGAGAAAGAGCGCTGGTTTAATCTCTTTCAGGTTAGTTTAAATATATATCATAATTTGTAATTTCATTTATATGCACATTTGTTATAGTATCCTAATTTTTTTTAATATGTTAACAAAAATGCAGGCTAAGTGTACTTGGGACGCCAGGTACTATGAAACAATGCGGCGTAATTTCCATATCAGAGCTGTTGCGCGTCTTTCAGATATGCTTTGAAACGCCCGTGTTCGTTATGAGGAGAAAAAAAAGCGGCCACATTGGATCGGGAGGGAGTTGATGACCTAGTTGGTTGACTATTGGGCAACTGAGGAGTTCAAGTCAAAGTCTGAGAAAGCAAAGAAGAATCGGGCGTCGGAAAAGGGGGGGTGCATTCACACCGGTGGCTGCATAAGCAATGGAGAGCATGCTGAACGTTTGGTAAAAATAATAAACTTTTAAATATTTTCCATATCATATTTAAATTTGATTGTTTTAAATCATTTTATTTAATTAATAAGTTTATTTCTTGTGAAAAATAGGCCAGGAGGCTTGGGAGAGAGCCGTTTATTAACGAGCTTCACAACGAAACGCACAGACATAAATCCGGCCAATTTTGCGATGAGCGTGCTAGGAAAGTTCATGTAATATTTAATAAGTATATTGTAATTATTCGCTTTACATTTTATTATGTTTTAAAAACTAATTGTTATTTGTGATTAACTATTTTGTTGTTATTTATGCAGGAGGAGTATGATCGCCAGCTTGCTGAGGCTCTTTCTCAAGGGTCGACAGTTAATCATGGTTTGAGCCTCCGAACTTGGACCAAAGTTGCTGGTGATAAAACTAAAGGAAAGTTATATGGCGCCGGTAACTTAGCCGCTAACTACCGCAAGGGTGTTGCAGCATCCCTTAGACTCACCCTGAATCATGGCGAAGGATCCTCCCACCAGCCTGAGCTGACCCCTGAGATGCGTGAGCTTATTCAAAGGTTGACACAAGAGCAGCTCACGCAACAAATGGCGAGTCACCAGGCCGTTGTGCAAGATTTGCTTGAAAGACAACGATCATATGAGGAGCAACTGGCCCAATTTAGGCAAGCACATGCTTGGAGTTCTTAAGGTGAGCAATTGCAAGTGGAAGACCCCGCCCACACAAGAGCGCCGATTCTGAATAACGATGAGGACCCGTATCCAATTTATGGTGAAGATGAGGAGGTGGAGACCGAGGATGATGATTGAAGTTGGACCCCGTTGATGTGCTTTTATTTATTGTGTTTTTATTTATTTTTGTGGTTCGTAATATTTGGGGAAGTTTCTTATGCTTTCCAGTATAATTTCTACTTATGGTTTGTACTATTATTCCGTACAATTTTAATTTCTTGCTGCGAGACCTAATATTTTATGTGTGCTATTACTTTAATTTGTATTTTTAAATATTTTTTTTAAAACAATTAATTATAAAACAATTTAAAAACATTTTTTCAAATAATTTAAAATAATTTTTAATTTTTAAATAATTTTTAAATAATTTTTTTAATTTAAAACAATTTAAAAACGTTTTTTAAAATAATTTTAATAATTATTTTTATTTATTTTTATTTTTAAAATAATTTAAATTAAAAAACAACTAAAAAACTTTTTTAAAATAATTTTAAATGATTTTTATTTTAAAAATAGTGAAATAAAAAACTAATTAAAAAAGTTTTTAAAAATAATTTTAATAATTATAATTAATTGTTTTTATTTTTAAAATAATTTAAATTTAAAAAAAAACAATTAAAAAACGTTTTTTTAAAATTTTTCGCCATGCATTTTACCAGGGTAGCCCCTCGCAAATTTGTCAGGGGCGTGCCCCTCGCAAAGCTCATGTCACTGTTCGGGTCAGACGATGTGACATGTGACAGTGCTTTGCAGCGTGGCAGGAAAAAGGGACAGTTGAATCAGACATTTGTCAAGGGTTATACCAGGAGAAAAGCCAGGAATTGTCCCAGGGAATTTGCCAGGGGTAGCCCCTCGCAAATTTGCCAGGAGCTAAAGTCCTGACTTTTCCATTTGCGACGCCCTGTTTAACGAGGGATTCTGCTCCTCGCAAAGGCCCTAGCAAATTGCTTTTTGCCAGGGCTTTTCGCGTTTTCACAGGGATTTTGCCCCTGACAAATTCCCAGATTTCTGGTAGTGATGGAAATGATCATTATGGGGGGTTGAAGCAGTTATCGGGAAACCTGTGAAACTACCTAAAAGACCTAAGGTAGTTAGGGACAAAATATTCAAGAGGGCGGAAGACTTGAAATCTCATCGTTTGTATAAGTCTGAAAATTGGTGTTGTTTTGCCTCATGCGCATGATTGCTTGTTTCAGTATCCTTTCTGCTGGTGCCTTATTCGTGAGGCGCACACTTGCGAACAATTTTGTATATTCGTGTTTTCATCATAGTTTTAAGTGATAAGAGTGAGATAAACTAGGGTTTATCAAATGGGGAGATTCTTGGGAGATCAAATGTTAAGAATTGAGTACTTTTGAGTTATTCTTTAGGGTTGGGAATCAATCTAAAAACTTCGGTGAGTGAAATTATTGAGTCTCTTGATCAAGGAAAAAACTTGGAATAAGGTAATAATTTTTTATCATTGAAGGCTAATTTCTTGTAACCCGTATAATCCTTAAACCAAAGAGCTGAGAATGGACAAAGAATCATTACCATATTCATGAAAATTGTTTTGGGAATTAGAAGAAGGCATGGTAAATTTAGTTTTGATAGTGTAGAAAATAAAGTTGGAAGATTAGTGATAACAAAAAATTCAAAGAGCATTTTGTCAATAACTAAGTGATTGGATTCAAGTGGTTAACGAAATCCCTTAGGACGAATCGTTCAAGAGAATCCAAAGTCGATTTCTGGTGGGAATAACTCTTGATCAGACTTTACTTATCTTCTGAGCAAATTTCAGAATACTAGAGCCTCATTCCCATAGGAGCCGAAGCGTTAGCGCAAAAAAAAGCATTACGTCAAGAAGTTTAAAAGAGCATAATAAGTAAGAAAAAGTGGATAGGGTAAATCGACTATGTCTATTTTTTAGGGAACTCTGCTCTTAATCTGGGAAGTGTGTTGGTCTATATGACAAGAAAGAATATGCCCTAGAGGGGGGGTGAATAGTATTTTTCAAAATTTATCGAATTTTTAGCGAAAGCGTGTTTGAAAACAATTTGACTTATTCGATTTGTGCTCGAAACGATAACAATGACAAAGAGATTAAGACAATGAAAAACACAATAAGATTTACTATTAAATTGAGAGATTCAATTGCTAAATCTTAATACAATCAACTATCAATAATTCTCAACACAATTTACAAAACAAGACAATTCTCAAACCAAACCTAAGAGCAATAAATCGAGCTATTACTAATGAACACAAGGTATATGAATTTGATGAATTGAAACTTGATTGAACACAAATGTGATCAATATTGAGTTAGAGAGAAAACTTAATTCAATGAATCAAAACTAGGTTAACAATTAAAACTTATATCACATTCAAATCAACGAGCAACAATTATCAAAGATTCATATACATAAATTAACACGAAGTAAAAGAGGAAATGGAAAAGAAACGACACCGCGATTTATAGTGGCTCTCCCTTTCGTCCTCGCATCGGGATACCTCCACTATTCTTGATAGAAAGCGTCTCTATCAAGGACTTCCACTAAAATAGAAATTTGATTACAATGTTGTGATTACAAGAACTCCTTCAATTACCCTAATTTTCAATTCCTATGCAACCACATCCCCCAATCTTCAAGTACCCCTTAAAATTGGTGTTTCTTCAAGTCTTTGAATCCTCAATCACCCATGCAATCCTTGAAGCTCTTTCCTTAAACTCCGATCCTCAAGACTACTATTTAAATAATATTCATGTAATTCAACAACATCGAGGTATTACAATACATCAAACAGCTCATGCTAAATTCTCATAATAAAAATTTCATCAAAATATACTCAGATCACATCGGAATAAACGTCTCAACAAATATCATCTTGGGTCACATCATGAAAATCTCAAAAGCATAAGTACATCAACATCATGATCGTATAGATCCAACAACGATAATCCAAAATAATACAATCCCTAACATTCCTAGATTAGAGCACCTAATCTAGACATCCTCAAAAGAATAAAAATGAGTAGCCATGACGCCATCCTCAGCAACACTCACCAAGCAAGCTATTCCTCAACTTGCACATCTACTACTACGAGGATGCAGGCGACAACAAAGCCACTGGAGGGTAAGATATACGTTCAACAAAAAGGATCAATAAATGCATGTAAGTTCAGGAAAAACGATAACATCATATAAGCATGCATCATAAAAAGCCTGGTTACAAACACCAACATTTTGAAACAAGACTTACGCATCTTACATAGCATATACTCATCAATAAATAATATTTAACTCAACTATATTTCATCAATAATAATCATCAACTTAACTATAAGTCATTCACATCTCATCAATAATACTCATCAACTCAACTGAAAGTCATCAACAAATAATCATCAACTCAACTATAAGTCATCAACAAATAAATCATCAACTCAAATATAATTCATCAACAAATAATCATCAATTCAATTGTAAGTCATCAACAAATAAATCATCAACTCAACTATAATTCATCAACAAATAATCATCAACTCAACTCTAAGTCATTCACATCTCATCAACGTCATCAATTATACATTTACCACATAAATGCACAAGTTCACACCAAAACATTACCACGTATGACTCATCATGTTCATGCAATGCGCCTATCACAACTCTACGTGCATGTGGTACCAAGTTTTTGGATACAAGAGGTCTGTTACTGAGTGATCTCACGACATGTTGGATTATCAAAACCCTCAGCATGTTGGATTATCAAAACCCTTGGCATGTTATCATCAATTCACAACTCGACTAACTATGTATGCATGGACACCACGTATAGACTCGACAATGCACTCATCATGCTGTTATATAATTCACTCCATCATATAACATATCTCCACATCGTCACTACAAGTCATGTTATCATCACAACATCATTTCATCACATTCATCATGCTTGATCATCACAACATCATTTCATCACATTAATCATGCCACAAATATCATTACATAATTAATTCACCATAGTCATCATGTTTAACCATCAACACATCATAATCATAGTAACATCATGCTTTCATTCAACATCAATTACATAGTTCACAAACCATGATTAATCAACACAAGATTCCATTAACCTAACATTAACTAACTCATCATTATCTCATATATTTAATCATGATTCATCATCATTCATACATCATTTGTTATTTAACAAGTTCACATGCAACTTACGGCTCAATTAAAAATAATTCACAAATTCAATTCACCTATTTCCATTCCTAAGTTATCTTTAATCATACATCATGTTAATCAACCATTATCATCACAATTAAACACCTACTAATCAAGTTTAGGGGTTTGGGAACCATTCACGTGCATTGGATACCTCAAAAAGTCACAAAAATAGGGTTTCCCCACATTGCCAGGGTCGCATGGTCGTGCTCAAAGGGCGCACGGTCGTGCTGACCAAGTGCGAATGACACGCACGGTATGTGCCACAGGGGCGCACGATCGTGTGTGGTCACCAGGTCAGGATTTTCCGATTTTTGTATTTTTCGCGAAAATACCGTTTTCAACATCGTTTTTCGATCCAATTCGCACCAAAATCGTTCCAAAGCCTTAAACCAATTAAATCCAATCATTAACACCTCAAACTTAATTTAGACAACTTACTCATAATCAATTTTCATCAATAATTACCATGTTTTCCAATTAATTCAAACATCGTCTCAAAAGTTCATCTTCACCAACAACTTAACAAGCAAACATGACATAATAACAGCAACAACATTTCTCCATGTTATACATAATCAAAATCACTTATCTTAATTATCATAACAACAACTTATTCAATTTAAATACAACTTAATCATTTTCACTCAATTAATTAATTTTCACCCAAAACACCACAACAACAACTTAATTCATAACAAAACCACATAATCTCATGAATTCTCAACCTAAACACATACCCATGCTCAAAATCAGCTTAATAAACCATAAACAACATAAATTATCATGTTCTACACCAAATTCATCAAAATTTACAAAGTTACCAATTCACTATAACCAAACATGAATTTTGACATAAACAAAACATGATTTCATCAATCTTAACATATTCAATTTAACCATGATAATAAGAGCACGAATTTCACAAAATCAACATCAAATATCATGAAATTAACATAATCAAAAACATCCAGACTACACATTTGCTTATTAACTCTGATTGGTGAAAATAATCTTCCCCCTTACCTCAAATATTCACTTCTCTAAGCTCTCCTAAGCTGAATTCCTCTTCTCCTTTGTGTTCTTGAGCTTTCGCCTCTACTTCCTCTCCAAGCCTCTTCTTTCTCCCTTGCCTCTCTCAAAATTTTATGTGAAATTATTTAACATAGTTCACTAACACACACACTTCTTTAAATATAATGGGTTAGGGTCACTCACACTAATGGACTTAGTCACATCAAACTCTCATAAATGTTTCTCTACACTTTTACTTCACTTAAACCTCTCATTTTACTTATACACCACTATTCTCTAAAATTCAAATTTCTACTTCTAACATAATTACAAAAGTGTCACTCACTCAAAAATGACTAAAATACCCTTAATCACTAAAAATCCACTAATCCACCAATCACACACAAAATAAACAACTAACAAATATAAATACATAAATAATAAATATATCGATTATTAAATAAATCTAATACTGAAAATCGGGCTGTTACAAGAACCCCCAATACCTTGGAGGTGGAATGAAATTACTCAATTCACTTTACATCCTTGATTCCCAATCAATATCCTTGAAATCAATCAACTTACAATCCATATAGCACTCTAGCAATCTAGGACTCAAAGACCACAATGATTCTTAGAAAAAGTGTTTAATATGAAGAACAAATGGAAAATGAGGTTTGGAGACTCTAGAGAAAATAGATGCAAATGATTCAGTAGTTTGGGTGTTATGAGGATATGACTATATATAGAAAGGAGTGGCAAGTGCAAAATTTTGCCAAAAAACAACACAATGAATCGAATCACTAAATGTGTGAATCGATTCAGATAGCTCAAAACAAGAAAACTGATCTATGAAGATTGATACAATTCAAACAATATTTGAATCGAAACAGAGTGTCCCAGATGCAGGTTGATACAATTCAAAGAACAATAAATCGATTCAACAAGGCAAAAAAACAAGACCAGAAGAAACCAGTGATATGAATCAAAACTAATCTGATTCGATTCATGAATGATACTATTCATCAATTCATGAATCGATTCAAAATGCACAAGACAAGTGGAGAGATGGAGGACACATTTCATGATACGATTCAAAACATTTTGAATCGAATCAAACAGCTAGAAAAATAATTTGACCATACAAAATGAAGTTTTCTATATATAAACAACACTCAAGACAACAAGAGACCATATGACACAATGAGGCAAGGATTGTTAGGTGCTTTAACATGATTCTAGACTATGACTACCAATATTTAAACATCATCAAATTAAACTATCTAATAACATCATCAAAACACAAACTTATAACTACACATAACTTCAAAGTGGGTAAGGTAAGTCTTAGTTGAAGGGTAGCATCACTTATCGGTTGAATCAACCATTAGAAGGGAGGCAGAATGATTACCACAACTAGTTTTTCGTATTAATTACAATGAGACTTTATAATTTAACTTTTTTTTGTGGAAGAAGTTAAACTAGTCCATCCAAATTGACATCGTAGAGAATCGAACTTGAGACCTTAAGGAGGAGCATATTTCAAGATCCAAAGTCAACAACACCATACCAACGCAAGTAGGTTATAATTTAATTATCTTACGTCACACTATCTCCAAATACATGAATTTCTAAAATGATGAAGGAGGACAATTGTTTACACTAAAAAATAGTCAAGTTGTTAGCTAAAAATGGTCTACAATCGAGTTTAGAGCGAGTCAAATTAAATACACACAAATCCAACATAACCGAATCTTGCTAAGGTTAGGGATGACAATTGGACCCAGGCCTGATGGGCACACGCAAAAAATACTCATAATGGGTAGGGTAAAACCCCACTTTCATGGGTTCGGGCTTGGGTCCGGGTAATTACCCGCAAATTTAAATGGGTATGAGCTCGGGTATGGGCACTATACTACCCAGCCCCACAACCCGCTTATACATATTTATATAATATGATAAATAATTTATTTATTTTTTACTGTACAATTAATTTATTTATTTCGCTATTTAAGCCTAAATCTTGGCCTAAAAACTGCTTAATTTATTTGAAATTTCTTGGATCATATTTTTATTCAATTGTGATGTTTTTTATTGTTTTTTCATAGTTAAAGTGCGAGTAATGAGTGCGGGTATGAGCACTTAGGTGTCAAAGGGTATGAGGAAGGGCCCACGAGGGTATGGGCTCGGGTACGGATATTTTTTATAAACGCGGGCATGGAGAGAGGTACTATAGTACCCTACCCATGTGGTACCCATTGCCATCCCTAGCTAAGGTGTAGTAGAGACTACTTAGTCATTTTAATGCAAAAATAGACTTAAAGAAAAACGTTTACAATTTTGAATATCAAATTGTATATTTACTCCCCAATATATACATAATAATACATCACTTCCCTCTTCTTCTTCTTTTTACCAGCGCAGCCCATAGCATCAATCAATTGTTATATCATTAAGTGTAAATACTTCACTTCTTTAGGTGTCTAAGCATCACACGACTCTGTACAATTAAAGCATGGGTTTTACGTATGTTAATATGTTTGCTACAATAACTAAATTTCTCTTTTATAAATTTAATAGTTTCTGGAAGAAAAAAAAACAAAAATAAGATCAAAAGAAAAAGACATCGTGATAATTTGGGTAAGTAAGTGCTCTAGCACCTCCCACAAGCCACAACACACATATATATAGATATGGATGTCTTCTAAGAAAGTCCAAAACAAAACCGCGTTGGCGTTGGCGTTGGCATGCCTTCTAAGACCCAAATTTAAAGAACCATAGGATATGGATGCATGAAAGAAGCCCTATCATATATTTATAAAAATGTAAAAGACAAGTTGATAACTATATGCTACTAGTGTGGATCTAATTTAAAACGAGGAGTGGATCTAATTTAAAAACTATATGCTACTAGTATAAAAAAAGATCATTTACTATACTTAGTTTTTTATACATTAAAAGTTAAATTAGAGAGGCATGCCTAACATTTCTTAAATTTTAGTCTAGTCCCCCTAAATAATTTTTGGCAAAATTACACACGTGGGTCCTTAACTTAATTGCATATTGATTTTCAAACTTCATATCTATAGTTTTATTTTCTTTTGCCTTCTCGGACACTAGTATATAATGGAGTGTAAATTTTTTAAGAGATAATTATTGAAATTTTATCATATATGGTAGTTTATACAATTTTTTTTTAAAATGTATATTTTCAATATTTATATACTATAATGTGATCATTTTTTTTCATAAATACTAATATTATTACTAGTTTAAAGGACATACAATTTCATTGTCAAATTTACACAAGTAGTGGACGTCCTTTAAGTCTATTATCATTTAGATACACATGTAAATTATAACGTAATAAACTTTTTTTTGGGTAATAATAAAGATACCAAAGAAGTTGGGCCTAGAAATTAACTAAATTTTCAATGTGACAAATCATATTCAAATTTCGATTAAAAGAGATATTCACAATGTCTAAGGCGCGGGAATATGACAAAACAATAGATAAGGATCTACAACAAAGCTTATTTTAGGTCTAGGCCAGATTATATATATTAAATAGACAAGGTTAAAACTTTTTAAAATGACTATTTAACTAGAAAGGTAGGATTTCAAAGGAAACCTTTAAGCCTATAAGACCAACCTACTTAAGCAAATATAAATATATATTTTTTTAGTTATTCTTATTATATAAGATTTTGTATTGAGTTACACATTTTCATTTCTTTTCTTTACGAAAAAACATTTTCAAAACCTTATAGCAATAGACTCTCATATAATGTCATACTCTTTAAATCTTATTTTAAATTTCAAAATAGAACTTAATCTCATTGATCATGAAAAATATATTTAAGTAAACTTCATGTCATATACAAGCTTTCATAAAACATCACACCAACCTATATTTGGTTGAGTGACGACATACATATTTTTGCATCCAACACTACCTAAACGTAAAAATATAAAAGCTCCGGTTTATAGTTGTGAACAAATACATACTGGATAATGTATCCTACCGTAAAAACAAACAGACCGTAAGATATATAAGATGCCAAACTTGAGTCTTGAATTTTTCATGTTCATGCTTAATTTAATCTTACAAAACCTAACTTGAAATAATCTATTTTCACCCCTAAAACTAAAAGGGCTCAACATGCCTTTAGGACTCGATCCTCTAAACAAAATTTGCCTTAGGACTAGATAGAATCTATGGAAAAAATAAATAAAGTTAATAACAAAATATTAATAACAAAATAACAAAAAATATTAATAACAAAATAACAAAATATTAATAATTAATAAAAAAAAATATAAACACCGAAAAAAAAAACTATATAAACCGACTCCCGCTATAATGTTAAGCAAATCACAAACACATTACAACAACAAACCCTTCTCTCATTCATTTCATGGATTCCTCCAATCGCTCCTCCGTCATCATCATCGGCGCCGGAATCTCCGGTAACTTCCGCCACCACACCATTCACATCTCTCACTTTCTGAATCAAATTCACTCAAACACGTTTCTCAATTATTCCTTTCTCTTTCTCTCTCTGATTTCTCTCTTTTCTCTGATTTGAAGGTATCTCTGCGGCGAAAGTGTTAGCCGAGAACGGCGTTGAAGACATAGTGATCCTCGAAGCGTCGGACCGAATCGGCGGCAGGATCCGTAAGGAATGTTTCGGTGGCGTGTCGGTGGAACTCGGTGCCGGTTGGATCGCCGGCGTTGGAGGTCGAGAAGCTAATCCTGTTTGGGAACTCGCTGTTCAACATAATCTCAAAACGTGCTTTTCTGATTATAGCAATGCTCGCTTCAACATCTATGATCAAAGGTTCGTGAAAGTCATCACATTCGTTTTTTCTTCAATTTTCATTTTCTTTTTAAAAATTTTCTTTACAAAAATAGTTATTTACGGTTACGATTTGCAGTGTAAACGACGTCGTTTCACTCGGTGCTGTTTTCGCTTACGGTTACGGTTCTTAATATTGACGACATCATTTTGCTCTGTTTTACGATTTATCGAGTTTTTTTTTTTTTTGGAGTTGCAACGATAACTGAGAAGTTTCATTTTAACGAACGAAATTCCACAACGGACAAAAAAGTTTATTTTTCATAATTTTTATTCAATACTTTTTCTTCTTTTAAATTTAGCTGAAACGACGTCGTTTGCTTCTTTGATCTGTTTTATGATTTTATATTGGAAAGTAGTTGCCGCACCGACCATTCTGATGGAAGGTGTTTCCTACATTAGTCGTGTCAGTGTCTAATATCAACACGACACCATCATAAAAACACAAATCACTGAGTTATTTTATCAAATTATTATCTGTGACGACATTTTGTATCAGTATCAGTGCCCCTGTTCGTGTATGTGTTAGTGCTTTATATTGCACTGATAACTAAGAAGTTTCTTTTAACAGCCAAAATTTCTAATAGAATAAAACCGTATTTTTCCTTCTAATTTTTTTATTTAATTTCTTTTGTTTTTACGTTTTTAGTTGCTCTGTTTTGTGATTTTGGAGTGCTGAGAATTTTTTTTTTTTGTGGTGGTTGCATTGTAGTGGAAAGTTAATTCCGAGTGGAATCGCTGCTGACTCATACAAAAAAGCAGTTGACTCAGCGATTCAGAAATTGAGAAACGATGAAGAAGAAGATGAAGCCAATGATGATGGCAACAAAGTAACGAAACCGTCTTTGTAAGTGCAAATTCTTTTCGTGTCGTTTTCAGCCGTTAAAACGATTTTGTTATGTGTTGCGTTCTGTTGTGACTCTTTAACTATATCCTCAATTATTTCCTTTTTGAATTGTTTACTTTTACTTTTACCTTTTTTGTTTCTTTATGTTGTTAATTAATTTTTTTTCTCTGTTACTATTTTAGGACGCCTAAGACGCCAGTAGAACTCGCCATTGATTTCATTCTGCATGATTTTGAAATGGCAGGTAGGTGGTGTATTGTTTAATTATCACTCTTAATTTGTGTAATCAAGCTAGTCTCACATTTTTTTATAAACCAAGCAATTTGACTAAGTGGATAATAACTCTACACCAAAAAAAAAAAGAAAAAGAATAATTTAACTTTGATTTCTAAATAGAATAGTTTTTGAATAGATTTTACATCTCTCAATCGAATCCAAATTAACATCGTCTCGTTTTCATTGGACATGTTTTACTCATCTCTAGTATGGGTCTCGTTTCTATTGAAATAGGAGAGTTAACTTCAAAACGAAAAACTCAATTTTATTTAATATTACAGAGCTAGTGTAAGACTCATTTTGATTAAAAAATTTCAATTTTAAAATTATTTTTGTTTTGATTGAATAGATTAGGCCCACCATTTCAATGATAATTTGGATATTTACTAAAAAATGAAAAAGCTCAAAATTTGTGTTTATGGGTTTGTAATAAATTAGTCAGAAATTGAAAATGGGGTTATTTAAAGAAAAAGGACGAAAGTAGGATAACTTTTTAGGGACCATTGTGATTGTGTGTATGATTTGTTCACTTGTTAAATTTGTGTACATTTTTTGTCTCTGTTCTAAAATTGGAGATTAATTAGCTTTGAAAAACTGTAAGCAGAAGTGGAACCAATATCTACATATGTAGATTTTGGGGAGAGAGAATTTTTGGTTGCGGATGAAAGAGGGTACGATTACTTGCTATACAAAATGGCTGAAGACTTTCTCTTCACATCGGAGGGTAGAATCTTGGATGATCGTCTCAAACTCCACAAGGTACATTTCTTTGTAATAAATACCTTTCTCTGATTGAGATTTTTACTTTGTTAAAAAAGGATTTTTTTGTTGGCCCCTACCTGTTTATGTGTCAGTACCCTGTTGGCTTGTCTGTTTGCTTCACCATTTAGCTCGTGAAAAAAAAATATCTGTCTTTATTTGCCCTCTGTTTTTTCCCTTTTGCTATTTTCTTATCTGATTTTGACTACTTTTATTTTAAGGATAAGTAGATAAGACTTTTTAATTCATACAATAAAATATAAATATTAAATACTGAAGCTGCTTATTTTGTTATCTCCAAATCCTGTGCTTTTGGAAAAGGGAAAATAAAAACAATTGATATGTCGTACAATTTTAAGTCCTCACATCTTTATTAAAAGCCATGACAAAAACTTTCAGGCCTATAGAGAAATATTCAGAACTATTTATTAAAAACAATGACAATAACTTTTAGGCGTATTAAATATATCCAGAAATGTTTTCTCATATCTCACAAAGGGAAAAATAAAGAATATATAATGTGAAATAAAAAAGTCAGCGTTAAAATATATTTGACCATACCACTTTCTTCAATTGATTAATAGGCAGACTTATTTGGTTAAAGGGTCAATATGTAAAATATAATTTCAAGTTATGATCAGCTGCCATGTATGTGGGAAAAAATCATTCTTGAAATTAAGAAAACTTATACGTGTACAAACAATTTAAGCATTGAAGATTTGAATGATTTTTTTAAATTGAACATATTATGAATTGTTTTTCTCATTACACAATTCTCGGTGTTTTTTTTTTTTTTTAAGAATCAATTCTCTGTTTCTTGTTTCTTCTCTTCTTAAGCTCTCTTTGTTTCTTCCCTGAAAAAAATTAAATTTATATTTTTTGTATTATATTGCCCTGATCAAATTTTGTATTATATTTTCAGTTAAAATATTCTGCCATCAAGAAGTTTTTACAGGGATTTAATTTGCGATCTAAATAAATAAATAAATTATAAAATTTTAATAAATGGCATTTCACTTGACATTGAATTAATTAGTTTTGACTTACTATAAAGTCGTTATTGTTGTATACAATAAAATAATGGAGACTGATCTTTCAACCCCAAATCTGCAAGCATGTGAAACTATAAATAAATAAATAAATAAAATTCAAAAAGTCTGTCCTATTTTATTTTATTTTTGAAAAGAAAAAGTCTGTCCTAATTCCTATAACATCTTTCTTATATTTGTATGTGGGGGTACGTATGTACAGCTGTTGTTGCATTTGCATATATATTCACGTTTTTCTGAATAAAGTCTACTATATAATATTACTTGAAATCTTTTTAGTTATCATTTCAACGTTTGAATACTAGTAAGCAGGTCGATCTCACGATGTGTTTGACTATCTGCTGCATATACTCAATGCTTACAGTGTTACATCAAATGCCGAAACATTTTAGAGGACCTATAGTACAGGCAAAATTTGACCTACAATTAATATCTTCTATCTCAATCAATTTTAAGGCATTTTACTCATAAATCAGTAGGTCCCAAAGTTCCAATTTCAGTTACCAGTACACTATTTGAATTGACGCAATTCCAATTATCTATGGTGATCTGTCATTTCATATAAAATAACAACAGGGAAGAATTGAGTCTTGTCAATTTCCCCATTCATATATTGGGTCATAGTAGCTCAGTTGCTCGAAAATTAGAAACCAATGAATTATTATTTAAGCATGATTTTTTCCCACATACAATGGCAGTACATTTATAAGTTTCAAGGCTCAGTAGCTCAGTTGCAATAAGTTTCAAGCCTTGTGAGCAATGCATAGGGTTTTTATATATTAAATGTTTAATTATATAAAAATAATTTTTTTTTGAATGACTTGAATATAAACTGTGATATACTTTTAGTACTCCCTGACACAAAGAAAAATAAAATAACAACTTAGATAATAATCGATTCATTTACATTTAATTTATTTAGTTCCATTTTATTTTCTTAAAACAACTAAAGTTTGAAACAAAAAATAAAAAAGTTTGTCCATTTTCCTTTATTATTGAAAAAACTCCAATAAATCTGCAACAGGGTCGTACTCGAATTCCACCCAGGTTCCTCTGTAATGTAATAGTAGTAAATCTTTCCTTGAATTCATTGGTTGATTTCAAGGGTTGACTGCTCAGATTCTCATGCGATGTTATTGTATGGGACTTTGTTTTACTCTTACTCCTCCATTTGACTGCAATTGTTTTTGTCCTGTCACTGAGTTCATTTTACTAGGCAGTAGAAACTTCTTCATCACACAGTAGTAGTACTGGAGAATTTTGAGCTGAACTATGATTTTTTGCATGGAATTATACAGGTCGTCCGGGAATTGCAACATTCAAGAAGTGGTGTTACGGTGACCACAGAAGATGGTTGCGTTTACGAAGCCAGTTATGTGATTCTGTCTGTTAGCATTGGTGTTCTCCAAAGCGACCTACTTGCCTTCAATCCACCCTTGCCTGTACGTTTTCTCAATACATATTCTCCTTTATTTACTCTTAGGAGCCCCGTGTAATCAAGCAAGCTAGCTGTAGAATATTGTATGATATGGGTGGTGGGATACATTTATTGGTCCCGGATATGTGGACACCTCGTGCTTCTCACGCTGATAGTATTTTTTAAGGTCATTCATTAATTTGAGAACTTGTCACCAACATGGTGAAAATGGAATCTCTAGGTGTGGTTCTTTCCGTCTATAAAACGGGTCCCTACAGCAGGAATTTCCATTCTGTTTACAGGTTGTGGCCCCCTAGTCTTAAATTTATTGGTTGGGAATGTAAAGAAATGTAGGGATAGCTAGGTTTTGTATTAAATTGAGCTCTCTGGTTGATGACGCTAGAAAGTAGATTTTCGAGGTGTCTTCATATGCATAAACCAGGGATGGCATGATCCACGGTATCAGTGATCCATAGTCTCATTGTTGATGTCTATTAGCCCTCTTGGTTAGGTTGACACGTGGACAGAAGAGGACACCAACTTAATTGGTCAATTTACATAGCTGCACTATGTGTTCTTTAGAATACGGCAAATTCTTGTTTATCCGTTAATAAAAGTTGGTAATACTATCTATGTTGAGTTGGTCCAATCAAAACAATGTATTTATATAACATTAAAAATAATAGAAAACAAATAAATAATTTTGATCGGTGTCAACTCAGCATGAGTTGTGTTATCCATCTTTTATTGATGGATACCCAAGTTGTCACCTTAGACATGATTGCGTTCTAAATAAATAAAAAATCAATTGACTGTTGCTAATTAGAGTGAAAAATGAAGCTAAGTAAAACAGTGATGTTTCATTTGTAATGTACGAGCTAATCTTGAATATTTGGTAATATTCAAGATTTTTGAGAAGCCTGGATAAGGACTAATGCTCTGCCACTAGTTAAGACTTAACAAAAATATAAATATGGCCTAAACCACTGTGGGGGGGGGGGGGGGGGGGGGGGGGGGGGGTATGAGAGCAACCTGTTGTTGCATGTTATTCATCTAGGCTAAGTCATGGTACATAATCACAGGGCGCTGATTAGCTAAGGTCTAAAGGACCTGTTGCATGACCCCTTAAATAATTATCAATTTTAAGTTGTACAAGATATTCATATGAACACGTAATGTACTTGATCAAATGTATGGAATTACCAATGATATGAGGTCATCAAATTAAACAATTATGGGATTATGATATATCATCGAGGTTATTTGTCTTTTCCATGAACTTATTTGTGTTTTAGTCGTATAATCATCCCTTCAGTGATGTTATTATTAGTTAATACATTTTGTCTTGTTAAGCGATGTATACTTGTCAGATTCAATAATTCCATGATGAATAAATAATGAAACAGAGGTGGAAATTGGAAGCCATCGAGAAATGTGATGTAATGGTGTACACCAAAATCTTTCTGAAGTTTCCGTATAAGTTTTGGCCATGTGGACCCGAAAAGGAATTCTTCATCTATGCTCACGAACGGAGAGGCTATTACACATTTTGGCAGGTTTGTTTGAAATTCTCCTTAATGGTTGTCAGCTCTTTTTTTAGGATGTGTTTTCTTTTCTTTTCTTTTTTAAATTTTTTTACCAGTTTGAAGAATTTTTTTTTTCTCATTAGGGTAACAGAGAATCAACTTAGCTTTAGGTTGTCTATTAAAATAAAAAACTTAATTTTATTTAGGTGAAGTTCTATGGAAAATGTGTTCAATCGGAAAGGCAATTGAAATCTCTAAGAATGTATTTAGATGACTATTATCAAGGATTAAGTTAGTATTTTGGTATGTTATAAATTTAAACTTTTTTAAATAATAACATGATAAAAACCATATAACATTTCAATCACACTTTCTTCCCCTTTTCTCTCGTCCAAAACATACACTTGCATTGTCCTTGGCACTCAGTCAGTCACCTTTAGTTAAATCATCGATGTTGATCTGTCCGGTGACGAACTAATGGAGGCAACGGTGACGGATAATGCTCCGGTACGGTGGTGACGAATTCTTTACGGTGGGACGAAAGATGCATGCAGACACGTTAACACTCTTACGCTCAAGTCAGTGTAGGAAATGAGATGAAATGTGAGAAAAGTGTGAGAAAAGTGAATTATACCTTGTGGGTGAAGCTAAGTCACCCTTATATAGGCTTGTGTGAGAATAACCGTCTCCGTGAAGTGCGGCGCCTCATCAGGAGGCCGTTGGAAGACACGTGTATGGTGTCTGATGCACGGAGTGTGCTTAGGTAGGGTGAGCACACCATAGTTAGAGTGTTCGTCCAAGTAACGTGCGTTGATCCGGCGGACTCCTTGTCCACGTGTACGTGTTGGATTGACTTTCTAACCGGTCCAAAACAGATGTTGATACCACTATTGAGTCATAATGCGATCATGGAGAGCATCTCGTTGAACTAAGAGCTACTACACAAGTGGCGAATCTTAAGGCATTAAGTATATAGATTTTCTCACTTATATTTGTTAAACATTGACTTTTTCATGTAATTTACCAATAGTTTCCCCTCCAAACAGAAAAATGGAATAATTGCTATGCTGTCAATTTTGTTTCTCGTCATGGTACTTGCCGCTTACCTAACCTTACGGATCAAGTTGAACACTTGCATCTTGTTTTAGATGATTTAAAGAGTATAAACTAAAAGTAATGATTGCTTTGCTTACTAATTGTTAAAAAAATTAATAAAAACGATTGTCCTGATGCTATGGATTTTAATACTACGTTTTCATTGTTTATGTGCTGTGCATGTGAGTCACATGCTTCATCTTAGTCTTCTGCTGGCAATAGAATTTGCGGTATATCTTGATTTTTGATGAAGTAGCTTAAATAAACTTATCAAGCTATAATAATTAATTCAAAATTGTGGCTTTTGTTTGTATCCCCTTATTGGGGCTAAACACTACGGTCAAACATTAAATACTTGTCATATATGATTAACAAATTCTTTGTATACCATCTGTGAAATGGAAGTTTCTTGTTTAAGTCCTAGTGCGCTCATGATAAATTGAATTTAATCAATCTTACTACATTTTTTCCAAATCTGAGTTAATTATCAGTTGAATTTCATGATGAGTTTTTAACAATTGGGTACAATTCCATAGCATTTGTATATTTTGTTCTTGTCCGGTACAATTCCATATAGCCGAAGACTAAAATTGATAAAACCAGCTTTTTTTTATATGGAAGAATAGATTTAGCTGTATTCTCCCTCCCTGATTTATGCAAGCTGGCCTAGATATTTATTTATTTATATTTTGGAGTTGTAATTTTGACCTTTTTAGGCACACATGATAATAAATCCTGATCAGCTACACCTATTACCATTTGTCTTATATTGATAATATTAATTATTTCCTAGGAAGGATGACAATGATATAGTATTTTTTCCTCTTACTACTGTTAGCAAATATATTTAATGATTCATTTTCTTTCTGTGATGTTGTAATGCTGATATTCCTTGGAGTTTTCTGTGTAAATTTCGTAAAGTGAGCTGCTCCTTGATTGTTTTCCTATTTCATATGGAAGATTATGTAACCTAACATATTTCAAACTATAGTATAATATTATTATAAATTGGTGTAAATTGAATTATACAGCACTGTAGAAATTTGGTGCAGGACATCCATTTCCAATCTTGCCAATATACAAACCCTATGCAATAATGCATTGACTTTGGATCTAAACTTATGTGGTGTATATGAAAATAATTGAATTCAGAATCAAATAAGAACATTGGTGATTGTATTGTCTAGTCCCTTTGCTTATTCATCCAACACAGAAACATAATATTGTAATTATCTAGGATCTCTTTGCTTAGTCATCCAAATCACTTATCTGCTGATTTGTTTGTTACCAGCACATGGATAATGCATATCCTGGCTCCAATATCTTAGTCGTGACATTGACAAATGGAGAATCAAAACGCGTGGAAGCTCAATCCGATGAAGAGACCTTGAGAGAAGCTATGGCGGTGCTCAGGGATATGTTTGGACCCAACATCCCCGACGCTATTGATATACTTGTTCCCCGCTGGTGGAATAACAGGTTTCAGCGCGGCAGCTACAGCAACTTTCCGATTATCTCCAATCGTAAAGTTTTTTATAATATTAAGGTAATAAGGTTTGCTTATCATGCTGCATTTTCATATTATTTAATCATTGTTTGATAATTCCCCTTTGAATATGTCTGCTCTTAAATATATCAATTGATGCTATAGCTATACTTGTCTTATATCAGTGCATGCAAAGACAAAACAGGGGATGACCTGGAGCTTACAGCTTGCTCCTATAATTAATTATCACTCTTCACTATAATTCTGTCTGCTTCACTGATGAATGTTTTGACGTACTAAATATAATCACATGCATTTATTTAGGCCTTGAATTAAATATAATATGGTTTTGTTTGGTTAGATTTCATTACTGAAAAATGTTCCACAAAATAAAAAAGATTGTGTGGTCAAGGTACAGTACTATGTTCTGTACCTAAATGTCCTTTATTTAGCATGCTATACTGTTATTAAATTCCCATTAAATTATGAATCAAATAATTTGATGTTACTATCATTTTATGGTGCCCCAGCTCATTGATGAATAGGAAACAGAGCAGAATCCAATAATCAATATTTCGAACTATAGAAGCTTACGTGTAAATTTGATATTTGGAATATAAAACATAGTAGATGGTGTTTTGCCTTTTTATCTTAAGATCTTATGCTGTCTTTTGGTTTTTTGTTAGGCCTTTTAATTTGTACCCTTTCTTTAGTAATTTTAGGCCTCTGTGAGTCTGCTATTCATGTATAAAATTGCACTTTTAAAATTATAAGGTATAAAATTGAAAAGCTAATCTTGTCACTTATGTTATTTGTCATTTTTTACATGTTTCAGGCTCCTGTCGGTCGCATTTTCTTCACCGGAGAGCACACCAGTGAAAGATTTAATGGCTATGTACATGGCGGATATCTCGCAGGTGAGTGTTATTTCAAGATTGTATTTCTAATGGTTGATAGATACCAAATTTCATAGCAAGTGGCCTTTTAACATTTAAAGAAAAATCATCTAAAGTGACATTTTAGGTATTCAATGAATTTTTTTATTTCAATTTTACCCTCAAATAAATATTGTGTATATTCTATTACTAGACTTTTATATTCCAATACATGTTTACGATAATTGTTAATACATTAAGAGTAATGTAGTAAAATTGTTGAACAAGTTAAACTATTTACTGTCAAAGCATAGATGGTAACTTATCAATAACCCCTAAGACCTCACATATGGATATCAATTTATTTCCCTCCTTGAAATCTTAACAGGTATTGACACAGGCAAAGCCTTAGTAGAAGAAATAAGGAAGGAAAATGAAAGAGAAAGTGAAAGCCAAACTCTATTGTTGGAACCTTTGCTAGCATTGACAGGATCATTAACAATGTCAAAGCCAGAAACCGTCTCCAATATCCATAAATGCGACATTCCTACACAATTATATCTCAGCGGCAAGCTTGGGATCCCAGAAGCCATATTATGACTATATGGGGTTGTAGAGAATCCCCTTGGAGATTATAAGAATCATAATTGATGGTATGAGAATCATCATTGCCTGGTGAGTCATGGTAATGTAGATTGATTGACAAAATACTGGAAGTATATGTTGGTGAGGTTAAGAGGTGATGGGAACACTGCACAGATGTCTGCTCATTTTAGTTCATTCCTCTCCTAATGGAGCCAACTAGGTTAAATTTTTTGAAGGGAATTAATTGGTATAGTCTTACGATTACTTTGTTCATTATAGCCAGAATATGTACGATTACAATGTAAGGATGCTAGCTCTTATTATTTTGATCCTAATTTTACTTGCAATACAAGTTCATCATTTTTTTGTGTATACTATCGTATGAATGATATTTATGATCGATAATAATATAGATAAATAAGGTGCTTCCTTCTCATTAATGTTCAAACTAAATATAAATCATTTTAGTTGGTTCACAAATTAAAATTAGCATTAGCAGCAAATTGGATAGTGGATACTGCCTCTGCAGAAGAAAATACAAAGGTGAGAGGAGAAAATGAGGACAGTGAATACAGAGTAAAATTGAGAAAGAGATGGAAACGATAAGGAGAGTTAAATATAGAATTAGTTGAAGAGGAACATAGTTTCATAAAAGGAGCTTAAATTTTATTTTCTTCAAAGAGTCTAGCAGTAAAAGTCACGCCCTAGTACAGAAAAGGGAGGAATTGATTTGAACATGCGTCTCATCATATCAAAGGTCTGACTTATTACCATTAAAATTGTGAGCAAATATCGTTACATCTTGCCAGAATGAAGCAATAAAACCTGCACTACAGTTATAGAAAGGAAAATGAGAAGAGTCTTTATAGTTGTAAATTTAAACAAAGGTTAAGATTATATACATAGGTAAGGCTAGCCCAATAAGGTAACTCTAGGCTCATGATGGCTAAGGCTAGCCCAATAATGTACCAGAAAAAAAAAAGGTAAAATGTTTGGCCAGATGGTGAAATATTCATCAGAAAAAAAGGTCAAATGTTAGACAAGGCTAATAAGGTTAGTCCAATAATGTAAGTCTAGAAATATCAGTCGTTATGATTAGTAGAAACATTTTCAATAATGAGGCATGTTGCTGTGATCTAGGTCTCTTCTGGTGTCTCTGTTCTTGAAAACACACAAGAAGGGGGGATTGAATTGTGTGGACTTAAAAACTTTTCTTTCTTTTCTTTCTCTGAACTTATGATAAGTTCAGAATCAGATTCTGAACCTTTTTCAGAGAGTTTATGCAGCGGATATAAAAGTAAAGAGAGAAGGAAAGAGAGACACACAATGTTTTTATACTAGTTCCTTCCACAAGTTGGAAGTAGTCTAGTCCCCCTGTCACTTACAAGAGATTTAACTATAATCAAACCGATTACAATTGCTCAGACCACAAAGGAAAGAGACTTCAATGCTCAAACACCTAGTAAGAGACTTCTAATGCTCAGAACACAAAGTAATGAGACTTCCCTGCTCAAGACACACAGTCAAGAGACTTCCAATGCTCAGAACACAAAGTAATGAGACTTCCCTGCTCAAACCACAAAGGTAAGAGACTTCTAATTGCTCAGAACACTAAGTAATGAGACTTCTGGATGCTTAGCACGCAGGCTAAGACTTTGTTTCAAACTGGTTTACAAAGAAAGAAGTTTGAGTTGAACACTTGATCAAATATCAGAGGTGTTCACTTAATACAACTCAGTTAAGACTCTAACACTTAAGGAATTCTAAGGTTTACAAGTTTGTAAGAATTCCTAACAGTTTTGTGACAGAAAATGTAAAACAGAGTGTTTTGCAGTTCAGGTTGCAGGTTGTTTTTCTGTACAGAGTCTTGGCAAATTTTCTTCAAAACTTCCACCCTTTTATAGACCATAAAAGAGCTGTTTAGATTGCCCAGGATTTCAGCAAGAGAGCCGTTGCAAGAGAGGCTAGGTCAGCTGAGTTTGTGTGCGTGAAAACAGAGCACACAAAGTTTGAATACATTCCTTAAAAGCTAGGGAATGTTTCTGAGAAGGAGGCAACAATTCCAATTAGCTGTTCTGACATTGCAGACATTAAATGCTGACAGAGACCACTGCTTTTCCTTAAAGAACTCAGACTTCAGAAGCTTCTTCAGGAACAGTACTTCAGAAGCTGGCTTCAGACTCAGGTCTTCAGACTCACCCTTCAGAAGCACTGTTCATCAGAAGCAGATCTTCAGACGTTACTTTTGTTGACCTTCAGACTCAGCCTTCAGACGTTGACTTCTGTTGACCTTCAGACTCAACCTTCAGACGTTGACTTCTGTTGACCTTCAGACTCAACCTTCAGAAACACCCTTCAGACGCAGTCTTCAGATTCTGCCTTTAGAAGCACCCTTCAGACGCAGTCTTCAGACTCTACCTTCAGAAGCTGCTTCAGACCCAGTTTTGCTTCAGGCTTGCAACAAAGCTTCTATGCTTTCCTTCTTGCTCTTAGCTTGTTCTTCCATAATCAATATTAATTAACCAACATTAAGAACATGGTTCTGCACAACTTAGAACAAAGCATTAGCAATACCAATTTTCTTTTTAACACTTTGTTATCATCAAAACCTTAAAGAGAGTTGTTCAAACATATTGTTCCAACAATCTCCCTCTATCCAAAAGAGAGTTGTTCACATTTTGTTCCAACAATCTCCCCCTTTTTGATGATGACAAACATAAGTATTAAGAGAAAATTGTTGTTAATTTAATTAACAAGTTGACTGCAGGGTATGAGGTTTGTAAGCTCCCCCTGAGTCTGATCCAGGTTAATTAAATTCAGTTTAAATCACAACAGGTGAAAATTTCAGAATTGTTGTTAAGTTTAATTAACAAGCTGACTTCAGGAGAGTTTTGCAAGCTCCCTCTAGGTCTGACAGTCCACAAGGTGAGGTTTGTAAGCTCCCCTTGATTCTTATCCAAGTTAATTAAACTCAACTTAAAACAATAAAGTGAAATTATCACTCAGAATTACAAATAACTTGCTGACTTCAGGTTATGAGGTTTGTAAGCTCTCCCCCTAAGTCTGATAATCCACAGGATGAGTTTTGTAAGCTCCCTGAGTCTAATCCAAGTTATTTAAATTCATTTCAAATCACACAGTTGAAAAATCAAACTTTAAGTGATTTAATTAACAAGCTGACTTCAGGTTATGAGGTTTGTAAGCTCTCCCCCTAAGTCTGATAATCCACAGGATGAGGTTTGTAAGCTCCCTGAGTCTTATCCTTGTTAATTAAATCCAGTTTGAATAATCAATTCAGAATTATCCCACAATAAATATAGTCAAAAAAAATATGTTCTCATAAGTTAATTACATAACAGAAATTAACTTAAGTCTGACTGGCTCAAAGCTTGAAATACTTGTACACTTTCTCCCCCTTTTGTCATCAACAAAAAGATAATTTAAGAATTTTAAAACAGAGAGAGAGTTTGAAAACTTCTGAGATAATCATGCAATCATATAGGTAATCAAGCAGCAAGGATAAACATCAGAGCAGACTTGATTATACATGAAGTATATGACATTGCATTGAAAACCAGAGAATGATGTTCAGAAGCATAAGAAAATAGTTTAGAGCTTTCTGATCAGAGCATTCTGTTCAGACACAATTGTTCAGAACATTTTGTTCAGAACTGCTAACTGTTTCAGACAAATAAAAGAGTTTTACAAACTGGGTCTGAACACTGAGCATTTTGTTCAGTACCACTGAACTGTGTCTGATATCAAAGATGTTCAGAGCATGTTCAGTACATTTTGTTTAGTAGCACTGAACTATTTTAAACAAAATTGTTCAGATCATATACCAACTAAAGGTTTTAGCACTACTGAACTCTTTTCAGAAACTGAAAAAGTATTTCTGCTGATACCAAGATATAACATTGGTTCAGTGCTGCTGAATTCTTTCAGATAAAACTGATATCAATTTTTTTTTAAAAAAAGTTCTGAAAGACTGAACATGTCTGATACAATTTGAGCATTTGAAAAATGTGTCTGTGTTTGTTAAACATTAAAAAAAAACAGACTGAAATTGTTTGTTAAACAATTTGAGCATTTGATACCAAAAATAGAAAAACACATTTTCATATTGATGACTTTGGGAGGGACAAAGTATAACTTTCAAAGCTTAATTCATCATTGCCCAGCTGTTATTACTTATCAGATTCTGACCATAATTTAGATAACTATACAGATTCAGAAGTCAGAAATCCAGATTCTGAAGTTTTTCAGAAACTTAGCTTTCTTCAGACTCTCAAGAGAGTGACTGATAAGCCTTAGTTTCTGATGAACCATAGAGTCTCAGTTTCTATTCAGATTCAAGCATATTTTTCAAAGAGATGAAATGCATTGTTCAGATTCTTTTAATAAGTTTAAATTTAACTTCTGAACAAAATCTCTTAATAAAATGAAGTTTAAGTACATAAATGCTTGCTCTTGAATGTAGAATTGGAATTTTTGACCAACAGATTATAGCAATGTTATCACAAAGAAGGTTATGCTGTTTTTATGAATCTGATTGTTTCCCAACTCATGTAGAATCTATTAAGAATAACTGAGAATAAAACATACCTCAGTAGAGCTTCTGAACTACTTCTCCTTGTTTGTTGCTGAACACCCATTTTTTGTTCCAGCAATGTTCTTGATTGTCTTTAGGAGAAATGCCAGATTCTGAGAGGCTTTTCAGCTTTGGACATTCTTCAGACACATGTTCTGGTTCAGGTTCTGGTTCAGGTTCTAAAGTGTCCTCTGAGAGCTGAATCTCAGCACCAGTGATCAAGTCTTTGTGGTTTCCTCCAGATTCCACATTTCCTTCCTCTTTCATGATCAGGGTTTGGAACATAGACTTGTTTTCTGTCATGCATTGCTAGCAGCCATTGCTCAGGAACCAGGATTTCTCCTTTTCTTTGACTGTTCAGCATATCTGCAACAGAAACAATCTCAGGCCTAGGGTACCCATATCTTTATGGGTCCTCTTGGGTTAGTCCTGAAAGGTTTAATCTTATGCACCTTATGTCTTGAGTTATAATACTCAGACTTCTTCAGAAACCTTGGATGTGAATCCTTTAATCTTGAATAAGTCTTAGTATCAGACACCTGAGTTCTTCAGAGCCTGAGTTTTCAGCAGTTTTGACTCAGATTTCTTCAGAACCTGATACTTGAAAGTCTTTGGTTCTGAGTTGTTTAGAGTCTGAACCATTGAACACTTTGGTTCTGATTTGTTAAGAACTCCAGTTTTGTTAGCTCCTGACACAAGGCAAACTTCAGTTTGACCTTTCTTAATGCAAACAGAAACAGATGACTGATTGGCTTTCTTATGTTTGCTTTGCCTGACATTCTGAGATTGAAAATGTTTTGTATAGACTAGGTTTAGTAGTTTTTGAAGTTTTCAAGAACCCAGTCTTAGTAAAATTTGAGTTTGAATTCTTCAGACTCTGAGATTTACTAGTTTCAGGTTCTGAACTCTTCAGACTCTGAACATTTTCAGGTTTAGAGTCTGATTTTCTCATAGTCTTAGGCTTAGGACCTTTTGGCTTAGATTTAGGCAAAGTTTTAACTTCAGCTTTCATCTTTCCCTTAGGTTCAGAAGCTTCAGACTCTGAGCAGTTCAGAACCTCAGACTTAGCAGTCTCAGTTTCTGTTAACTTCTTTATCTCAGAACTGTCTGAAGTAGGCACAAAGCATACTTTAGAGCCTTTTATACTATCTTCAGAACAGGATGGAAGGTTTGTTTCATTTGAAAAATTAACTGAATCATTTTTGAAACCAATTCCTTCTCCTTTGTTTCTGCTGATATCATAAATCATAGAAGCAACTTTGCTTCTGTTGATTCTAGCCAAAATAAAATTTTGAAGAGCGGTTTCATGTTCACTAGGAACTTCATCAGGTTTATTATGAACCATTTCTCTGAGCTCTTTAACTTCTTCATCAATATCATTGATATGATTCTGAAGTTGAAGATTCTCATCAGCCAGCAAGTTATTTTTCTTTTTCAAAGTTTTTAATTGATTTAACTTGCTTCTGAGATGGTTCATACATTCCTTAACTGTTTCAACAAGATTAGATCTAGTGAGTTCAGAAAATACCTCATTGTCAGAGTCTGAACCTGATTCTTCAACAGAAAATGCATTTGTAACCAGATTCAAATTGGCTTCTTCCTCAATTTCCTTGTCAGATTCTGATCCAGATTCCTCATCAGATGAAACTAGTGCTACCAAGCCCAGGTTAGCTTCTTCATCTTCATTTTCATTTTCAGAATCTGATTCTTGGTCAAGAGTACTCCAAGTAGCCAAAAGACTCTTCCTGAATCTGTCTTTGAAGTTGCTTGATCTTGAACTGATCTTCTTGGGTTTATCCTTCTACAACTCAGGACATTCAGATTTGTGATGGCCAGTTTTCTTGCAGTTTGAGCAGCCCTTTTGTTCATCCTTCTTAGAACTAGATCCTTTGAAGTTGCTGCTCCTGTTAGAAAAATTCTTTTGTCTTTGCAGCAAGGACTTAAATCTTTTGGAAAGCATTTCTAGCTCCTCAGCTTCTGAATCCTCTTCAGAACTTCCCTCAGGAAATTCTTCATCAGATTCTGAAGCTTTTAGAGCTTTTGAAAACTTTCCTTTGGATTTAAGTGCTACAGACTCAGAACTTCTAACTGGTTCATCTTTATTGAGTCTCAGTTCATGCACCTTGAGAGAGCTTATAAGATCTTCAATAGTATTTAAATCTTTAGCTTCCTCAATAGCAGTCACCTTAGGTCTCCATCTAGATGACAAGCTTCTGAGGATCTTGTTCACATGATCAGCAGTAGTGTAGGCTCTTTTTCAGGATCTGAAGTCCAGAAACTAGAGTCTGAAATCTTGAGAACATGTTCTCAATAGTTTCATTCTCCTGCATTCTGAATAGCTCATACTGCTGAACTAGAAGGTTTGCCTTTGCTTTTCTACCTTTTTATGTCCTCCATAGTTAGAGCATAGAGAAGTGAAGATGGCCTTTGCTGTTGATTTATCACTCAGTTTAAGATACTCATTGTGGGGTAAAGAGTCCACAATGATACCTCTTACATTGTGATGTTTTCTGTAGACTTTCCTCTCAGCATCACTCAGGCTTCTTCTGTTGATTGCTACTCCTTCTTCATCAACTGGAATGGATATTCTATCTTCCTATGATATCCCATAAGGAATCATCTACCAATGATTGCTGTTACATTTGATTTCACAAGAGACTCTCAGGTCACTAAAACAGGAGTTTGTTGGTGAAACAGAACTCCTTTAATACCATTCCTTAAACTGGGGATGTTTCACAAAATCACCAATGCCATGTTTTTCTCAGGATCAAAACTGACTCACTGTTAAGTGATTGAATATCAGAACCGGAGCTCTGATACCAATTGAAGGTGAGAAAAACACACAAGAAGGGGGGGGGGATTAAATTGTGTGGACTTAAAAACTTTTCTTTCTTTTCTTTCTCTAAACTTATGATAAGTTCAGAATCAGATTCTGAACCTTTTTCAGAGAGTTTATGCAGCGGATATAAAAGTAAAGAGAGAAGGAAAGAGAGACACACAATGTTTTTATACTAGTTCCTTCCACAAGTTGGAAGTAGTATAGTCCCCCTGTCACTTACAGGAGATTTAACTATAATCAAACTGATTACAATTGCTCAGACCACAAAGGAAAGAGACTTCAATGCTCAAACACCTAGTAAGAGACTTCTAATGCTCAGAACACAAAGTAATGAGACTTCCCTGCTCAAGACACACAGTCAAGAGACTTCCAATGCTCAGAACACAAAGTAATGAGACTTCCCTGCTCAAACCACAAAGGTAAGAGACAATTTAGAACATAAGTATTGACTTTGATTTACACTTTGTTATGTTAAAAGAAAGAGTCACTGAACCTTAAACAACTCAGCTCTAACTTAAGTTGTTTCAAGTTTGACTAACAGGCATAATGTTTCTTCTTTCACTGACAGGATTTCTTCATATGACCATAAAGAGCTGTTGAGATTGCCCGGGATTTCAGCAAGAGAGCCGTTGCAAGATAGGCTAGGTCAGCTGAGTTTGTGTGCGTGAAAACAGAGCACACAAAGTGTGGAATACATGCCTTGAAAGCGGGGGAATGTTTCTGAGAAGGAGGCAGCAATTCCAATTCGTGTTCTGACATTGCAGGCATTAAATGCTGACAGAGACAGCTGCTTTTCCTTAAAGAACTCAGACTTCAGAAGCTTCTTCAGGAACAATACTTCAGAAGCTGGCTTCAGACTCAGGTCTTCAGACTCACCCTTCAGAAGCACTGTTCATCAGAAGCAGGTTTTGAGACGTTGACTTTTGTTGACCTTCAGACTCAGCCTTCAGACGTTGACTTCTGTTGACCTTCAGACTCAACCTTCATATGTTGACTTATGTTGACCTTCAGACTCAACCTTCAGAAGCACCCTTCAGACGCAGTCTTCAGATTCTGCCTTCAGAAGCACCCTTCAGACGCAGTCTTCAGACTCTACCTTCAGAAGCTGCTTCAGACCCAGTTTTGCTTCAGGCTTGCAACAAAGCTTCTATGCTTTCCTTCTTGCTCTTAGCTTGTTCTTCCATAACCAATATTAATTAACCAACATTAAGAACATGGTTGTGCACAACTTAGAACAAAGCATTAGCAATACCAATTTTCTTTTTAACACTTTGTTATCATCAAAACCTTAAAGAGAGTTGTTCAAACATATTGTTCCAACAATCTCCCTCTATCCAAAAGAGAGTTGTTCACATTTTGTTCCAACATGTAGTTAGATTGTATAGACACAAAAATGTTGGTCGTTAGTTTAATCGAACAGTTGATCTTTAATCATAGTATGTGGTGGCACTAGAGAGAGTTTGAACTTCATATCTGCGAAAGAAGGAAAAAGGATTTGTAATGAAGGTGATGATTCTTGTTAGAAGGTTAATCAAGGGGTTGCTTACATGAAGTGTAAGTCATTAGTTGAATTCCTAATAACTAACTTACATATAATTTCGTCATACTTAATATTGGAAAGAACAAAAATTTATGCAAGAACAAATAGACTTGTATAAAACAATAATAACAAAATGAATACAAAATGAGTGCAAATGATGTATTTGTGATCAATATAAACACATTTATAGAAGAGAATCTGAAATGCAGTAGAAAAAATCAATTCAAGAAATATAACGGTAACTGCATTGCATGTATTTTCAAAATGAGTGACATTTATATCTTTCATAATAACTTGAATCATATGTCCTTTTATTCAATACTGGGAAAAATGTAAAAATTGGCAGATGTTATGTGGGTGACTTCTTCAGTATGTAATGGACGCTAACATAAGAAATTGTTCTGTTCTCATTAATTGGAATTAGTTAAAGTAATTATTTGTATAGACTGTAACCTCTATTTGTTATGAGGTAATTCAAACAATATGATTAGGAGTTGGTTGAAGAATAACTAACTCTAGTAATATAGAACTTTCTTATTTATTAGTGTAAGCAATCATTGCAACCTTAATTCTTCCAAAAAAAATTGGCATCTGGAACGTTTCGTTTTGATTGTGTGAGTGATTCACATTGCGTGTTCGAGCGTTTATTGATATTATAAGATTGAAGGATGGCTAGAGGAAATGGTTTTCCTGGAAATTTCCTTATTGTGGATGGCAAGAATTGGGATCAATGGCAAATACAAATGAAAACATTGTTTGTCTATCAACACTTTTTGAAGTGGTCTCAAACGGAGTTCAAGAATTGGCTGCCAATGCTACTAAAGCTCAAAAAACGACGCATAAAGATTCGAAGAGGAAAGCTTGTAAAGCACTGCTTTTCCTTCATCAAAGTGTAAGAAGAACTGGCTACAATTGAAGGGAATCAAACATTGGAGCTTGTGAAGTTACCACCTGATAAAAAAGCTATTGAAGTAAAGTCTGATTTTAAGGGGAAACACAATCTAGATGGTCCAATTTCAAAACAAAAAGCTAGATTGGTGGAAAGAGACTTTCTGCAAAGAGTTGACCTAGACTATTCTGATGTATACGTGTGGCAAGATTAGTGACATTAGTAAATGCAAAGAAGTGGTCTATTTTCCTTCTTGATGGCCCTATAAAGAACTGGTGTTCGTCACTCAACCTTCAGGTTTTGTGATCAAAGAAAAGGTGCACTTGGTGTACAGACTTCATAAAGCATTATATAGGCTAAAACACGCTCCAAGGGCATGGAACAAGAGAATAGATTCCTTTATGATACAAGTAGGTTTCACTAAATTCAAGGCTGACTATGGTGTTTGTGTGCAGTCTTCAACATCAAGCATCATTCCAATATGTCCATATGTTGATGATTTTTTTATCATTAGTAGCAATTTAGCAAACATTGAGAAATTCAAAAGTCTCATGATGACTTAATTTGAGATGACATATTTGGGAGCATTGTTATATTTAGGATTAAAAGTTCTCAACACTCCAATATGAACTATGATGAACCAGAAGAAGTATGCAAATGAAGTTATAAAAAGGTTCAGTATGAGTGAATGTAAAATGCAACTACTCCAATTGAAGTAAATTTAAATCTTGAAAAGAACACGGAAGAGGAGAAAGCGGATTCAACATTATTCAAGCAGATTGTTGGTTCACTTAGATACTTGTGCAACAGAAGACCGGATATATGCTATGCAAAAGGGCTTGTGAGTGAGTTAAAGGAAGATCCTAGAAGTTCACACATGAATGCAGCAAGAGCCAAGAAGAATCATGAAGTATTTGAAAGGCACACTGTGTTATGGTTTCTTATTCCCAAAAGATGCAAGGAAATAAGAAGCAGTGATAGTATGTTATTCTGATGCTGACTCATGTGGAGATATAGTTGACAAAAGGAACACCAATGGTTACTTCTTCAAATTACTTGGACCATCAATCTCTTGGTGTTCTAATGAAATAGCATGTTGTAGCCTGATCATAATGTGAATCAGAGTACATAGCTGGATCTTTTGTTGCATGTCAAGCACTGTGGATTGAAGCAGTGATCAATGAATTGAAGGTTGAGGTTAGAATGCCAATAACATTTCAAATTGACAACAAATCTGCAACCAATCTTGCTAGAAACCCAGTACTACATGGAAGGAGCAAGCACATAGAAGCCATTTTTCATTTTCCCGGGGAGCAAGTGAACAATGGAAGAATAGAAGTTGTAAATTGCTCAACAAAATAACATATTGCTGATATGCTCACTAAGAGATTGAAAACTGATAGATCTCTATCTCTTAGAAATGAATTGGGAGTTGTCTTATTCAATGATTAAAATTGAGATTTGAGACAGATTGTTTGAATTAAGGGAGCATATTACGAGGTAATTCAAACAATATGGTTATGAGTTAGGTTTAGGAGTTAGTTAAAAGAAATAACTTTGATTGTTAGTTGTTAAATCTAGTAGTTAGTTACTTGAGGCGTAAGTCATCAATATAGCTATAAATAAGCTAGTGTAGTTTGTTGGAAATACCTCACTACCTAATAAAAAACAATTGTGAAAAATTCTCTTCATAATCTTACTCTCATAATATAGTTTTTGGTGTGTAAGAAATCATTGCCACCATAGTTATTCCAACACTATTTACAAGGAATAACAAAAAGAAATGCATCAAGTAGTTTTACCTAACCTGGTATTAACTGGGTTGCGATCCTAAAATTTCTTTGGTATAGGTTTTCGCAATTCCCTTTATGGTTAATTTCTTTCTCTGCTTCATAATTTTGTGATTCATAATTCCCTTTCTACTCACGATAGTTTGTTTTGATCGCAAGTTTGGGTGAAATCTGATTTGGTTGTCACTACTGATCAATCATGAATAATTGTTTTGTTTTCTCTAATGCTAGCGATTTTGAGCTTTAATGTGTTGCTTTCTCGACCGTGTGTTTTGTTGTGGTTTGCTTGATTGTCATCGTGGTTAGGTATTTGGATGCAAGTATTGTGCTTCATTGTTCTTGTGATCTTGCTTGATCTTGTTTTTTGTTGTTCTATTGATGGTTTGATTTCCTTTTTTTAAGGGGAAATGGTTTGGTTTCTTCTTGATTGTGATTCGGGCCTTCTTTGGCCAAATATTTTTGTAATGGACCTACCAGGTTTTTTGTCTCTAATTTTGTTGGGAAATTTCACTATAAACTTCATAAATTGTTCTCCCACACCTCAAAATTATGTTAGTATTTCCAATGACAAATAACCGTAGTTTGCTACACAGCGGCAGTTAACTGACTTTGCGTTCTGGCTTATACCAAAACAACAACTCACATTCTCAGACTTATACAAATCAAACATTGCATGTTATACAATATAAAATGTTGAATGGTGATGAAAAAGGAAGGTGTTCTAAGATGAGTTCAAAACAAAATCTTCGTGTTAGATCCGCCAGAGAAGTGTTTATAAGATGAGTTAAGATGAAATATGAAGGTGTTCTAAGATGTTGTTATGAGTTTGATCCAGCTGCCTTGTCAACTGACATAGTTTTATTGGCAGGGTAACTAGATTGAGCTCAAAACAACATCTTCGTGTTCAGATCCGCCGGAGAAATTTTCATAGTTCTTTGTTGAGTTCACAACAAATGAACCAAACACGCCTTAGTTATAGAATTTTTTGTGCTTTATAGACTACATAAATTGTCGGTGCAACCTCAACCACACAAAAGTGCCTGCAACAGAAGTTAATTGCATTTAAGTTCAACAACAGTTAATTGACGCTGGCACAACTACAGTTAAATGCCGCTGGCACAACTGCAGTTGCACACTGGTATCAGAGACAGAAGCATTCACACTCATCATACATACACTTATTCATAGTACTCTCATTCTTTCACAAATGCAATTAATTATTTATACACTCATCATACATGTATTCAATCACTCATTCAAATAATTTATACAAGAGACATTATAAAAACAAAAGTCATTCATTAATAAAAGAAATAAAGAGCATTCAAAAGTCATTAATTTACATCCAAAAGCACAAGATCATTAAAATTACATTAACCAAAATAAGAAAAACATAATCAAGGTGCCATGTACTACCTCCTCAACAACCGCCTCCTCGTCCTGATCATCGAATATGTCGTGGTTGGCAAGCATGTAGTCCTAATCGCAGTTAAGACTTCACGGTACTCATCGATTGTCAAGTCATGACTCAACACGTCCTTTTCCAAGTTAAGTCAACTCCATATGATAGTCAGCGAATCAAGTGCATCTCTGGTATGCTCCTGCTCAATGATTTACTGATCATTAACCGGATCCCGGTGCCACAAACACCGGGGTGAGATACCCGAAATAGGTGGCAGTATCTTTGGGTGAGATACCCGAAAGTACCTGGCCACAAACCCTTGTGCGTACTGCCATGGAACCTCCGCCACCAAACCCCACTCAGTCTGAGGTATGACATGCACATGGAAGTCCTGGAAAGCCTGAATAATCTGGGATGCACCAAGAACACGCACCGCTCAAGAAAGTGGAAATACACCTTCCCTCTCCCACGCATAATCCATCTAGAAAACCAGCATATCTCCTCGAAAGACTGTACCTCCCTATCTATATCATAGCGTGACCCCTCCTAGGAACGAATCAGACAACGCGTGGCAAGTTTGGGGCATAGACTGGATTATCCTTAAATGGATATAAATCTTTGAAACTCTCCATAACGCATGCCTCCAAAAACAAAAAAAAAATTATATACACAAACATATTATAATTCTTAACATATTATAATAGGAAATATAAAATCATATACACAAACATAAGAAATTTAAATTAGGCTTAAGTTCCCCCTTATGTTTCAAAACGTTGCGACTTTGGCCCCTTAATAAAAGAAATAAAAATGTTGTCCTCTATCTTTAGGGAAATATGCTTTTTTGACCCTATAACTTTAGGAAAATATTCTCTTTTGACCCTCTATCTTTAGGGAAATAAGATCTTTTGGCCCTTTATCTTTACAAAAAGTTGCGATTTTGGCCCCCTGTTTTAGGACACGTGGCGTCTTCTCAGCAGCTTTGCAACAGTTTTGTAAAGTTGAGGGGTAAAATTGTTATTTTTTTGTTAGGGAGCCAAAATCGCAACTTTTTAAAAGTTAAGTGGTCGCAAATGCATTTAAGCCTTTAAATTATTACCTGCAGTAGGGTCATGTATGCCCCCATCGATTTCTTCCTGGCAATAGTGCTCTCGTTAAGATAATGATAAAGTTGAGCCAATGCCATCCCTCCCCACGACTATGCATGCATTGTACCAAAGTCTCGCATCGTCACAAGATATATCAACTTGATGTGTTTGTTGCTCTTATCAGTGAACAACATACATCCTAGAAGACATAACAAGAAACACCTCACACACCATAGTGTGTTGTTATCTCTCACCATCATATCCTCCCTCGTTTCTACATTTGCATATTAGTAGCTACGGTAAAATGCTTGTCATAAAGTTCTTTCAGCCAAGTAAAAGTCATATGAGCACCAAACCGTTCAGAGCACTCTTTAATCGTAGCATGCTCAAAAACACTTACCAACTCAGTCATAAGCCCAACTCCCTTCACATGTGAGATCTTTTTTCTTATGACTCAACATCTTCCCTTCAATGGGGATGTGCAGTAGGCACGTCACATCGTCCAATGTGACGATCATCTCTCCTACTAGTAGATGGAAACTATCAATCTCCCTATATGCCATCTCTCACACAAGGCAGTAAGCATACCATGTTGAATGTGTTTCTTTGCTGAATAATGTTGTCTTGCAGGTTAATGTTGTTGACAAGTGGATTTGGGAATTTGATCCCGAGGAAGACTATTCGGTAAAATGTGTTTATCATATTCCTTCACTCATAATAATCAACACAACCATGATTCTTTTTAAGACATCATCTGGAATAAAGTCATGCCTCTTAAAGTCTCGTTATTAGTGTGGAGAGCCCTAAACAAGAGGATCCCGACAAAATATAATTTGGTGCATCGTGGAGTGGCTACTAGAAGTTCTATGTTTTGCTCAGGAGGGTGCGGAAAGAAGGAATTTATTAATCATCTTTTTGGATTGCAATTTCTTTGATATCATTTGGTCTTCTGTTTTGCATTGGCTAGGGATTTCTAGTGTTCATCTGTTTTATATTTGTATTCATGCCTTGTAATTAAGTGGTTCACATTTGTTTCGCAAAAACTTCCGACTTTATTTCTAGGTGATCTCGCTGCGTGTATCTGGATCATTTGGAAGGAGCAAAATTCTCGGATTTTTAGCATCAAAGTTTTGAATCTTGCTTAGCTACGTGATTGTATCAAACTTTTTTTTTTCTTGGCAGTAGCTGAAGTCGTACAAACGAAATTCCTTTTTTAATTTTCATTTTTAGTGGGTTAATCCGTTTATCCTGGCTAGGCTACCATGTAATGTTTTTGTTGGTTTTTGGTTTTCACATATTCATGTGTATATCTTATATCATTTTCCTGATTTTCTTTTAGGCACACCTTGTTGTTGATTGAGACTTTTCATTTCTAATATATTGCTTTTGGCTTTAAAAAAACCTTTAATTTATATATTAAATTATTAAATTAAAGAATAAATAGTTAAATTAATAACATTTTTAAGTCTTAACAATGATATGTCATAAAAAATAACTTGAAACATTCAATGAACTTTTGTAAATAAGACTAAAATTGGTAACAAATAAGACTAAGACCAAACTTCGAATAATTTTTTTATGGGAATTAATGCTGAAGGTTAACATATTTAGAGAAATTAAATACATATTTAACCTTATTATTCTCTCCATTATAAATTATAAGCCGTTTCGATCATTTACTACAAATTAAAAAATGTAATCAATTTGTACGTTGAAGAGACATTATAAATTATTTTACAAAATCACTTTTCGTTAATAGTATGAGATATATAAATTTGAGAATCGAAAAAATTGAAAGTAATAAATATTTAAAAATATAATTAAAAAATAACATTACTTCTGTTTTAAAACCAGTGTCGCTTTAGTACGATAATTTTAAAATTGAGGAAGTAGTAAGTTATAATTTGCTATAATATTTTTTTTTGTAATTTGGAATTATCCTATTGAAAAGGTAGTTTGAAACTAGATAAACATTGATTCTGTCTTTTTTGTCTTTTGTTTTCCACATTGTTTCAATCACTCCTTCATTTCTTGGAACAAGAAGAACAAAAATGTTGAAGTTGAAGCTTCTACTCTTTCAACTTCTGATTTTGATTCTAACGTTTTCATTTCCATTGGCACTGTGTAATCATCATGAAGCCATTCAATCTCTGCTTCATCGGTTGGATTCCAAAAGGGCAGTTCCATCCGTGCAAGAAGCAGCAGCCAGAGGTGTTCTCAGAAGACTTCTTCCCACCCATTTCTCCAGCTTTGAGTTTAACATAGTTTCTAAGGTTCTTTCACTTTTTCCTTTTTTTGACTTCATTTATTTTGATACCGTGTTCAATTTTGTGTTTGACTTTGTTTTTTGGTTACCCTTTTCTTAGTTTTATTGAATTTTGGTTTTTAATTATGTACAATTAAATTTTGGTTTTTAATTGTGTAGAATTATACATTTTTAGTGCTCTAATACAAAGTAATAAGAGAAAAACAGTTTTTTTATTTATTATATTTTTTTTATTATGTTACTTCTGAATTAGTTGTTGACTTGGTTGTTCGGATAAACAACTTAATTAAGCAGTTAGTTTGCATTTGATCTGCTAAACAGTATGTACCGGAGATAACAGTACATGACTAAACAATACAAAATTGTTTACGTTGCAAAATAAAAAGGGTATTTTGGTATTTTTGATAGTTTGTATTCTGGACAAAAAGTTGTTCCCATGACTAAAGTTCAGTCCAGTCCCCAGTTTCTAAGTATATTCTATTTCTATTAAAAGAGATAAAATAACGTCAAACTATTTTCTTATAAGCTGTAAGCTGTTTTCATCAGCTATTCTGGAGAGCTTATTGAAAATGAGCGGAAAAAGAAACTTTTGAAAATACGCTGAAAACAACTTAGGGACATGTTATGAACTATTATCATAAGCTCTCCAAACAGCCCTACAAGTGCTTATGAGTTATGCCAATAGTTAGTTGAAATAAGTCAATCCAAACATTTCCTTATTATTTTTTTTCTTGTGGAATCAACATTCCCTTATAATATGAAATATTGAGAGAATATTCTGTGTTACTTCTTTACCTAAGATTATGTATTAGTTGTTTGTTGACATTGGTTGCATAATATAATTTATTCAATTGGTGTATTGTTCTTGTGAGTTGTGATAGTCACTTTGCATGTTACTTTTTGGTAAAAACAGTAATGACTATGCTGTCGTGTTAGCTTGCCAACGTAGTTAGTTTTAATGTGTTATGTTATTTCTATTTTTAGATTTAAATATATTTTTGGTCCTATAAAATTGAAAAACTTTGATTCGTTATTTTTCATATTTTCAGGATGCCTGTGGTGGAAACAGTTGTTTTATAATCAACAATTACAATAAGTCAAGCCAGAATGGGCCTGAGATTATGTATGTCAAATGAAATTTATACTGCAGACTGTGATTCTGATTCGTATTCTTTATTCCTTTTTGCTTCTTGCTTTTCTTTAATATTATGAGATTCTTGAATTTATTTTGTTTACAACTCATTTTGATTCTTTTCTCGCTTTTCATGTAATTAATCTCGATTATAATGTTGAAAATACTAAGGAACTTCATGATGACAATACTGTTTGAAAATCTAAAATTGGTCAAGTGCTTTAATGTTTTATTTATAACGTTATATGAAAATTCTAGCATTGAATTGCTGTCTAATTCTTCAAGGTTCTTGATGCGGTGGTTTGTTTTCATCGTCCTAAGTTATTTGTTCATAGATTTGGCCGTTTAATCAAATTTATTTATTTCTTTAATATGAAGTGACATTGTACTGTTTATATATCTCAGCATTAGAGGAACCACAGGTGTTGAGATTGCGTCTGGCCTCCACTGGTATCTTAAATATTGGTGCGGCGCTCATGTCTCATGGGATAAAACAGGTGGCATTCAGACAACTTCAATCCCCAAGCCAGGGTCTCTACCCCTTTTAAAAGATGGGGGTGTGAAGATTAAACGTCCTGTTCCATGGAACTATTACCAAAATGTCGTGACTTCTAGTTGTGAGTACCAAAATCAGCTTTCCAACCTATTGCTTCATCTGGTTATGTAATATTTTATTCTTCTTGGTTCTTTGCAGATTCATTTGTTTGGTGGGATTGGGAAAGGTGGGAAAAAGAGGTAGACTGGATGGCACTTCAGGGGGTGAACCTCCCCTTGGCATTCACTGGCCAGGAAGCTATCTGGCAAAAGGTTTTCAATGTAAGTGCTAGTTACATGTTCAGATATGTATGGATAAAGCTAGGGTTAAGGAAATTTGATTATTTTGTTTGAGGACAATCAGTGTGTGAAAGATTGGTTCATAGAATCTATAAAATGTGAAAATATTTTTAGGTCAAATGCTGTTTTTTTTAATGAACTACTTAATCCAGATGTTAGAAATTTGATGTTTTATTTATGCTTTGTTAATTATATCACTTCTTTAAATGCAAGTTTTTAGAATATGTTCCTGAACAGCTTTTAAATTAGATGCATTGCTACCTGAACAACTACTAAATTAGATTCATTGCTTCGTTTTTATCAGTGTAATTTATTCTCATAAAAATATCTATTTAATGTATTTTTCTCTTTCAGTAGTGATACTAGTATATTCTTACTGTAGGATTTTAATATTAGTTCAGAAGATTTAAATAGTTTCTTTGGTGGACCTGCTTTCCTTGCTTGGGCACGCATGGGAAATTTACATGGGTAGGTAAAAGTAGAAATTTAAATGTAGTTGTTGATGTTCATTCTGTATTATTTGTTCATATTTCATATTGTAAAAATGCGGGTGGTCCATGTTGAACATTTTATGCAATGGCAAAACATTATTTGAGAATTATGATGCTCATAGATGAAAAAAGAAGAATAAAAAAAGTTGCTATTGTTTGAAATGACTTAAATTGTGCCTGTTTTATTGTGCTGACCGGAACGGAATTTTAGCTAAAAATGGTATTATGTAAAAGGAGGATTCTTAGTGAAGGTTAAAATACGAGGTTGCATAACTCGGATCGCACTTGGGTGACATTAGCTTTTGATGACATTGGTGACATTGTTCCTGTCTCTCTCTAAATCAATCATTCTCTCTCATCTAAAATGCACTAATGTCATCAATGTCACCAAAAACTAATATCACCCAAGTATTTTCCGCATAACACATTCATTAGTCTTTTCGAGAGATTTGTTTATTGGATTCGTAGGTCTATCCTGTAAGCAGAGAATTATGTTCAAAGGTAACTCTAGATGAAGTTTAAGAGAGGGGCTGAGGCTACAATCGGAGGTCTGAGCTTAGGTAAAGCTTCAACTGTAAACAGCTTGAAGGTCTAAACCCTAGGTCATGTTTTGAAGAGAGACAGAGGGTTTCATTTAAAGATTCAAGAGCTAGACAGAAACACACTCATAGGCTGTGTTTTCAACATTTTCCTTTTGTTGACAGCACACTCTCTAGCTCATGAGTAAACTCGTGAGTTTGTCTTAGTCTAGCTCATGAGTAAACTCGTGAGTTTGTCTTAGTCCAACTAAGTTAATTGAGTCTACTTGAGTCTATGCAGAAAAGAATCTGTGTAAGTGTTGACCCAGTTTTGCCACGTAGACTTCATAAAATCTGAGTTTGACAACCATTATTGTAAGAGCTGTAAAGGATATAGAGTCCTGCCCTTTTCTTGGCACTGCCAATCGTGCACCCTGATCCCTCATCCGACATTCAGAATTGTTTGAAAAGAAGTTTCAGGATCTGGACTGCAAATTACGATAATAAATGGACAAACTGCAACAAGTCTGACACTGTTTCACCTAGATTTCAGCAATGAAACTCCTAAAGCAAAGAAAAAGTTCAGGTTGGTAACATTTTAGGAAATGTCCTTCTCAGTCGATCTCTATTAAAAGGATAACAAAACAAAATTGAATGAGACAACTACAAATAGTTACTATACAATCTGATACTTAAACTTCAGAAATTGGGGTCAGAATTAACCATGTAAAAAGACTTTTCATTCTCTATCCATCGTTGTAAATTATAAAAGGTGTCATGGATACTGATCTGGTGTATACCTGATCGATGTATATTCAATCAACATAGTGTGTACAAGAAGCTTTCCGACATGACGGAGCTATTCTAGTTCACGATGGAGGTAGTTATCTGGTGAGATTACAGAGAGATTCTAGAGAAGACTTGATAGAAGAGTCGGTGGAAAAGTGGTGATATGTGAGACCTGTCCTCGTTGTGGCGCCTAACCACCTTTATATAGGGGAGCCCAGCTGTAACTGACTCTGAAACCCGGTGACGAAAGCGGGAGTTTGTTGGAGATCATATCAACGGTCCTGATCGACGGAGCCATGCTACTGTCTGGCGAAGAGCATGGGAAGTCCTCTGTAGTCCTCAAGTAGGCGAGGATTATGGGTTATTGGGCCATCATGTGTTGGGTCGGCGATATGGGCTAAGGCCCTGTCCAGAACATATACTATCCAGTTTTTATATTTTGCATTTTCTGGTTGTTTTGAGTAAATGGTAGCTGTTATCTTTTCAGGTGCTTTGGTTTCTAATGAGATTTTTCTTTGCACAGGTGGGGTGGACCTTTATCTCAAAACTGGTTAGATCAACAATTGGTCTTACAGAAACAGATAATCTCTCGAATGCTGGAGCTAGGGATGACTCCAGGTATACACACGCGGCAAAACATGCAATTTGTTTCATGATTTTCCTTTTGTGTGGCACCAATACACGTATTTATATATGATCTATGAATTTCAGTAAAGCATCCAGATTTACAGAAGGGAAAATGGTTTTACAGTGTCAAATTCTTTTATACATTTTTCTGAATTTGATGCTCTGATTTAACATTGAATATTTTTAATTCTAGTGTTACCATCCTTCTCTGGAAATGTTCCGGCTGCATTGACGAAGATATTTCCTTCGGCAAAAATAACCAGACTTGGTGACTGGTATTTCACTTCTCTTTTATAAGATTGTTCATTTCTTTGGTAATTCATGTTTCGGTGTTAGTCTTTTTAGTATCCATTACTTAACTTTGTATTCCTAACATCAAAACAAGTGCATAATGCTTTTTTAAGTAGTTGTTAGGTTTTGGAATTATTGCTCACATTCATGCTTATATTTTTCATTTTTCAGCTGTAAAGGTTTATCGTTCCATGTATTTATCAATGAAGTTGTTTTGTTATTATTGCTGCCAGGAACACTGTTGATGCTGATCCTCGCTGGTGCTGTACATACCTTCTAGATCCCTCCGATCCTCTCTTTGTTGAAATTGGGGAAGCTTTTATCCGGAAACAAATTAAAGGTGTTCCTAGTGTCACTCATTTTCCTTTCCTTTTTATGAACATCTTTTTCTTTGATTGTTGGTGCTCCAGTTTGTGTTACCATTGAATGAAAAGAGGTAGGGAAGGAAGGGTTATTAATAAAAACGACAAGAGGTAGCTCAGGTGGACTTCCCTAGTCCGTTATAAAAAATGACTTGGTCCCAACCATTATTCTGTAATAAATTGCAGCAGCAGCAACTATTCACCAAGAATCAGAGGATCTTGGAAGCTTGATTATTAGGTATAGGACATTTAGATTGGAGGAAGGCCAATGCTTCCAGTGTAGTTGACTTGGTCACTAAGCTTGGGGAAGACGAGAAAATGGATGAAGGTGGAAGAACTGTACATGTGGAGGCTTCGGAGTGGGTGGGAATCAGTTGCACTTTCCAATCTGGACAATGTCAAACTTCAACTTCAAGGGGATAATAGGATTAGAATAATAATGGTTACTCCTACAATTTGAGCCCAACTCAACCCTACAAAACCGGCTCTTAAAGGTGAGAGATGCTTCCCATATATAACTCATTTTGAGGCGATATCTCATCCAAAGTGAGACTCTCAACACACCCTCCTACGTGCAGGACTGGACATCTGGAGTGTGGCCTAATAGAAGGTGGCCAAACAAATATTGGATAGTCTCTTATACCATCTTAGAATTTGGGTTTGACCTAACTCAACCCTACAAAACTGACTCACCTATAAACTCAATGTGAGAATATTAACAATTATGTATAGAATCTACCAAGAGTATTTTGGTTTAGGGATTTTAATAGAGGTTGCAAGGTTAAAGGGACAACTGTTTTCGAATGGGAAACCAAACATGTGAAAAGGCGAATTCTCGCCTTAAGTTATTTTTTTGTAATGCAGTACACATTTTCAATTGTTTTATTCAAATCTCTGAAAACTCAACCATTATGTATTCCTAATAGGACAAAACTTCTAGTCTTTGAGTGATGATGGCCCTAACATTTTATTTTTGTTACCTATATTTCCTTCTCATTATTATCTATCTTAATTTTGACATATTTTTTTAAATTTTACAGAATATGGGGATGTGACAGACATATACAACTGGTAGATTCACTTGTCCTCAATACCTAATATTATTATTTTCATGAAAGATTTGCTTCCGAGTTAATTTTCTTCCATATCCATTTGTCACTTTTCGTTTGATTGCCATTTTATCCTATATGATGTACTTGTTCATAATTTAAACTTGGCACGTTTGCTTGTTTATTAACTTTATTGGCCTCAACCACACATGTGCACTATTTTTAACTGGATTAGAGGGAGTTCCTATTTTTCATTACTCTTGGTTGCTAACATGCATATTATATTGTTAACTGCAGTGACACATTTAACGAAAACTCCCCGCCTACCAGTGATCCGGCCTATATATCAACTCTTGGAGCCGCAGTGTACCAAGGCATTTCCAAGGGCGACAAAGATGCTGTGTGGTTAATGCAAGTACGCTTCAATTGACTCTGGATCTTTCCATTTTCTAATTTAATTCCCTACACACCATTTATCCTATAAATACATATTCTATAAGCATCTCAATTTTGGAAACAACTGTCTTGAATTTTATGTAGTAACCATTTCATAAGTTTTAGATATTTGGTGAAGACACATGAATGAAATTTATATTTTGGTCAAATACATCTTTTGGTCCTTTAAGTTTGACAAAAATACCGGGTTAGTCCTTTAAGTTTTTTAAGTTTCAAGTAGGTCCTTTAAGTTGTTAATTTAATGCACCGTTACCCTTTTAAGGATCTATTTGAAACTTAAAAACTTAAAAAACTTCAAATATGTGCATTAAATTAACAACTTAAAGGACCTATCTGAAACTTTTAAAAAAACTTAAATGACCTATTTGAAATTTAAAAAACATAAAGAACTAACCCGGTATTTTTGTCAAACTTAAAGACCAAAAGAGGTATTTGGCCATATATTTTTGTTGAAGTTATAAGGTTAGTCTTTCAGGTAATAGAGGGATGGAAACGATAAATCAGAATGCCCTTTCTAACTATTCAAATGAATTGACTAACAGCCAATTTAGTAAGTGTAAAGAATGTAGATTTCTGTGTTAATGCCTGTGTGTCTAATGTGACCAATATTTATATTCATATGAGCTGACTACAATTGGTACCCTAATGAATACATAATGAATACTGCTAATTATAATATTAACACTAATAAAGGCTAATCAGTACTAGTTTATCCTAGATTGATTCTTAAAAGTAGGGTTGCATATCAATAGACCAGCATGCTATATTCGTCAACATTGTCCTTAATCACAGTTGTACCAGTTCTCAGTATCTTCTTATAAATATTGTTTGATGTGTCAAAATTTGAGTAAATATCTTGTAAATTTGTAATTTGAAGTGATAGTATCATTTATTTATGTTTTCCTCAGCTCAATGTAGATTGATATTTCAATTTTGTAGAGTAGAAAGAAAATTTGGAAAACTATACCCAAAGTAGGTAGAGGTTTCTGTATTTGTATTCAGTAGACTTTAATTGTATTACAGAGTAGTACAATGAAGTGCAGGTGACATTAACAGTACTCCTCTCTACACTAATCAAATCACGTTATAATACACTTAATTTTCAACAAAGTCAGATGTTTGTCTTTACACTTTATAATTTACTTCTGCCATGGGTGTTTTTCTCATTGGTTTGTGTTATTGAAGAGTTACAATATCCTCTTTCTCATTTCTATTCATGAATGTTTGGTGCCATTTGTTTAATGTAGTTTAGCTGACGAATATAAATGAATTTGCAGGGCTGGCTCTTCTACTCTGATTCGTCATTTTGGAAGCCACCTCAAATGAAAGTATGAAATTCACATTACGAGATATCTTCTGTCTTCTTCAATATTTGTGTGTGTTTTTTCTTGGTTTCAGGATCCACTAGTTAGATCATAATACCATAAACGGATTCTTTCCAGTTTGTCGAAATTCACACACATGCCACAATAACGAAACATTTTCCCACTAGGTTGGGTCAGCTACTTGGATCAAGCGACACCATGATATTATGTCATGAACCACACCTACAAGGCTACAAATAAGCCATTTAATTGCACATATTTTTTGATAGTTTGATCCAAGGTATCAAAATTGCCAGTTAAGTCGTACGTTTGGAGTCAATCTTATGAGTTTACATGCCTCTGTTATCTATATTAAGGGGAATGTTTCCGTTTTTTTTCTCTTATAAGAATAAGATACCAGTTTTGTATCAGACCAAGAGACTTGGAGTTGGAAATGCTAGCATAGAAATGACCTGTGTGTACAACAGAGGTAGTGGAACTGGAGACATGATGATGCTTCTTGTACCAATTGACTAGTACACACAACCAGTCACATTCTAGAATATATTATAAATAGAGTCATAAACAGAAGGATTTCCGGTTATCCTTATTACTGTAGTTGCATTGAATCAGTCCCATAATTATTCTATTTGCATTATTTCTAATAAATGTGGTCTCTGTAACAGTAAGAAATCTATATAAAAGTAAAGCTTTATTTTACTATGTGATACTATTTGCAGGCACTTTTACAGTCTGTTCCATCTGGGAAGATGATCGTTTTGGATCTATTTGCTGATGTAAAACCAATATGGAAAACTTCCTTTCAGTTTTATGGTACTCCTTATATTTGGTAATTAGCTCTTTGATAGCTCATGTTACTGCTTTCTCTGAAGATATACGATATTCCAAACAAAAGTAACCGTGCTTTTTCAATATTGATTTGCTCCAGGTGCATGCTACATAATTTTGGTGGTAATATTGAAATGTATGGTGTTTTGGATGCAATTGCTTCAGGACCTGTTGATGCTCGTGTCAGTGAAAACTCAACAATGGTACAGCTAATGTTTACATCAACAATAATTAGAAACTTGAATGACTTGAGCAATGCTTTTAAGACATATGTTTTAATGTGCAAATTATATGGTTAATCCTTATCTATTCTTCATTTTATTGCCATTATTATTTTTTTCTTCCAGAATTACAGCTGGAAAATATTCAGCAGTCACGTTTCTTGATTTATAGCTTCTACATTCTGATTTTTAAACCTGTCTTACTATTATTTTGTGCAGGTAGGTGTTGGTATGTGTATGGAAGGGATAGAGCACAATCCTATTGTTTATGAGCTAATGTCTGAAATGGCATTTCGTGATGAGAAAGTTAAAATCAATGTAATGTTCATATGCTATTATGCTCTCTGCAAGCGCATACTTTGAAATTTGTATTTACTATCTTTTTTTTCACATTCTAATCGCTTATGTAATACATGTTATATATATGCTATGTCACTTAGAAAAGAAAATGGAAATAAGGGTTAGAAAGGGGTATAGCTTCAAGGTACTTCAAGGCAGTTTGCATAAACTTCAATAAAATATGAAGTACTTCTGAAAAAAGAAATTTTAGTAGAATCTTGCAATAACTATGAGTTTTTTTAAGTATCAGCTTCACATATAAGTGGACATTAGCTGCTGCACCTCTTTTGTGTGTGTCTCTGTTTTTTTTTTTTTTTTTTAATTTCGAGGATGATCCGTAAAAAGTATGTGTTCAACAATGGATCATATCTGTTTATAAGGTCTTTTCTTATGTGAAGAATCATAAATTTATTTTTCTTGCAGGAATGGCTCAAGAGTTATTCCCATAGACGATATGGCAAAGCAATTCATCAAGTTGACGCTGCATGGGAGATCCTTTATCATACAATATACAACTGTACTGACGGAATTGCTGTATGTATATTATACACTGATTTCTGTATAAGATTACTTCACAATATCTTTCGACTGTGTCTTCAAATATTTGAAAGCATCTTACATGATCTCTGGGAATGGTTTCCAGATTTCACTGTTTTTTTCCTTATTTATAATTATGATTAGTCTTTATATTTTATTTGTGGGCTTGGGCATATACTAGTTGTAGTACACACTAGTACTTGACATTAATATAGATAAGACCATGATAACCACATTAATACTTACCAATCAATATAACTAGATTGAGACCCGCGCTGATAGAAACCAGAATTATAGAGAGGAGGCTATTGCAAGTAAACTTGCGATTTTCATTGATAAACAAAGGGAAATACAATTTCAAAATGTACCAGAGCAGTTTGCTCTCTCAGAAGATAACTTCTTCTGGCCAAATAACTTCCTAATAACTTCCAACCTAATATAAAAAACAATAAACAGCAAACTTAAATACAATCCACAACCACAGCCAATAACTAACTATTTGAAATTCAAACTAACACACTAATATTATATTACTTATTTATTTTATTTCTCCTTTGATAAACCCTTCAAATGACGGGTTTACCCTTCTCTTTAGTCTGTGCGCTATCATTGCCGCCACCAAGAGAACTAGCCTTGTCCTTAAGGCTGAAGGAAGGAAATTGAGCAATGATGAAGTCTTTATCTTCCCAGGTAGCTTCCTCAATAGGCTTATTCTTCCAATGGATAAGAACTTGATAAATAGATATGCCATGTCGGACCACTGTCCTTTGTTCTGAAACTGTCTCTGGTTCCCACACGAATTCTTCATTAGCCTCTAAACTAGCAGGGAGAATTGAATTAACCACAGCATCACCAACAGCTTTCTTAAGCAAGGAAACATGGAAAACAGGATGGATTCGAGATGTATGAGGTAACTCCAACCGGTAAGCAACAGCTCCAACATGTTCAATCACCTTAAACGGACCAAAATACCGCGGAGACAACTTGGGACAGATTCTAGCCGCAACAGATTGTTGCACATGAGGTCTCAGCTTCAAGAAAACCAAATCACCAACTTCAAAAGAGCGTTCTTTACGATGTTTATCTGCCTGTGTCTTCATCCGGTCACTGGCACGGGATAGATGATGTTTCAGTTGTCGCAAGCATTCATCACGATCAGCCAAGTCTCGTTGAACAGCTTCCACTTTAACTTCTCCCGGTAAATAATTAGTGATCACCGGAGGGGAACGACACCACTTCAAATGGAGTTGTACCTGTAGAAGCATGAAAAGTAGTGTTGTACCAATATTCTGCCCAAGGAAGCCACATGGCCCAAGTCTTAGGCTGGTCAGCAATAAAACAGCGAAGAAAAGTCTCTAAGCAACGATTAACTACTTCTGTCTGACCATCAGTCTAAGGATGGTATGCAGTACTGAGCTTCAAGTATGTACCTTGCTGTTTAAAGAGTTCCTGCCAGAAATTACTAACAAAGATGGAATCTTTGTCACTCACAATCGATTCCGGAATTCCATGAAGTCGGACCACTTCTTTGGTGAAAGTTTCAGCCAAAGATCTTGCAGAATAGGGACGCTTAAGAAGGATGAAATGGGCATATTTTGACAGCCTGTCTACCACTACAAAAATAGCTTCGAACCCTTTAGACTTTGGAAGGCCAGTAATATAGTCCATGGAAATATCTGCCCATACAGTGAAAGGAAAAAACAGTGAAAAGGGTTCCATTGGAAGTTTCAGCTTTCCGTACTTGATTTTTGGTATTCCAATATCAGCACTCACGAAATTCATCCAAGGCTTCACCATGTAAGTCAGGATTTTTCTTTTTGGTACCAACTGACTCATTATTGTGCGATGATTCTTCCACATTCTTCTCCTTATTCGAATTCAATAAAGAGATGATCTTCTCCTGGTTCTCCTTATTTTCATTCTGCATTTCATGTAAAGAAACCTCCAAAGTTGTGATTTTCTTTTCAAGTGCTGTCACTTTGGCCTCCATCTTCTTCGGTGGCATCCGGTAGGCCGGACCAATTTGATAGAAACCAGAATTATAGAGAGGAGGCTATTGCAAGTAAACTTGCGATTTTCATTGATGAACAAAGGGAAATACAATCTCAAAATGTACCAGAGCAGTTTGCTCTCTCAGAAGATAGCTTCTTCTGGCCAAATAACTTCCTAATAACTTCCAACCTAATATAAAAAACAATAAACAGCAAACTTAAATACAATCCACAACCACAACCAATAACTAGCTATTTGAAATTCAAACTAACACACTAATATTATATTACTTATTTATTTTATTTCTCCTTTGATAAACCCTCCAAATGACGGGTTACCCTTCTCTTTAGTCTGTGGGCTATCACGCGCGATGCGCGGGTGTAGCAGATTTATTTATTTATTGTTATTGACTTATTTATGCATGGTTAGGTTTGATAGACTTTTTTTTTAATAATTAAGTTTGATAGATTTTGGTATTGTTGATTATAAAGTTCTATAATTGAGTATATAATATGAGGTGAAGCACAAATAAGTCGTAAAATTTATGTGAAAAGAAATAGATATCTGAATCATGGAAATTTAAATAAAAGACATTGGTTTTAATGGGTTTTGTTGGTCTTGTATTTGGTTTGCCGGATTTTCTCTTTTAAGTTACAGATGAGGCGTGACTCTTTGTTAGAGGATATTATTTGAAGTGTTATCTTGTATCATTATCCCACATATAGATGACAAAGGTCAAACTTTAATTGATACTTGAGATTGTTAGGCGGCCTTCATATATTAGATTACCAAAACTTTTTGAATACCACAATCATTACGATTTCAAACAAAAAGTACCATAAACTTATTCAACGGACAAAAATAGAAAAACAAAATAAAATCCATAAACTTATAAATTTGCCCTTAGCTCGTAAACAACACTATTTTATTGACAGGGGATTGCAGCTGAAACAATTGGTTTTACCATCAACAAAAACAGACACAAACAATTAGGCAACTGTAAAGGGACATCAAAGATATTGACGTTGGTCTATGTAAATCACGAAAATGGATTCTCTTCATTGAAATTTTCTCAATATTTGTCAATATATACATCTCAACCACAAATTCAATATCCTATTTTCTTTTTAATTTTATTTTTAATTTTATCTTTCATGTTCAATGGTTTCGATGTAACATTTGTGAAAAATTAAGAGAATTTCACTTGAGAGAATCTATAACCGTCCTGCAAAGAAAACAAATCTATACCCATAAATCACATTATTCATATTTCTTTTTATCACAAAATTGTAAATCAATATTCTAAATTCCAATACTACCTTCAACATGATAAGTAAAATAAGTAACATAAAAATAGTGTACCTGTAAATTAAGATAAGAAAAATCATAGAAATTGAATATGCAAAGCAGAATCCAAAACTAAAAGATAACTTGAAATCATTCTTTAGAGTTGGGAATGCATGTAAACCGCAGAGCTTTGGAAGGTGTTAAGTACGGTTATACGTTGCCAATAAATTGAGTGTTAATTAGAAGTTAGGATACATTAATTGTAATTTAATGGGTGAGCATTAGTGGTTTGGATTCTCCAAATCAAAGGAAAATAGGAGGCCTATGAGAATATGTTTTCGGAGAATAGTGGATATAGCATCATAGAGGAGTGAATAAGAGTGTTGGTGTGAATTAGAGCATTTTGGAAGGTGCCACATCAGAATAAGTGCTGAGGTGTCAACAAAATTTGAGGGTCTAATTTAATATAGATAATAGATAGATATCGTATACTGTTGAGTATTTCCTTTCTCATCTTTGTTTTCGACCTATTCCTATATCCGATTTTATGAAGTAAAATAAAATATTACTCTGGACACTTATTGTCGAGGCTTAAATGCATTTTTATTCCCCTTATTTTATTGATTCACGATTTTACTCCATCTAGTTTTAAATCGGGAAATATGGTCATGTTTTTAAAATTTCAGAAATTTTTCCCGCCATTGTATTTGTGGCTTATTTTTGCTGATGGGTCAAGTTGAATAAGGAGCTGAAAAGTTACTGGGTGATGTGGCAGTGCAAGATTTAATCCATATATACATTGCAACATGACCGTGTGACTTGCTAGCTCATTATTCAATTTGATACATCAACAAATAGCCTCAAATTCAATGGAGGCAAAATTTCTGAAATTTAAAAATTAGAGCACTATATTTTCAGATTTAAAAGTAGGAGAACTAAAGTCGTGAATCAGTGAAAAATGAAAATAGAGGGATCACAAGTACATTTAAGCCTGTTGTCTATCAACCTGGTTTAGATGTTTTCTTTTGTACCCTATAAATTCTTGTTTGTGAACTACTCTTTTCCGCAATGAAATGTTTTAAACCTGTAGGTCAGTAACATTTGTCTAAGCATGATTTCTTAGCTTTTTCCTGGTGCTGTAAACTACTGGCATGAGTATATGTTGCATTTCCTTTTGTTTACATCGACATCTGACTTGGATACTGATTGGCAGGATCATAACCATGATTATATTGTAATGCTTCCTGACTGGGATCCATCCACAACTGTTGAATCTGGTATGTCAAATCATCAAAAGAAAATTTACTTCTTGCCCCCTGGAAATAGAAGATACTTATTCCAGCAAACACCAGCTGGTATGCCACAGGCTCATTTGTGGTATCCTCCTGAAGACGTGATCAAAGCACTACAACTATTTCTAGCCGGTGGAAAGAATCTGAAAGGAAGTCTCACATATAGGTAATCTATTCAACTTAGTATATACTACTCCATCCATCTCACAATAATAGGTAATCCGTTATGATGGATGGAATGATGATATTTGTAAGTATGGTGCTGTTCTATTATATTTACCAAAGAACTAAAGTGTTCTAGTTTACTATAGGATGAATTTGCTGAATTCCCAGTCATTTTAATGGAGCAAAGTTAAACTTCACTTTTGCATGAAGCTGTAGAAATGGTGCGCGCACACACGCAGTGATTATATGTGATAATAATAGCATTGTTATCTTTCTTGACAGGTATGACCTGGTTGACTTGACACGACAAGTATTGTCAAAATTTGCAAACCAAGTGTACATCAAGGCAATTACTTCGTTTCAGAAGAAGAATATTGATGCTTTGCAACTGAACAGCCATAAGTTCCTTGAACTGATAAAAGATATTGATTTATTGCTTGCTTCCGATGATAACTTTCTTCTTGGAACTTGGCTTGAGAGTGCCAAGAAACTGGCAGTAAATCCAAGTGAGTTGAAGCAGGTGAGAACAAATTGTTTTCGCAAATACTTGAAACTGATGCATTTCTCATGTCATTATTTGATATTACTCTACAAATATACATTTACGAGATGAACATAAAAGGAAATCCCCAAAACAGGAAACATCAAAGCTATGAATCTACTCTATCTATGGAAACTTAATCATATTTACGGATAATTAGGTAAAGAAATCAACATAATCAACACACCCTCTCAAGCTAGAGCATATATGTCATACGGATCCAATACATTTACATGTGTATGTTAGGACTTCACACGGCTTTCATGAAGATGCCTACTAGGCGATCATTAGAACACATTGAAGTAGTCTTGATGATACCTGCAAGAATTTGTTCCCAAATGAAGTGGCAGTCAACCGTAAAATGTTTAGTCTTGATGATACCTCACAAAAGATTGGATTTGAAGAGAAGTACAAAGTCGAATGGACTAGTCTATATCATTAAGCGTAAAAACCACACAAAAGATGCCTACTGCTGCGATTAACTAGAAAATTCCACTTTTTTTCTTTCTATATCTTTCATTGATTGTAATTGAATAAAGTAATTCTCATTTTGTTATTGTTTAGACAACATTCTAGTAATCAAATTGCATGGTTTATGTTTTCTCCCCAGTATGAATGGAATGCGAGGACACAAGTGACCATGTGGTTTGATACAAACGAAACCACTCAGAGCAAGCTCCACGATTACGGTAAACACATCATTGAACTATGTTTTGTTTATTTCATTCCTATTTTTAGTTTTGACGATTTCTGTTTCCTCATGTTTTCTGATTAGCTAACAAATTTTGGAGCGGGATTCTGGAAAATTACTATCTTCCACGAGCTTCAACTTATTTTAGTCATTTGTCAGAAAGCTTGAGACAGAATAAGAAGTTCAAGTTAATTGAGTGGCGAAAACAATGGATTCCAATGTCAAACAAATGGCAGGAAGGTAGCGAGCTATACCCAGTTAAGGCCAAAGGCAATGCTCTAACAACCTCGCAAGCTCTCTATGAAAAGTATTTTTCATGAAAATCATAAGGTTGTCACTCAGGTAATAACGAGACCATCAGGTATCAGCTCAGAGCTAAGAGTTGGGCCTTATAATCTTAATGGAGAGAGTAAAATGATCATTGGTATCACTTTATTCAATAATAATTTCCTTTTTCCTGTTTAATAAAATAAAAACAACAAGCTCTCTTAAATGTTAAGCACCGGTTGTGATAATGACATTATGTATATATGTTATCTGTTGTACAACCTTTTGTGTACGAGTGGTGACCAGGGAACTGGAGGGATACATTCATGTGCTCTCTCAATCAAATGGCTTAAGAATTTATGATCTTGGATCTTGTTTTACTATATATTTCAACAACAATTTTGATAGTTAGCACAATGTTAAATGTTTTTTTGGACAAAAAACGATTTTAAACGTCATTAATCACAATTTTCACATTATGGTCGGAATTTTCTTTTGTCACTACAATTAGTCCATATAAGTTGATGGATAGATATACAAAACAGCTTATGCAAATAAATAAGCTGTTATGTATTTTTGGTATGGGCTTATATGGATTGTTTATCAGCAACACACCACATGATGTGTCACCTTTTGTTGACCGCGCCCTTAAAGGTTCCTCTCTCTTCGGAATGTTCGCTTTGAAGGTAATTATAAACCCTATAATCATGTAGGGGGTATGGTCGCGATACTCCACTCACTCTATGATCAGTTACTTCGTTTCATAACTCTTTATAGACATTTTATTTTAGCAATCCAATTATTGAATTATGGTAATCATCATGTATGTAATGTCTCATTTTCAGGAAAGGCTTAAGTGGATGAAAATAAGCTCACTTGATGAATTGAAAACAAAAGTGGGGCATGTTATTGTAATGATTCTTCTTGTAAAAATGTTTGAGAGGAGCAAAATGGTTGTCATTGCCACAGGATTGGATTTACTTAGTTATTCAGTGTGTATTTTCTTTTCATCGGCATCATTGTATATCCATCATAATTTGCACAAGCAAGATTAGACTGTACTAGGCATTGTAATATTCTCAAATCATATTTGTAACTGAATACTAATACCATTATAAACTTCTGCTCACTTATACAACATTTGGCAGAAATTTAAGTTGTTAGCCAAATGCAATTGGCATTGATGGTTGAACCTTCTGCTCACACCGGCTGTCACTTTGCATATAATGGTTGAACATTAATACATAAGTTTTTAAATAACATATAGAAATTAGAATCTTTAACGAAGAATTTTCCTAATATTTTTTATATAGATTTGTGAAACTAAACTGAAATTTCAAGGGCAGAGAAACACATAAAAATATTAAAATCTTGTCTCAACACTAGAATTTCATTTTGTCTTTCTTTTGTTACTAGGTGAAACCCGTTGCACGGGTTTGATAATAACATGTGTTAATAAAATTTTAGTTAATAAATTATTAGATATATTTATATAAGTGTGTAATATGTTTACCAATTGATTTAAATGGTTAAATTACAAAAAAAAAATATTGAACACAAAATTGACAACAAACTATATGATTATTGTAGGCTAAATTGCTCTTTTAGTTCCGTAACTATTTTTTTGGTATCGATTTGGTCTCATAAGTAATAAAAAGTCTGTTTGAGTCATTTAAGTTCATCTCCGTTACACATTTTAGTCCATTCCGTTAGTTTTTAAGTTTAAATTTTTAAGGTGGACCAATTTATAGAAGGTTCACCAAACAAATCATTACTTTTTTTAATTGTAAGAGTTGGATCTATTTGTCAAAAAAAAAGACCATTAGATTTTGTGGGTCTATTGTATCTAATAGTATACCATCTACAACTATTTTTTTTTCTATTTTTTTATCTTCTTCTCTCCTCACCTTCATCATCTTAATCAAACCTTCATTCATGTTCATAAAAAAATACCCAAAAAAAAATCATAAACCTAGAAAAAAAAAATCTTCATTATATTCCTCCACCTCTAACTACTTCTCTCACCCATTTTCTCTCTTCTCACAGTTTTTCTTCTCACACCCATGCTTGGATCCCCTTTCAATTTCTTTTTCAATTTTCCTCTTTGTGCTTAGCTTCCAACCAGGTCAAACCTAGCTCAGTGCCTTTCTCTCTCAATTCGCGTCCAAATCGCATATCTATTTACTGATGAAAAAATTGTTGCTGCTGAAATTAATCTGGTTGAAAAAAAATCGCAGATCTATTCCCTTTCTCTCTCAGAAACCGCTGAAAAAATTGGAGCTTTTGGTAGTTGCTGAAATTAATCTTAAAAAATTGGGATATGGGTTTAAAGATTTTGGTTGAATTGATTTATGGGGTTTAAACATTTATGTTTTTGAAGTGAAAATGATGTTTCATGTTGATTTGGTCTATGGAGTATGAAAATTTGGGGTTTGTGATTTTTTATTTTTTTTATGAGTTTTTCTTTGAATGTTCATGTTGTGTTCTTCATATTTTTCAGAAAGGAGATGAAGGATTTTATGGAGAAGATGAAGGAAATAAATAAGTTTTCAACTAATGCCAAAACGACACATGTACAACAATTAATGTTTTTTTATTAAAACTAACAGAAGAGACTAAAATGTGTAACGAAAATGAACTTAAAGGACTCAAACAGACTTTTTATTACTTAAGGGATCAAAGCGATGCCAAAAAAATAGTCAAGGGACTAAAAGAGCATTTTAGCCATTAATGTACTATAAATATGTGATTAACACAATTTAGTTGATTGTGAATAAATTTAAAAATTGTTTGAAAATCATTATTTGCATATTTTAACACTCAAAATAATTAGAAATTGCAAAGACGATTTTTTTAATATAATTAGAGAGACAAATACATATAAGGAATAAGTGTGTAACATCTGCACGTGAAGGAACTAAAGTTGCCAACCTTTATAGAAAAGTGTTTAACATTTATAAATTAAGAGATAGAAATAAAAACAAAATATTTAAGAGACTATTGTGAAATTTGAAAATAACTTAAGAGACAAAAATTGTAAATTAATCTTAAAAAAATAAATATATATTAGATACTAATTTGACTTTTTTTATTTATTCATGATAGTTTATGCCTAGTATTCTAAAGGAACAAATGATTTGAGGCAGATGAATATTGTAAAAGGGACATATATATTGAGATAAAAGGAATACTATATGTCAATGAAGGTTGATTAAGTTGGTAAGAAATTGATTCACTCGCAATATCAAAGGATGAACTTTCTCTTTGGAGGGTGATATAACTTTTTTTTTATACATAAAAAATGAGGGATATGCGAGACTTAAATATAGACACATTTTTTTTCTTCATGCATATGCAATCTCCTTTTATTTGTTCAAAAAAAAAACCTTTAGCGTAACCCAAAAAAAAAACTTTTTTTGTCGTTTTAGTTTATAGAAATGAGTTTTTTTTTGAGGTGACACATGCATAGGCCAAATTCAAGTCTAAGAATGAGTCAAGGTTTGAATTCAGCATTTTATACAAAATATCCTCACAACTAAATCAAGATCTGAAACCACACTAAGCCATAACAACAGGGCGTCAACACGTTAAAAACGCAGTATCAAAATAATCATTCTCACAAAGATAAACATGTTCATTTTTATTGGCACATTTTCTAACAACTTTATCTATCAACATATTGGTTTCTACTCGTTTAATCAACTTCTTCCATGCCTTCGAAACTTATTTTAACAACATGATAGTAAAATGTGTTCGTTTTCACTTTATGCTTAATTTTTTTTAGGCAATCATACATTACTATTATATTACATCTAACTATATATTTCCATGTGCCTTGGATGATATATATTAGTGGTTACATTTACTTATTTAACTTTCATTCAATTTAATATAATTTTTATCATCATAATTCTATATATTAATTCTATATCATCATAATTTAACTTTCTTACTCCTAGAGGTGCCACATCACCAGAATTCTAGCCTAACATAGACCCAAATTTAGTTTACAAAGATGAATATTGTAAAAGGGACATATATATTGAGATAAAAGGAATGCTATGTGTCAATGAAGGTTGATTAAGTTGGTAAGAAATTGACTCACTCACAATATGAAATGATGAACTTTCTCTTTGGAGGGTGATATAACTTATTTTTTTATACGTAAAAAATGAGGGATATGTGATACTTAAATATAGACACATTTTTCTTCTTCTTCTTTTTCTTCATGCATATGCAATCTCCTTTTATTTATTAAAAAAAAACCTTAGTGTAACCCAAAAAAAAAAAACTTTTTTGTCGTTTTAGTTTATAGAAATGAGTTTTTTTAGAGGTGACACATGCATAGGTCAAATTCAAGTCTAAGAATGACTCAAGGTTTGAATTTAGAATTTTACACAAAATATCATCACAACTAAATTAAGATCTGAAACCACTAAGTCATAATAACAGGGCATCAACACGTTAAAAATACAGTATCAAAATAACCATTTTCACGAAGATAAACATGTTCATTCTCATTGACACTATTTTTAACAACTTTCTCTATCAACATATTGGTTTCTATCCGTTTAACCAACTTCTTCTATGACTTCGAAGCTTATTTTAGCAACATGATAGTAAAATGTGTTCGTTTTCACTTTATGCTTAATTTTTTTTAGGCAATCATACATTACTATTATAATACATCTGAACTATATCTTTTTTTTTTATTTGCTTTTTGAGAGGACCTGTATTAATTGTTGTTATATATCGCATTTACATATTTAACTAATACATTCATTTTTATTTTAGAAGTTGTATCATGTGCTGACATAACTCATGAATAAGAGAGGTAGTCAAGTTTTAAAGAAAGAAAGAGTGAGTATTTTAGCTAAATATGACATCAATAAAGAGTGAGTACTTTAGGTAAATGTGACATATAGACACAATCCTTGTTTAAGAATAACCTAAACTATTGCATGAGAACAACTCACATTTGTTTTACTAAATAAGCAAGACAATAATCTCATATGACTAAATAAGCAAGACAATATTACTAATAATAAATCAAGATATTTGGATTTTGTAATACATGAATCTTGGTAACACTATAAAATTGAGTAAAAAAAAAGAAGTAAAACCCTAATAGAAGGTAAAGAAAACAATTATTATAAGATGATTTCTTGTTAAACAGTTTCATTGCTTCTTGATGCTAATTTCCTCTCGCTAGACTGGAATGTAGTTTCTAATGACATATTAGTTTAGGTGATAGTGATTGCTAATATAGATTTAGTGACCTGAAAAAGATATATATGGAAGATATTATTTTTTGTAATATCATGGGAGTCACCAAACAATTACAATTTACAAACCTAACAGTTTCATTTGTAGACAAATTTCTTAATAATTGAGTCACATAGATCATTGAAATGCGAGATTGTCTACACATCACCTACCACTATAAAAACAACTTGAAATGAACCCTTAGACAACCTTAATTAGAATACAAATAGATAAAAAAATTATAAAGAATATACCAATAACTTTTGTACATATGAATGTGGGGTAAATGAACACAATTGTCAAATGTGTGGAAATGAGTAGAAAATAAATGTGGGGTAAATGACAATTATAAAGGGTGAGATTGAATGTGAAAAATTTTGCACTAAAATGTTCAAATTCCTAGGTTATATTTGGAGGAATGTCACATTACCATGCCAGCGCTACCCTTCTTCTCCCGATGTGCCACTGCCAAAATGTCAATTCTATACACATGAAAGAAGGACGTACAATATTCTTATACAAACAATAATATATAGTAAAATCAATTGAATTGATAGAAGTCCTTCAAAATTAAATACATGTTTCTTCTTCTAGTCTATATCAGGGAGACAATCAATTGAAAAAATAGGTTGCCAATTGTCAGTGGTCAAAATCTATAACAAATAACAAAGATTTAACATGCGATCCTTTCAGTAGAAAGCATAATATTTTTTGGTGCAAAGTAGAAGGCACAATATATGATAAAATTCACTGACCACAATCTATGTAAGACTATTTAAAGAGAAGACTCTTGGTTGTATAACATATATATGTTGGAATTCTTAAAGTTATGGCATTTAAATCAGCCCCACACATACTTTTTTTTTTTTTACAATAGCCCCATACATACATAATAGCATACTAAATTACTCCCTCCGTTCCTTTTTAATTGTCACTTTTGAAGAAATTTTTTGTTCCTTTTTAACTGTCACTTTCAAAGTTCAATGCAACTTTAAATATTGTTTTACCAATATTATCCTTAGTTATTTATTACGGAGAGAGAAATATATGAGATGATATATTAAATGAATAAGGTTATTATAGTAAAAATATAAATTATTGTATCAAAAGTAGTGACATTTATAGTTTGTCTTGGTTTGTGTAAAATGTCAAAATGTGACAATTAAAAAGGAACGGAGGTAGTAGCATTTAGATCGAATACATGCAATTGAAAGAGCTACATTTATTGTCTTTCCATGTGCCTTGGATATATTAGTGGTTACATTTACTTATTTAACTTTCATTGAATTTAATTTAATTTTTATTATCATAATTCTATATCATCATAATTTAACTTTCTTACTCCTAGAGGTGCCACATCACCATAATTCTAGCCTAACATAAACCCAAATTTAGTTTACAAAGATGTTAATTTAGAGATGCCACATCATCAAGTTTATTTTATATATAGATATAGATAGATAGATAGATAGATAGATAGATTAGATTACAAAAGACAGACTGCCAATTAAAATAAGTAGGCTATGTTTGACTATTACAAATGAATAATTTCTTGCAAGATACTTACGAAACATAATAAGATTAATTAAGACCAATGAATGAGCCAGCTAAATATGTGAAGTCATGTATTTTTGTTTAGTATTATAAATCATGTATTTGTTTGCTTACATGTGCACGATACTAACTATTTTCACATTTGAAATCTCAAACACCTTATTTTTTTAAATCTAAGCAAGACCAATGCTATTCAGATTCATACAACAACAATAACTAAATTTCCATTGTTTATCTAAAAGCATCTTTGCAAATATCACGATGAGGAACTCTTGTAAATTAATTTGTAGAGCCACCAAAAACTGAATAGGGAAGTAGGAAATAAAAATCCAAAAGCCAAATAGGAAGAGGAGAGACCGGCGATCACAACATAGCAAGCTACGTCAAAAATAGAGGGATAAATGCGACCAGATTGAGTACCGACATTGAAAGGTGATGAAGCCATGGGAGCGCATGCGGTGGCTATTGGAGGCAGGCAGAGCTGGGTCGGTTGCAAAAAATTTGCCGGAAACAGTAGCTGCAGACGACGAGAGAGTTGGAACAAGGAAACAATTATTATATTCCCAACCTTTTGAAACTCAAAAGTGGAATAGTGGCGAGAGAATTCAAGGCTCTGATATCATGTTGAAGTTGTGGAATTTTAGATAAAACAATGAGAAATAAGTAGAGATGTTATGTTATTATTGGGAAATATGCTTGATATTGACTTAGATACAATAGATTAAATATTAATCCCTATTTAATAATAACAATAATAAGCAATATAAAATCTAACTCTATGAAATACGCTACAATTAATAATATAAAATATAGGTAAATGTTTGTTCATGTTTGCCTCCAACTCAATCATTTACAAAAGGTGGCCAATTTAGTAGAACATCAATTTCTAGGTGTACAAGGTCTGCCGGATTAGAGAGGCATTGGAATCACAAGAATAGACGTGACCAAATATATAATATTTCATGAACATTATTTAATTTAATTTGTTCTTGATTACTCAAACCAAATACAAAAAGTTGAGGAGAAATTTTTAAATTTTCATGCCAAGACAAGTTGTTTGTATATGTTAAATTAATGTATTATTATATACATTGGCCGGTTGTACGATAACAACGCTTCAACAACAGCCTATGATGATGTTAAAACAATAATATTGTAGAAATAAATGAATCAACAAACATTGTTATTAACCTTCCAAATGAGGGATATGTGATACTTAAATATAGACACATTTTTCTTCTTCTTCTTCTTTTTCTTCATGCATATGCAATCTCCTTTTATTTATTAAAAAAAAACCTTAGTGTAACCCGAAAAAAAAACTTTTTTGTCGTTTTAGTTTATAGAAATGAGTTTTTTTTAGAGGTGACACATGCATAGGTCAAATTCAAGTCTAAGAATGACTCAAGGTTTGAATTTAGAATTTTACACAAAATATCATCACAACTAAATCAAGATCTGAAACCACTAAGTCATAATAACAGGGCATCAACACGTTAAAAATACAGTATCAAAATAACCATTTTCACGAAGATAAACATGTTCATTCTCATTGACACTATTTTTAACAACTTTCTCTATCAACATATTGGTTTCTATCCGTTTAACCAACTTCTTCTATGACTTCGAAGCTTATTTTAGCAACATGATAGTAAAATGTGTTCGTTTTCACTTTATGCTTAATTTTTTTTAGGCAATCATACATTACTATTATAATACATCTGAACTATATCTTTTTTTTTATTTGCTTTTTGAGAGGACCTGTATTAATTGTTGTTATATCTCGCATTTACATATTTAACTAATACATTCATTTTTATTTTAGAAGTTGTATCATGTGCTGACATAACTCATGAATAAGAGAGGTAGTCAAGTTTTAAAAAAAGAAAGAGTGAGTATTTTAGCTAAATATGACATCAATAAAGAGTGAGTACTTTAGGTAAATGTGACATATAGACACAATCCTTGTTTAAGAATAACCTAAACTATTGCATGAGAACAACTCACATTTGTTTTACTAAATAAGCAAGACAATAATCTCATATGACTAAATAAGCAAGACAATATTACTAATAATAAATCAAGATATTTGGATTTTGTAATACATAAATCTTGGTAACACTATAAAATTGAGTAAAAAAAAAGAAGTAAAACCCTAATAGAAGGTAAAGAAAACAATTATTATAAGATGATTTCTTGTTAAACAGTTTCATTGCTTCTTGATGCTAATTTCCTCTCGCTAGACTGGAATGTAGTTTCTAATGACATATTAGTTTAGGTGATAGTGATTGCTAATATAGATTTAGTGACCTGAAAAAGATATATATGGAAGATATTATTTTTTGTAATATCATGGGAGTCACCAAACAATTACAATTTACAAACCTAACAGTTTCATTTGTAGACAAATTTCTTAATAATTGAGTCACATAGATCATTGAAATGCGAGATTGTCTACACATCACCTACCACTATAAAAACAACTTGAAATGAACCCTTAGACAACCTTAATTAGAATACAAATAGATAAAAAAATTATAAAGAATATACCAATAACTTTTGTACATATGAATGTGGGGTAAATGAACACAATTGTCAAATGTGTGGAAATGAGTAGAAAATAAATGTGGGGTAAATGACAATTATAAAGGGTGAGATTGAATGTGAAAAATTTTGCACTAAAATGTTCAAATTCCTAGGTTATATTTGGAGGAATGTCACATTACCATGCCAGCGCTACCCTTCTTCTCCCGATGTGCCACTGCCAAAATGTCAATTCTATACACATGAAAGAAGGACGTACAATATTCTTATACAAACAATAATATATAGTAAAATCAATTGAATTGATAGAAATCCTTCAAAATTAAATACATGTTTCTTCTTCTAGTCTATATCAGGGAGACAATCAATTGAAAAAATAGGTTGCCAATTGTCAGTGGTCAAAATCTATAACAAATAACAAAGATTTAACATGCGATCCTTTCAGTAGAAAGCATAATATTTTTTGGTGCAAAGTAGAAGGCACAATATATGATAAAATTCACTGACCACAATCTATGTAAGACTATTTAAAGAGAAGACTCTTGGTTGTATAACATATATATGTTGGAATTCTTAAAGTTATGGCATTTAAATCAGCCCCACACATACTTTTTTTTTTTTTTTTACAATAGCCCCATACATACATAATAGCATACTAAATTAACATTTAGATCGAATACATGCAATTGAAAGAGCTACATTTCTTGTCTTTCCATGTGCCTTGGATATATTAGTGGTTACATTTACTTATTTAACTTTCATTGAATTTAATTTAATTTTTATTATCATAATTCTATATCATCATAATTTAACTTTCTTACTCCTAGAGGTGCCACATCACCATAATTCTAGCCTAACATAAACCCAAATTTTGTTTACAAAGATGTTAATTTAGAGATGCCACATCATCAAGTTTATTTTATATATAGATATAGATTTGTACATTCGAACCATTATTAAATGACTTGTTACTGATTATAACATAATATTGTTCTAAAAATTTTCAGTTTTGAAATATCCTTAAATGATATTAATAGGAAATAATTGAAAGAGGTGGCCCTCAATTAACCGTTCACAGTACGACATTAATATTCAAACTTCAATTGCTATCATTGGGTCCAGCGTTCAGCTTCATTGTGAAGAGGAGAAAATAAATTTAAAGGACTAATTTCCTTCTCTTTTTTTGTTCGAGTTAACACCGATCAAGTCACTATCTTAGCGGTGAGGACAAAGAGAATCATAAGCTTCTATTTGTAAAAGCTAATAACTATCGTCATTAGAGTTTTGAACAATTTCCAAATACAAGTCGATCCACAATCGACTATATATTGAAATAGTCCACAGTAGAATTTATCATTCAAACTTTAAAGATACCAATTGCTTTTAAAGTGTGCAACTTTTCTTTGTATATCTATTATTTTGTCTGATGTGGGTCCATGAACAAGCATTATTACTATTACCATGCATTCACATGTGAGTGTTTTTTAATCTTCATAGCTCTTAACAGTACTGCCAACCATCCAAAAACAATACTGTTGTCCGTGCATTCACTACTATATCCTTCAATCTTGATAGCTCTTCACTTTTTTTCCTTTTGCTGCTTTACTTTACCAATCATCAATTATTTGTTACTTGTGGTCATGTCTTTGTTTTGGTCCATGCTATAATATCATATTTTCTTAGAAAGTGTGTGTTTTGAAATATCATTTACGTTCAAACCTTCATTTAGTAAATGCTATATTTTTTACCGATGATTTACTTATCACCAAATGATTATTGCATTTATCTCTTCTGTTGGATGATAAGAAAAATGATATTGAAAAATGATAATATGATACTGGTATGTATATGAGAGGACTTTTACTAGAAGTTGTATATTTAAAGATTCTGATGGCTTTAATGAGTGTGCAACTTTTTCTTTTTCTTTTTCTTTGTATCAATTATTTTATGGGATGTGGGTCCAATATTAACAAATAAGTCTTCTTGAGTTTTCCTTTTACTATATGCATTTCCAACCATTCAAAAACTGCCTGTTAGTGTTATCCATTCATTCACAAGCGAGTCTTCTTTGAGTCTTTGCTCCTTACTGCTATCCCTTAATCTTCATAGCTCGTAATTTCCATCAAAAATCAACTATTATCTACAAGTTCCATACCTTAGTTGCTGGTTTGCTTTAACAATATCAATAGAAGATGGCTGCAACTATGATAGGAGGAGCTTTTCTCTCTGCAACTGTTCAGACCTTAGTTGAGAAACTTGCTTCAACAGAGTTTCTTGATTACATCAAAAACACCAAGCTCAATGTCTCACTCTTGAGGAAGTTAAAAACAACACTGCTCACTCTTCAAGTTGTGCTGGATGATGCTGAGGAGAAGCAGATCAACAATCCTGCTGTCAAACAATGGCTTGATGACTTGAAAGATGCTGTCTTTGATGCTGAGGACTTGCTCAACGAAATCAGTTATGATTCCCTGCGATGCAAGGTGGAGAATACACAAGCTCAAAACAAAACTAATCAGGTGTGGAACTTTCTTTCATCTCCTTTTAAAAGCTTCTACAGAGAGATCAATTCTCAAATGAAGGTCATGTGTGAAAGACTGCAATTGTTTGCACAGCATAAAGATATCCTTGGTTTGCAAACTAAAAGTGCCAGAGTTTCTCATAGAACACCTTCAAGTTCTGTGGTTAATGAATCTGTTATGGTGGGTAGGAAGGATGACAAAGAGACAATAATGAACATGTTGCTATCACAGAGAAACACAACCGATAATAATATTGGTGTTGTTGCAATTTGTGGCATGGGAGGTTTAGGAAAAACTACCCTTGCCCAACTTGTTTACAATGATAAAGAAGTTCAACAACATTTTGATATGAAGGCATGGGCTTGTGTGTCTGAGGATTTTGATATTTTGAGAGTAACCAAGTCTCTACTTGAATCGATAACTTCCAGAACTTGGGATAGCAATAATCTTGATGTCCTTCGAGTTGAGTTAAAGAAAAACTCGAGGGAGAAAAGATTTTTGTTTGTGTTGGATGATTTGTGGAATGACAATTATAATGATTGGGGTGAACTAGTAAGTCCCTTCATTGATGGAAAACCTGGAAGCATGGTGATTATAACAACGCGCCAACAAAAAGTTGCTGAGGTGGCACACACATTTCCTATACATGAACTAAAACTTCTATCAAATGAAGATTGTTGGTCTTTACTCTCAAAGCATGCATTGGGAAGTGATGAGTTTCACCATAGTACAAACACAACCCTTGAAGAAATAGGTAGGAAGATTGCAAGAAAGTGTGGAGGATTGCCAATAGCTGCTAAAACAATAGGAGGACTTCTACGTTCAAAGGTAGGCATAATAGAGTGGACTTCAATTTTGAACAGCAACCTATGGAACTTACGAAATGATAATATTCTTCCCGCTTTGCATTTGAGTTATCAATATCTTCCCTCTCATTTGAAAAGATGTTTTGCATATTGTTCAATTTTTCCAAAGGATCGCCCACTTGATAGGAAGAAATTGGTTTTGTTGTGGATGGCAGAAGGCTTCCTTGATTGTTCTCAAGAAGAAAAAGAGTTGGAAGAATTAGGTGATGATTGCTTTGCTGAATTGTTATCGAGATCGTTAATTCAACAATTAAGCGATGATGCTCATGGAGAAAAGTTTGTCATGCATGACCTTGTCAATGATTTAGCTACATTCGTATCAGGAAAAAGTTGTTGCAGGCTTGAATGTGGTGACATCCCTGAAAATGTTCGTCACTTCTCATATAACAAAGAATACTATGACATTTTCATGAAGTTTGAGAAATTATACAACTTCAAATGCTTGCGAAGCTTCCTATCCACTTACCCCACGATGTACAATTACTTATCCTTCAAGGTGGTTGATGATTTGCTCCCATCGCAAAGAAGGTTGCGTGTGTTATCACTATCAAGGTATACAAACATCACCACGCTACCAGATTCAATTGGAAATTTGGTGCAGTTGCGGTATCTAGATATCTCCTCCACTAAAATCAAAAGCTTGCCTGATACAACATGTAACCTTTACAATTTACTGACCTTGAATTTATCAGGTTGTGGGAGTCTCACTGAATTGCCAGTACATATTGTAAATTTAGTCAGTTTACGGCACCTTGACATAAGTGGGACTAACATAAATGAGTTGCCTGTGGAAATTGGGGGACTAGAAAACCTTCAAACTCTCACCCTTTTTTTAGTGGGTAAGCCCCACGTAGGGTTAAGTATCAAAGAGCTCAAGAAATTCCCAAACCTACAGGGAAAACTTGCCATCAAGAACCTGGATAATGTTGTTGATGCCACAAAGGCACACGATGCCAACCTGAAAAGCAAAGAGAAAATTGAGGAGTTAGAGCTAATATGGGGAAAACAAAGTGAAGAGTCGCAAAAGGTGAAAGTTGTGCTCGATATGTTGCAACCGCCAATAAATCTGAAGAGCCTGAGTATTTACTTGTATGGTGGGACAAGCTTTCCGAGTTGGTTGGGAAATTCTTTGTTTTCTAACATGGTATCCCTCCGTATCAGTGAATGTGAATATTGTGTGACACTTCCACCCCTAGGGCGGCTGCCTTCTCTCAAGGACCTAGAAATATGTGGTATGAAGATGTTGGAGACAATTGGCCCAGAGTTCTATTATGTCCAGATTGAAGAAGGTTCCAATTCTTCCTTCCAACCATTTCCATCCCTTGAGCGTATAAAATTCGACAACATGCCAAATTGGAATGAATGGCTTCCCTTTGAAGGCATAAAATTTGCTTTTCCTCGACTCAGAGTTATGAAGTTACATAATTGTCCTGAACTAAGGGGACAATTGCCTAGCAACCTTCCTTGCATAGAAGAAATTGATATATCAGGTTGTTCTCATCTATTGGAAACAAAGCCCACTTTGCATTGGTTGTCGTCAATAAAAAAAATTAAAATCAATGGGCTTGATGGAAGGACCCAATTGTCATTGCTTGAAAGTGATTCTTCGTGTATGATGCAAAAAGTAGTGATTGGAGAGTGTGTTAAGCTATTAGCTGTGCCAAAATTGATTCTGAGAAGCAGTTGTCTTACAAACTTGGGACTCTATTCTCTTTCATCTCTCACTGCATTTCCCTCAAGTGGTCTACCCACTTCATTGCAATCAGTTCGTATTAAAAAATGTGAGAATTTATCCTTCCTTCCTCCTGAAACGTGGAGCAATTACACATCACTTGTGCATCTTACTTTACAGAATTGCTGTGATTCACTTACATCCTTTCCACTTGATGGTTTCCCTGCGCTCCAAACACTTGAAATTGATTATTGTAGGAGTCTGAATTCCATTTATATTTTAGAAAGGTCTTCACCTCGGTTGTCGAGCCTCAAATCACTTAGAATCGAATCCCATGATTCAATTGAATTATTTGAAGTTAAGCTTAAGATGGACACGCTCGCCGCTCTTGAAAGGTTGAGTCTAATATGTCAAGAGTTGTCATTTTGTGAAGGAGTTTGTCTACCTCCAAAATTACAATCAATTGAGATTTGGTCCAAAATAACAACACCGCAGGTAACAGAATGGGGTCTCCAAAGCCAAACCACTCTTTCAAGGTTGACTATTAGAAAGGGTGATGATATATTTAACACCTTGATGAAGGAGTCGTTGCTACCCATCTCCCTTGTGTATCTGCATATCTGGGATCTCAATGAAATGAAGTCATTTGATGGAAATGGGCTTCGACACCTCTCCTCTCTCCAAAATCTCCAATTTTCGATTTGTCGACAGCTTGAGTCATTACCAGAAAACTGCCTCCCTTCCTCCCTGAAATTACTTCACTTTATAAATTGTCCAAAGCTTCAGTCATTACCAGAAAACTGCCTCCCTTCCTCTCTCCAAGGTCTTGGCTTTTATAATTGTCCAAAGCTTGAGTCATTACCAGAAGACAGCCTCCCTGACTCTCTTAAGAAACTGTCCATTTATGGATGCCCATTGTTAGAAGAAAGGTATAAAAGGAAGGAACATTGGTCCAAAATTGCTCACATCCCTGTCATAGATATAAATGATCAAGTCACAATATGAGGACAAGTTATGTTCCCATTTCAGGTACGTTTTTCTTTTACCTCTCAATTCCAATTCATTTGTACGCACAATCGAAAAACATCTCTAAAGATTTTCAAATAATTTCAACACAAAGCCAATAATCAATCCAATGGCAAATTATTTTTAGTGATTAATTTTTTTATTTTGTGTTCTCTGTATGAGATTTGGTGATCTCTCAAAATTCAAATTACTGTATTATTTTTTCCGCAACTATTATTCCCAAAGTCACTTGATGATTATCTTATTCAGCTGGGAAATTCCAGCGTGAGGTACAATCACTTTATTTGATAGAAATTATTATTTTTTTTAAGATATGGTTATTCATCTGGAATAACTTATTATATTTTTTTTGAAAGAAACTTATTATATTTTGTTATTAAATGGGTATTCATGTTTGGTTGTGCGGTGGGTTGCCACAGCCGGGCGTTCTGACATTCTTTTACAGTGAAAATGAGAAGCTAACAATTGGGGCTTAATAAAAAAAACGCGTCTCTAGGGCTGTAGTGGAAGTAGAAACAAACTTACTCTATTTGTTTTTGTAAACTAGAATCTAAATGGAGTTGTGTAAAGAATGTTTTGTACAACAATAAAAATTTGAGAATGATTTTTTTGCAGCTAATTAAAGAAAAATGCTTATTTGATCTTTACAGGAGATCAAGGCCTAAGTGGATGAAAATCAGCTGACTTGATGAATTGAAGACAAAAGTGCGGCATGTCATTGTGATGATTCAGTTTTCCATTCATTGATTGCCAAAAGATTGAATTACTTAGCTATTATTCAGTTTGTATGTTTCCAAATAATCTGCATGATCTGGTCTAACAGATTAGAATGCAGTAGGGTTTGTAATATTCTTAATTTGTAGCTTTAAGTCGAAGAATGTGTGTTGTTATTGTTTCTAAATATTCGAAACTTGTTTGCGTAACTTAAATATTAATGTTCCTTATATACTGAATAAACATACTATTTGTTGCAACTTTTATTCCCAGAGTCACTACCTGTAATTTGTAAGATTTGAAAGTATGCTCTTTACCAACCTCTGTTAAATATTCATATTTCTATAAATATTTGTTGAATTAATATAGTTGTTACATACAATATCTCTTTTCATGAAAACTGTGTGCATAAACATCAATGGAAGTAAATGCAACTTCCTCTCTGCAACATAAAGAACATAAGTAAGCAGTTTCAATTCTTCAACATCATACAGTTGATCCTGGTTGAGACCTTAAGATCCAATTTTGTTTCATTTCTCTTTCAAGAAAGTGTATAAATTAGCCAAGCGCTGTTCCCGAGGAATATATATTTGATCTGAAAAAATTAGCTAACTGAATATTTGATCTTCTAAGTAAGTTTCTTTGCTGTATATGTCTTCTTTTGTAAGTTTCTTAGGCACACAAAAAAATTATCTTTTAGTTACCTTTATAATAAACATTTTGATTATTAGCTCAGAATTTGTATGAAAGACCAGAAATATATCCCACTAAATCGTGCTTAAAGCATAAAAAGTTTGTATTTTCATAAAGATCAAAGGATTGAGTTCAAAGTTAGACAGTGGACAACATACTATGTTAGTACAGTTTTGAGATGTAAGCTATCATGAGAACGGTTTGATTTGAAGTAACTTGTTCCTTGTCCTCGCAACTCCAGCATGTCACCAACATATTTTCCATATTGCATAGAACTTTATTAAATGTAAATTTCACTACTTTAGTAACTTGCTATTTGCTAACAATGACCAATATAAGCATCATAAATTTAATTCTCACATGCATATAAATGGGAAACTTTGTTGAATATAACTTGTATTTTGATGCCAAAACCAAAGTTTTCTTTCTCTCATACTCTGATTGTGCTTTGATCTTAAATTCATTGAGATCTATTCAAAGTGTGGTTCCTGTGTTAAGGTTAGGATATTAACGGATTGTCCCTAATATCCAAGGATTCTCTGTTACATTTGCATTCTTCATGTTGTTGATAGGGTGTAAGGCTTTCGTTGTACATACAGATTCGGTTTGGCTTACCGTTTCTCCTCAACAAGCAGCAAGAGCTGATTGATTGAAGCAGGAATATATGGAGTTTGAATCCTACTCTGATAATATTGTTTCAGATTCAAGAATATTGGCTTGTCAAGTCCTGTGTATATGGAGTTTGAATACTAGTCTCATTGTTTGAGTTTTAGCCATTAATTAATTTAAACGGACCGAAAATTAAAATGTGAAAAACTTTGTCGTCACATATTTGAATTTGAACTCATTACTTACAGGATAGTAGCCAGTGCATTGTAAATCCTTCATAATCTGCATAAGCAAGAGTAGAATGCAGCAGGGATTGCAGTACTCTCAATCCATACATGTAACTGAACACTCATATGGTCTATAATATTGATGTTGATACCGTTGGCTGGACATTACGTTCATACCGCTCATATATGTAAGTGAACACTCATGTTAGGAATGGAGTTTGGAAGCAACATCAAGAGCAGAGAATAGAAACTGGTCTAGAATGCATATTCATTTTCACACAATCGAACTTTAATATGTTTTAAGCTATGAAAAGAATTAGCCAAAAATATTTTTGATTGGGAAAAATATAAAACCTGGTACAAAAATCTACAAAGTAAGGACCAACATTGTTCTATCGGATCTAACAATGCCAACAAATCCAACAAAAACAAACTATCTTATCATTACTACTAGTCATGTTCATTCATGGATCATGTGGACTAGTTGCAGATGGGTCCATTTGGATACTGTATCTAAATCTAACGGCTCGGTTGCCACAGTAAATTATTAAGAATTTCAAATGTTTACATGTACCAGTGCCACAAATCTAATCCAAAGAGTAAAAACATCTAGCTTAAGAGGAAATAGCTTTTTTAAAAATATTGTTCCAGTTAGCATTGTTAGATTCAGACACATCACATACAATGAAGTTGTCCGAGATCTTACCAGAGCCTTCCAGCAGATGCAAGTTGAGGGAGGTGTGCAGTGAAACTAAGTGGGAATGGTGGATATGTTTGAATTGTAATCCATAAACCTCTTTCTATTTCATATGCTGCAAGCTTTTCATTCCTTGAGCAAAAACATAAAGCATACTTCCACAAAGAGTTCCAGAAAAAGCATCCCCAAAATCTAAAGGCAGTCTTGAGATTTTAGTCTATTCATTTGATAAAGAATCAATAAAAATGATTTGTCATTGAATCCTCCTACAACAATCAATAAAAATGATCTTTCTCCTAGAACTTGAAGTTGAAGGATCACTTCTTCTTTGTCTCATGTATGCCTTTCTACTAGTGAAAAATGAATACTTAACAGTGACACTAACAAAGGTAGAGATCTAGCTTATTTCATAGATGGTATATTATGCCATGATTTTGTGACAGCATTAATAAAACATCAACTCTTTGGTTGTGGTTTGTATGAGTGTATGTATTTCTATATTGTGATTTTCCTCCAACAATGAAGATTCAATCATGTATGCTAGCAACAGAGAACATGAACCTTCCTTTGATGAAAATTGGCATCTATATTATGCCATTGATTGCGATATGGATCAAGTGCACGTATCATGTTAATATCACCAATATTTTGCACACAAGCCTAGCATTCTAGAAACTTTCGAGTGGAAAATGACTCAAAACACATTTCAAGAGTATCATCAGGAAGAAATAAGATTTCAGACTTAACTTCAACACATTTGTTTGTGTTGTGCTGTCTATTCGAAAACCTCACCTTCATGCCAGAGCCACATAAGGAGAAGGAATCAGTGAAAGTTTCTTCATCATTTTCTTTGTGGCCATAAACACTACCACTACTTGACATACTTCTTCCAAATGCCTAGTTTCAAAATAATATGATCTCAAATAAGGAAATCATAGTTAGTGAAGAAAAGGAAAAGAAACATAAAACAAATAAATGAAAAATCTAAAATAGTTATGACTGAACTATATAGACATGTAAGTTGGTAGTTAGTTCTTAATTAATGACTACCTCGTCTACAAAACCCAAATGAATCTCCACCAATAAATAAGGTTCTTTTTATTTTGTTGTAAGGCAGAAGAAAAATGTCTGGAGTTCGTGAAATTATCGAACACTCCGTAAAAGGAATTTTTTCTACGATCCATGTGAAGGATGAGGTAACTGCAATAGATGCACTCAGAATCTCTTATATTTGAAATTAAAAGTCTGAATCATATCATCAATGTTGTATGTATTTAGTAGAAATTCACCCCAACCGTGGCACTGACAAACTGCCCAGCATGAAATAATAATGTATATTTTAATTATATTTGCTTCTTTTGTAAATTGTAAATCAAAGCTAGACAATATGAGGCATAATGTTTTATTTTATTACCCTATTTTAGTTTAAAAATTCAATTTTAAAAACTAAAAGTTAATTTTCCTGACATGTACAGCATAAATTAAACGTTAATTTTCATGAAAAGATCTTTAGTGAGCAGAAAATAAAAAGAAAAGATCTCAAATCCTAAACTTGAATAGAAAGTGTTGTGCAGGAAATACGACAGCGATGAATGATGACGAGGTTCCAATTTCAATTTTAAAATAATATTTATGCAGAATTTTATATAAAAAAAAAACTAAGTAGAAAATCATTGATAAATAAAAATCTTGTTCTGGATCGAGCAATCTTAACTATGCTCATTTTCTTATGCCCAATACAAAAAATACTCACAACACCTCCTCCCTGCGAGGGGGGTGCCCGGAGCAAATAGAGACTCGTTCAAACTTTAGATAACGTCTCTATTCATGGCTCCTGCGAAACTCGCTCGACGGTTATGATTCCCCTGAATCCGTAATCGTCGAGCCATACGTGTGTCAGACAACGACTCTGCATAACCCACCTCTTCACTCTCTCAACCATCTCATACTGACTTGAGCGTCAGAGTGTCTGCAGGTACACCCCCCCTGTTCCAGTCAACAACAAACAACATACAACCACCACAGTCAAACTGCACCGGTGTTAGCATATAATTTTGATGCCCTTATTTCCACTAACTATATCGTTGTAAAAGCCATGAAATTTTCTAAGTGCAGGAAAAAGTATGCAAGTTTCGACTGAAAAAGGGTTCAAGATGCAAGTTCTCCAAGTCCAAGATTGCAACATTTTCCTAAGTCCAAAAGAAAGCCTATGGAGTTTGATAGAGAGGCATTTCGACAGAAATGAAGAAGATTTCGACCAAAAAGCTTCTTGAAGACTTTGATTTCTCTTTTAAGGGGCAAGTTTGAAGGTTCAAACATGTGGAAATCATACTGAAGCTGTCGAAATAATATAGTTTCTAGCCGTTAGGTTTGCAGTTATTTTTCTATGTATATATAGTAGTTTTTCATAGGAAAAATGGGTCACAAATCATTATCAAAAGTTCTATACACTCGAAGTACCGGCGTCTAGAGAAAAAAGTAACAGAATGTGTCATACCCCATTTTTAACCCATTTTCGATTCGTTTTTCTCGTCTTTTAAAGCTAGAAATTCTCGTCGTTTCAGACGAAATTTCGGCAGGGAGGTATTTTAAAATACCTCATATTTTGTTCCGAAGGCGACCGTTTTTTTATTTTATTATTTTTGTCATTTATTTTATTTTCATTAGAATGTATCTAGGTCCAATGTAAAAATATAAATGAGAATATGCACCGACACTCACATTTATTTATTCCGCTTTATGTCGAGGACGATAAAACGTAATAAAGACCGTATCCGAGGAAAAAGACCCTCACTTGATCCAACGTCATTTTGAGGGATCCGGCGTGCTTTAATATCTCAGCTTACTCTAGTCTTGGACCTTAGGAATTAATCAAAACTTTCTCAAAAAAAGTCAAATAGTCAAAATCAAAAACATTTCATATAATCAAAAATCTCAAAAACATTCAATCTTGGATTTTAAACCAAGTGTCTTTTCTTTCTTAATCAAATTTTAATCAATCCTTAATATCAAACTTTTTCTTCAATTAAAATCAATCAAACTCACATTTTTATTCTTCTATGCCTTTTCGGCCTCTTATCTTTCTCAAAACTTTTTTTTCAAAACTTTAAAATCAATCAAAACCAATCACTCAGCTTTTTACCCCGAACTACATGATTTTGATCCCATTCGGGTATGTAGGCAAAAGACTTTGTCTTTCCAAATCAACAAAATAACAAAAACATTTTCCTTTCTTTACTCTCATTACTTTAGTCTCTTCTACACTTAAGCATTTATTTACAAACAAATAATCAATTTAGCATAAAGATAAATAAAAACAAGAGGTTCCTATAGAGTACTATAGACATTTAGGGTGTTAATACATTCCCTTTGCGTAACCAACCCCCGGACCTTGATCTCTCAAAAAATAGGGTTTTTCGAACTTTCTCCCTTTTCCTCGGGAAAAATAAAAGATCGGTGGTGAATCTTAAAATTGTGAGTCAACGCTAACTAATAGCTTGATATCCAAAAATCACCGCAACAGAAAAATGGCGACTTCACTGGGGACAAAAATCCTAAGTGGGTTAAACCTATCTTGTTTTTCTTTATCTTTATGCTTTATTTCTATTTGTAATTGTAAATACGTGCTTAAGTGTTTATCATTTTTACGTGAGTGGTGAGATAAGTCCTACACGCGGACTTGAGGGAAACATAAGGTAGGATGGTGGTATAATCAAAGTGCCATACCAGAAGTAGTCTTGGGTTTTGGTACATGTGATAACCCCGCTCAATGGAGGAATCTTGGAAGTATTATTATGTTGGCATGAGTAGTCGTGTTCGGCATCGTTATTTTCAAGTGACCTATGAAGTTGAGGACCTTTAGTTACCTTTAACCCATCTTGGCCTTTTAGGACGTAGTGCGGTGGCTAATCAAGAGTAGTCTTGAATTGGTTGATACGCGATACTACACTCAAACGAGACTTTCCTACGAACGTTGTTGGACCGGGAGTAGTCCCGTAATCCGACAATATTCGGAAGTGGTCAATGACTTTGGGAACTTGGTAGAACCCGTGATACAGGTACATATGAAACCATAGTCCTTACCAAATGGTGTGTTTACCCTTGACTCCAACATCATGGACTTAACCTCACCATGTTTTCTTCGTTTCTTTAGCATAATCATGCATGCATGCATTCATTCATAAACATTTTTTCATTAAGTATCGAAGGACTTAGACAAGTTTTGTTGTAAACATCGTAGGAATGAACCTCACAAAGAGGAACACTCAGAAGCATAACTCAAAAACCCAGATTTGACAAACTTAAGGAAGCTAGGATCTTTAGTGACTAGTCTGAGGATTTTTCAAGCCCGTTATGGGAGATCATTTGGCATCCTCAAGTTTGAAATATCGGGGCTTTTTCAAGATTTCTATTGATGAACTTTTGAGCATATCTCTTGACTTTGTTCCTAAACAAGGGGATTGTTTGTAATATTTTATTTCTAAATGAATTTTCAAACTATGATGTTTACAATTACTTCGACAAGCCCTTCGATAACAAATCTTTCTCTTTTTTTGCATAAGCATAATCATGCATCATACTGCATTCATAGTTTCCAAATCGAGTCTCACACTTTGTTCACCAATAAAAGGTTAATCTGCCGCCATCAAAGAAAGTGGCCCGGCGTATTCATTACAAGCCTACTCGCATTCACAACACTCGAGCACATCAGAGAAAAAGAATGGATCTGTTAGAGCAAGAAAACCAGAACCTCCGGGAAGAGGTGGCCAATCTCCGGGAAGGGATGGAGAAGTTGGCCTCCATGATGAATGCTCTGTTAGCTTCCCAAGCTCAAGCTTCGGATCCTCAGCCCGCTGTCACTGCTCTTGAGCAACCAATCTCAATGGCTTTGCCAACTTCTACCGTGCTTGCTCCTCCTTCCGGTCTGTCATTCACTCAAGCAGCTATGACGTATTCAGCACCTCTTATCCACACCGTTCAACAAGAGGCAGAACCTACCTTTCATGCTGAAAGTGTTGGAGCTTTTGACAAGATGGATGAACTTCAGGAGAAATTTGACGGGATGCAACGGGAAGTTGAAGCTCTCCGGGGAAAAGACTTGTTTGGGAGAGATGCCCGCGAACTCTGCTTGGTTCCTAATGTCGCAATATCACCCAAATTCAAGGTCCCTGACTTTGAAAAGTACAAGGGGAATTCGGGTCCACGTGGCCATCTGGTGATGTACGTGAGAAAGATGTCTATGCACACTGACAATCACAAGCTTCTTATCCACTTCTTCCAAGATAGTCTGACCGGTGCTGCCTTGAAGTGGTACATGAACCTTGACAGTGCTAACATTCGTACTTTCAACGATCTTGGCGAGGCTTTTATCCGCCAATACAAGTATAACCTGGACATGGCCCCGGATTGGGACCAACTTCGTGCTATGACTCAGAAGGACAAGGAAACATTCAAAGAGTATGCCCAACGCTGGAGAGAAGTGGCTGCTCAAATTGTCCCGCCTTTAGAAGAGAAAGAGATGACGAAAATCTTCTTGAAGACTCTTGGCCAGTTCTACTATGAGAAGATGTTCGCCAGTGCACCGACAGATTTCACCGAGATGGTTAGCATGGGAATGCGTCTGGAGGAAGGAGTCCGAGAAGGACGTTTAGTTATGGAAAGTGATTTTGTTGCCAACAGTACAAAGAAGTTTGGGAATGACTTTTCAGGAAAGAAGGAGCAAGAGGTAAGTATGGTGGCCCATAGGCAGCCTCAGCAACAATATCAACAACAGCCTCGACAACAGGCTCCCCAACAGTTCACCCAACTGAATCGGGTCCAGCGGATATCACAGTTTGATCCAATCCCGATGGCATATGCAGAGTTGCTCCCCGCTTTGCTTGATAAAAATCTTGTTCAAACTAAGGCACCTTCTAAGGTACCTGAAAGGTTGCCAAGGTGGTATAGACTTGATTTCTCTTGTGTTTTCCATCAAGGGGCACCCGGTCACGACATTGAGCACTGTTATGCCCTGAAGGCTGAAGTCCAAAAGTTGATCTAGGCTAATATTTTGTCCTTCAAAGAGTCGAGCCCCAATGTGCAAGCTAATCCACCACCGGATCATGGGACCTCATCTGTTAATTTGATGCAAGATTGTTCAGAAGTTTACCCTGTTGAAGAAGGTGGCAGTCAGTTTTGTGACACATGGCAGAGTTTACCGCAATTGGATCGCTGTTGACATTCGTTTCACTATTCCTTTTTCCAAATAACAGTTTGTTTTTTTCGCTTTTTGTTTTTCTAAAAAAAAAATCCTTTCGTTCTACCCGAGACGAAAGTGAGCTTTTGTAGGGCTTTTTGCTTCATGCATTCCCATCATTAAATAAAAAGTCGTTTTGTCCTCGACTTTGTCTTTTTATATTTTGTTTTTTTTCCTGGAAAATGGTAATACAAAAAACCAAAAGAAACTTGTTTTTCTTTAATCAATTTCCAAATATTTGCATTTACTTGTTTACTGAAACTAATCATGAATCATATAAAAAGCTTAAACACCAATAAACCCGTTGAACACTGTAACCCTATGCTCCCTCCCGACTTTGAGTTCCCTGTTTACGAAGCTGAAGAGGAGGAGGATGAAGGGATTCTAGAAAAGATCTCTCTGTTACTAGAATATAAAAAGAACATCATCCAGCCTCATGAAGAAGCACTGGAAGTGATTAACTTGGGCACTACAGTATTCCTGATCAAATCCCAGATGAATGGTGCCATCGAGGCTGCAAAAAAAAAACAAACAAAAAAAAAGCAAAAAAACAAACAAAAAAAACAAAAGCAAAAAAAAAACAAAGAAAGAAAAATACATCAAAAAGATGGTGCAGAAGATGGTAACCACCTACAAGGACTTGCATGAGATGTTACCATATGCTTTACATGGATATCGTACTTCAGTGCGTACCTCAACAGGGGCAACTCCCTTTTCTTTGGTATATGGCATGGAAGCAGTACTCCCTGTAGAGGTTGAGATTCCATCAATGAGAGTTCTAATGGAGGCCAAGTTGTCAGAGGCTGAATGGTGCCAAAACAGATATGATTAGTTAAACTTAATTGAAGAGAAACACATGATTGCCTTGTGTCATGGACAGCTATATCAAAAAGGATGAAACAAGATTTTGACAAGAAAGTTCGTCCTCACGAATTAAAAGAAGGAGACCTCGTGCTCGAGAAGATCCTATCTTTTCAACTTGATTCAAGGGGCAAATGGATGCCTAATTATGAAGGCCCATATGTCGTCAAGAGAGCTTTCTCCGGTGGCGCATTGACTCTTACGACTATGGATGGTGACGAGTTTCCTCGTCCTGTGAATGTCGATGCAGTCAAGTAATACTTTGTCTAAAAAAAAATAAAAGAACAGCTCTGTAAGTCGAAAACCCGAAAGGGCGACTTAGGCAAAAATGAGCGTCTCGGTGGATCGAAATCCCGAAAGGGCGGTCCAGGCAAAAATTAGAGACATAAAATAGAAAAATAATCATCCTGATAGGTCGAAAACCCGAAAGGGCGATCTATGCAAAAATTAAGGATAAAAAAAACAAAGTAACTGCATTGGGTTGGCCTTTACTCACTTGGGGCACCTTAGCCGTCAAAGAGACTCTGAATCTGAAGCATCCAAACAGTGAAATTCAAAGTTGTTAGGGAGAATAGCGGTTATTGTGTTCAATGTACCTTCCCCTTATATTTACCATTTTCCAAACTTTGTAAGATCTGTGGAGCCATGCCATTGGTGGGTCACCACTCTTTTAAATAAATTTGAGCCTATTGCATTTCATTTGGAATTCCCAGTTATTCAGTTTATAAAAACTTCTTCTATTTTTGATGGTAGTATTTGAAACAAAATGTTTTTCAAAATCATAAATATTTTTCATGTCCTTTTGAAAAGCACAAACAACAAACACATTTTCTTTGAACTCATGAGTAAGTGAAGGGTGCGTCAACAGCTATCCTGAGAACGGATAAACTCTGCAGGCTGAACGTGGTCAATTGCTAAAAAAAAAACAAAAAGAAGAAAAAAGAGAAAAAGAAAAGAGCTCGGTAAGTCGAAAACCCGAAAGGGCGGCTTAGGCAAAAATGAGCGTCCCTGTGGATCGAAAACCCGAAAGGGCGGTCCAGGCAAAAATTAGGGGCATACAAAAGAATATATTCCCGGTGGGCTGAAAACCTGAAAAGGCGGTCCAGGCAAAAATTAGGGATTCAAAAAAAAAAAAAACAAAAGATAAGCATGACCACAGAAGCACTAGTTCTTCTACCAGGTTTTTGGATTAGCACGCTCTCCCCAGGAAGTGTTTACTCTCCATCAGTTGCTGCATATGTCGGGCTTTACCCCGTCAGCATTTTGATATGTCCCCAGTGGCCTCATCCCCAATGAAGATTACCGAGTGTTTGTAATGCGACGTTGGTCCACTTTCCATCTCACCTGTCTAATCTTGTCTCATCAGGTCCATCAGTTATACAGTCACACAAGTCAATCCTTCATACAGTCATACAAGTCATACTATCATACATACATTCATGCATATACACATTCATGCATACAACATACAATAAAGACAATATCATTCATACATGGCTGCATTAACCACCATGAGTCTTGCTTTAACTATCTTTTCATATTAATCAATCATGAATAATTTGTAACCATCTTTTTCCCCAAGTGTCATCCCCAGTGTGTCTGGTCCGGAGATGTCACCTTCTTTATGCCAAGTGGCAGTTCCTTAACGAACAGCTTGTGCATTTTTTTATCTAGTCTTTTGTCGTCAGTGGCAGTTCGGCATTAACCCGAACAGCTGATATTTACCTTTATTTCTTGTCGTCAGTGACAGTTCGGCATTAACCCGAACAATTGACATTTATCTTTGTTTTCTTGTCGTCAGTGGCAGTTCGGCATTAACCCGAACAGCTGACATTTATCTTTGTTTTCTTGTCGTCAGTGGCAGTTCGGCATTAACCCGAACAGCTGACATTTATCTTTGTTTTCTTGTCGTCAGTGGCAGTTCGGCATTAACCCGAACAGATGACATTTATCTGTTCGGCATTAACCCGAACAGATGACATTTATCTTTGTTTTCTTGTCGTCAGTGGCAGTTCGGCATTAACCCGAACATATGACATTTATCTTTGTTTTCTCGTCGTCAGTGGCAGTTCGGCATTAACCCGAACAGCTGACATTTACCTTTGTTTCTTGTCGTCAGTGGCAGTTCGGCATTAACCCGAACAGCTGACATTTACCTTTGTTTCTTGTCGTCAGTGGAAGTTCGGCATTAACCCGAACAGCTGACATTTATCTTTGTTTTCTTGTCGTCAGTGGCAGTTCGGCATTAACCCGAACAGCTGACATTTATTTTTGTTTCTTGTGGCTAGTTCGGCAATAACCCGAACATCTCACATTTATCCCCAGTGAAACCATGTTATCCCCAGTGGAGTCGGACCCCGCTCTTTAACAGACTCGGGTATCCTTTTGTTTTGTTATCCCCAGTCGAGCCATCTTCGCCGTCTTGCATTCGTACTTGCATCGCGAACATTCACAACATTGCATGCATATCATCGCATTTATAACTTTGCATACATGACATTGCATCCGTAGCATTTTACAGTTGAAATCGGGCAAAAATGGTGTACTCTTTATTTAAGTCTCTTCGACCCGTTGATTTAAAATTTCACTTTTAAATCTCCGTAACGAAGAAACTTAAATAGGGGCATCTGTCATACCCCATTTTTGACCCTCTTTCAATTCGTTTGTTTCGTCTTTTAAACCGGATTTGTTTTGTCGTTTCAGACGAAATTTCGGCAGGGAGGTATTTAAAAATACCTCATTTTTGTTCCGCAGGCGACCGTTTTTTATTTTATTATTATTATTATTATTATTAGTTATTATTATTTATTTCTTTTTTTAATTTCTTTTTTTGTTATTAGTGTTTTCTTTTTATTTTTTTATTTTCGTTTTCTATTATTATTGTTTTTATTTTACTGTTTTTATTTATTTTTTTCAGTCATTTTAGGTCCAAATTCTGTCCAGCCCCAAAGGGGTATTTTTGTCATTGCTCAAACCCTAGTTTTTTTTACTATAAATAGTGCATTTAATGCACTGTTCAGAGGTCAGAGCCAAGTACCCAGAAAATCAGAGTTTGAGTCAGAAACGGTACAACCCAGCGCCACCCACCAAACCACCCAGCGCCACCCACCAAACCACCCAGCGCCACCAACAAAACCACCGCGCCGGAAAGTTTTAGAGAGAGGTTGGAGAAGGAGAGGAGGAGAGAGAGAGATTTTACAAAATGAAAGAAAAACCGGCTGGTTGGTACATATATAGACATCGAACCGGTTCGGTTCTCTCAGACCAAACCGGTCCGGTTTTCTTCTTCTTCTTCAGCCCAATGGGCTTAACACGGCCCAACTTCCTTTCTCCCTCTCTTCTATTCTGATCTCCCCTTGCACCCCTCTTTCTACTCTTCCCCCCCCCCCCCCCCCCCCCCCTTCTTTTTATTTTATTTTTCTTTGCATTTTTCTTTATTTATTTTATGCAACATATTTACTTTATGCTTTGCATTTTCATTTTTCTTTATTTATTTTATGCACCATATTTATTTTATGTCTTGCATTTTTATTTTCTTTATTTATTTTATGCACCATATTTATTTTATGTCTTGCATTTCATGCATTTTTATTCTCTTTATTTACTTTATGCAACATATTTATTTTATGCCTTGCATTTCATGCATTTTTATTTTTTCCTTTATTTATTTTATGCAACATATTTATTTATTGTCTTGTATTTCATGCATTTTTATTTGTTTTTAGCATATTTATTTTAATGCATTTGCAATTTTATTTTATTATTTTTGTCATTTATTTTATTTTCATTAGAATGTATCTAGGTCCAATGTAAAAATATAAATGAGAATATGCACCGACACTCACATTTATTTATTCCGCTTTATGTCGAGGACGATAAAACGTAATAAGGACCGTATCCGAGGAAAAGGACCCTCACTTGATCCAACGTCATTTTGAGGGATCCGGCGCGCTTTAATATCTCAGCTTACTCTAGTCTTGGACCTTAGGAATTAATCAAAACTTTCTCAAAAAAAGTCAAATAGTCAAAATCAAAAACATTTCATATAATCAAAAATCTCAAAAACATTCAATCTTGGATTTTAAACCAAGTATCTTTTTTTTCTTAATCAAATTTTAATCAATCCTTAATCAATCAAACTTTTTCTTCAATTAAAATCAATCAAACTCACATTTTTATTCTTCAATGCCTTTTCGGCCTCTTATCTTTCTCAAAACTTTATTTTTCAAAACTTTAAAATCAATCAAAACCAATCACTCGGCTTTTTACCCCGAACTACATGATTTTGATCCCATTCGGGTATGTAGGCAAAAGACTTTGTCTTTCCAAATCAACAAAATAACAAAAACATTTTCCTTTCTTTACTCTCATTACTTTAGTCTCTTCTACACTTAAGCATTTATTTACAAGCAAATAATCAATTTAGCATAAAGATAAATAAAAACAAGAGGTTCCTATAGAGTACTATAGACGTTTAAGGTGCTAATACCTTCCCTTTGCGTAACCAACCCCCGGACCTTGATCTCTCAAAAAATAGGGTTTTTCGAACTTTCTCCCTTTTCCTCGGGAAAAATAAAAGATCGGTGGTGAATCTTAAAATTGTGAGTCAACGCTAACTAATAGCTTGATATCCAAAAATTACCGCGACAGTCTCGATAATTTTATTCAATGAAAGGTGCCTCTCTAGGCTGCCAAGATGTGTTTAAATACTAGAGGAAATAAAAAAACCCCGATGGGTCGAAAATATAACAAACTGAAATAAAAACGAAAAATATCAAAATAACAAAATATGCTGAAATATTAAAATCCGGTTTTGGGCTTCCAGGCGACCTCGAATGGCTAAGTTCACCCCTACATCATGGCAAAGTGATGAGTCTTGTTTGTGAGGTCCGGGGCTTTCCGAAAAGGTATATTTCTAGTCATTCTGACACCGGATGCCAAATCTGCGCTATTTCGAGTGATCCTTTCTTGCACGCCACTTCTTCGATACGGGCTGCTAGTTTGCCTACATCACCTAGGGATTCAAATTATCAAGTGAGAACTTCGTTGGACAATAGATTTCTTTCTGCACAACATTTCACCATGCATATGGTCACAAGGGATTTTCCCTATGGCATGCCAACAACAATGATGGCTGGCCTGCACACAAGTGCGTCAACATATGCAAATAATGCAACTGTGTTGACGCCATATAATTCACATTTGCCTTCAAGTTCTAGCATTCCTGGTCGAAATGCTCTCCTGTCTTTGACAAATAATTACTTACTTTCTTTAAGACAACAAATGGATGAGAGTAATCATGAGATGATAAATATGTTAACACAACAAATTGGAACAATGTTCAATCCTATGATTCAGAACACAAACCAAAGTTACCAGATGTTGGCCACACAAATGGGGAGAATAGTAGATTTCTTCGCCTCTGTTCAAGCAAGGGATCAACAGATTCCCCAAGTCCAAAATCCTAGGCCTTTACAAATTGGTGAAAGGCCAAACATTGAGGGAAATCAAGGGCAACAGTTTGTTCCCCAAGTTTGACCAGTCGAACCAGTGGCCCAATAGAGGATGTTGGGAATCCTCCAGTAATTTTAGTAAATAGAAACCAAGATGTTGATGCCGTAGTCAGAAATTTCCAACAAAATAATTTGGTAGGACATAATAACATAGCAAATTTGGTCGAAACCATTCTGGTTCAAAATGACCTTAACATAGGCCTGCACAGGTCATATTTTGTTTCAGCCCTGTCAGAGTACATTCTTCAGACTAAACTTCCTAGGGGATGGAAAATCCCTAAGTTCACTAAATTTGCTGGTGACACCAGCGAATCCACAGTTGAACATATTGCTCGTTATCTGACTGAGACATGAGACATTGCAAATAATGAAAATTTAAGAATGAAATACTTCCCCAATTCTTTGACAAAGAATGTTTTCACATGGTTTACCACTCTTTCCCCACATTCAATCCATAATTGGAATCAATTAGAAAGAGTATTCCATGAACAATTTAACATGGGTCAATCGAAAATAAGTTTGAAAGAATTGGCTAGTGTTAGGCGTAAAATGCTGGAATCTATTGATGATTATCTCATTTTGGTATGGGCTTATATGGATTGTTTATCAACAATACACCTCATGATGTGTCACCTTCTGTCGACAGCGCCCTTAAAGGATCCTCTCTCTTTGGAACGTTCGCTTTAAAGGTAATTATAAACCCTATAATCATGTAGAGGGTATGGTCGCCATATTCCACTCACTCTATGATCTGTTACTCCGTTTCATAACTCTTTATAGACATTTAATTTTAGCAATCCAGTTGTTGAATTATGGTAATCATCGTGTATGTAATGTCCCATTTTCAGGAAAGGCTTAAGTGGATGAAAATAAGCTCACTTGATGAATTGAAAACAAAAGTGGGATATGTTATTGTGATGATTCTTCTTGTAAAAATGTTTGAGAGGAGCAAAATGGTTGTCATTGCCACATGATTGGATTTACTTAGTTATTTAGTCTGTATTTTCTTATCATCGGCATCATTGTAAATCCTTCATAATTTGCACAAGCAAGATTAGACGGTACTAGGCATTGTAATATTCTCAAATCATATCTGTAAGTGAACACTAATACCATTATAAACTTCTGCTCATTATACAACATTTGGCAGAAATTAAAGTTGTTAGCCAAATGCAATTGACATTGATGGTTGAACCTTCCGCTCACACCGGCTGTCACTTTGCATATAATGGTTGAACATTAATACATAAGTTTTTAAATATCATATAGATATTAGAATCCTTAACGAAGAGTTTTCCTAATATTTTTTTATATAGATTTGTGAAACTAAACTGAAATTTCAAGGGCAGAGAAACACATCAAAATATTAAAATCTTGTCTCCACACTAGAATTTCATTTTGTCTTTCTTTTGTTATTTGTACATTCGAACCATTATTAAATGACTTGTTACTGATTATAACATAATATTGTTCTAACATTTTTCAGTTTTCAAATATCCTTAAATGATATTAATAGGAAATAATTGAAAGAGGTGGTCCTCAATTAACCGTTCACAGTACGACATTAATATTCAAACTTCAATTGCTATCGTTGGGTCCAGCAGTTCAGCTTCATTGTGAAGAGGGAAAAATAAATTTAAAGGACTAATTTCCTTCTCTTTTTTTGTTCGAGTTAACACTGATCAAGTCACTATCTTAGCGGTGAGGACAAAGAGAATCGTAAGCTTCTATTTCTAAAAGCTAATAACTATCGTCATTAGAGTTTGAACAATTTAATTTCCAAATTCTAGTCGATCCACAATCGACTATATATTGAAATGGTCCACAGTAGAATTTATCATTCAAACTTTAAAGATGCCAATTGCTTTTAAAGGGTGCAACTTTTCTTTGTATATCTATTATTTTGTCTGATGTGGGTCCATAAACAAGCATGTACTGCCAACGATCCAAAAACCGTACTGTTATCATTCACATACAAGGCTTGAAAAATGATAATATGATACTGGTATGTATATGAGAGGACTTTTACTAGAAGTTGTATATTTAAAGATTCTGATGGCTTTAATGAGTGTGCAACTTTTTCTTTTTCTTTGTATCAATTATTTTGCGGGATGTGGGTCCAATATTAACCACTGCAAACAAATAAGTCTTCTTATCCATTCAGACTCCACAGTTCTAATTACAAGCAGTACTAGTCACTTTCAACTTCAATATGACTTCTTCTTCCTCTACCAACAAAGTGTCCCTGAAGCTTCTTATAGATACAAAGAATGAGAGAGTTCTCTTTGCCGAGGCATCGAAATCTGTAATAGACTTTCTGTTCAATTTGTTATGCTTACCAATCGGCACTGTAGTGAAGCTCCTTGGCACAAATGGAATGGTTGGTAGCTTAGGGAATCTGTATGAGAGTGTAGAAAACCTCAACCAAAGTTACATGCAACCATTTCAAACTAAGGATATCTTGCTAAACCCAAGAGCTCAAAGCTCTTCCATTGAAATATCTGGCTTCCTTACCCAGAACGAAGACGATAATGATGACGAAGAAGATGAAGGAACTAAGTTATACATGTGTCCAAATAAGTGTAAATTTGAGGTAACAAATGATAACACAACTCGTTGCACTGGGACTTCTTTTTGCTCGAAGACTATGAGCAGTGAAGTTCGTTATGTTGGAAATAGGAAGGTTGCTAAAAAGAGAGTTTCCAATATTAAGAGTGGGTTTGTGAAAGATGTCATAACTTTCATGGTTATGGATGATTTGGTCATTCAGCCCATGTCAACCATATCTAGCATCACACTGTTGAACAAGTTCAGAGTGAAAGAGATTGAAACCTTGCAAGAAAAGGTTGTTGAGATGGGAATGGATGAGGCAAGTTAAAATAAATTAACTTAGTCATTTGTAAATATTTCTGATTTGTACACTTCAATTTTATTCAGTTTTTTAGATATTTACATTTTTTTTTTCTATTTTTTGTAACAGGGTATCAAGTTTCTAAAGGCTTCTCTGCAATCCAAGATGGTATTGACAAGTGTTTTCCTCAAGAAGGAAAATTGATATGCAAGGAATAATGTCTCATTTATCTTCAAAATTAATGTTATGAAGCTAGCTAACAGAGAACATGTTTTGGTTTTTTACTTCTTCTAGTTTATTAGTAGTACTGCTTGCAATGTTGTCTAGTTCATCTTTGAATGATCAATTCCATGAACTTGTATTCTCTGTTTATTGTACTATTTCTACTTTCAATGCAGACTTCATTATACTAACTAGAGTTTTCATCCACATACTCTCCCTTTGACTTAAATTTTTATAATATACTACCACTAAAACTTAATTATATTCACATTAACTAGAGTTTCATTTAATTTTGCTACTAAAAAAAATAAGTAATTGTGTTTTAAAACTAAATTGGGTAGTCCGATAGCGGAAACCTGATAGCAGGTGGCCCAATGGATCTTGAAGAGGCTCTGATATCATCTTAGAAATTGTGGTTGGGTCTAACACAACCCCACAAAACCGGCTTGTGAGGTGAAGATTGCCCCCACTTATAAACACATTGTCAAACCATCTTTTATTTGATGTGAGACTCTTAAGATGTACTTTCCCAACTTTCCCTTTTGGATCCATCCATCTATGGGTTTAAAATCTTTGACGTGAAAAGTCAAGCAAGTTCCCACACGTGTGATTTGTTGGGATCAAATCTTGTCACTTACAAATTCATATACCAGCTGAATCACAATTTCTGACTATTTGTTGTTCCACATTCCAATTTCTACAAGCAATCATTTTTGCGCCATATTCCTTTTAAGATTCTTGATCGTTGGTCAAGTTTTTTACATGATTGAATTACCTCAACCGATTATTATATAAAATATTCACAATGTTTTTCATCTTTCAGAATTAAAGTCATGTGCTCAACCGGTTGCAACTTCCAACCCTCACATTCCTATGAAGCTCACCCTAGCTAATAATAATAAAGTGTGGCAGTTTTTTGTAAAAGAAAACAATAACAAAAGAAAGAAAGAACAAATTGTACGAAAAAAAAAGTTACAAGTTTTTTCAAAATTGTCATCGTGTTATTTTTTTACATCAACTGTTTAGTCAACAAATGTAAAATCTAGTTGTGGGATGTGTCTTTCTTACTCATGATTAGAAAACAAAAAAAAAAACGGGGGTAGGAGGGTAGTTTTAATTGTGTTGATGGATTAAAAACTTTTTCAATAAGACTATTTAATCTTTTAATTGAAACATGAAGGTGAGAAAAACATAAGAAGCGGAGTTGACTTTTTCTTTGGATCTTTTTCTTAGTGTTCAAAAGCTATTCAGAATCTGTGGTGTACAGATTCTGATATAGAGTCTGAGTGCAGTAGATAGTACAGAAACACAAAGATAAAAATAATGATAGAGAGGGAAAGCAAATACAAAACAATTTTATACTGGTTTCTCCTACAACCCATGAGTAGTCGAGTCCCCTTGCACTTCCAAGGGATTTCACTATAATCACACAGGATTACAAATTGCTCAAGGACAACTCCAAGAGACTTTCCTATGCTCAAGCATACCTGCTCAAGACATCTGGCTCTAGGACTCTTCCTAAAGACTTCCTTGCTTAAGCACACAACTTAAGACTTCCTGCTCTAGGACTCTCCTAAAGACTTCATGCTTAAGGACTACTCCAAGAGACTTACAAGTGCTCAAACACGCAGGCAAGAGACTTCCAATGCTCTAAGGATAAACCTAAGAGACTTCTAATTGCTCAAGGTTTCACCAAGAGGCTTATATGCTTTAGCTTCACACGCTAAAGACTTCTAATTTGTTCTACACCAGATATAACAATGTTTAGTGTATATGAACAAATGAACAGACTCTCTATAACTCTAGGATTTCTAAGATACAAAGTTTGGTAAGAAATATCCTAAGTGTTTTGCGCTATTTGATTTGGCAGAGTAATGGCATAGTTGAATAGCAGAGTCTTATTGATCTTCTTCGTGGTCTTCAGCTCCTTTTATAGGCAGGGATTTGAGAGACGTTGGAGAAGAGTGTCAGCGCAAATAGAGTCGTTGAGAAGCTTTGATAAAAAACGTTGGTCCTTTGCCTGATATGGATAATCCCGTTGGATGGTCTTTGAATTTTCCTTTGTTGAAAAAAGAATTATCCGTTGCATTGCTTTATTCTTGATGTCCCTTGTCTGATTGTGCACGTAGACATAAGAAGGCAAAAGAACTGCACCTATCAGAACCTTGATAGTGACAGTTCACAAAATAGGACAAAACCTACGTGGATTCTGGGTCCCTCATAACTTACTCAAGTCTGAGGGTGATCCAAGTTTGTAGTGTCTGCTTTTGAGTTTGATGACCATCACAGAGTCTGTTGAGTTACCTCTTTAGAATTTGTGTGGTACCCGTCTTCTTAGGACGTTGACTTCTGGTTGATCTTCCTTTGGTCTTCTACCATAGTCTTCTTAGCTTCTCTTGTTCCTTTTGATGCTCTTCATATGTTCATCCTTTTTGATAGATCTTTCTTTGATTCTGCACCCTTGAACATATGTTAGTATTCCAATTGTTCTTCAATACTTTGTTATCATCAAAACCTTTGAGGAATTGTCCAAGACACTTCTTGTTCCAATAATCTCCCCTTTTTTGATGATGACAAACACAAGTATTTTGAACAATTGTTGTTAATCTAATTAACAGTTAGACTTCAGGGTATGAGGTTTGCAAGCTCCCCCTAAGTCTGTGATAGGTCCATTACGGTGAGGTTTGCAAGCTCCCCTTAAGTCTGATTCCAGTTAATTAAATTCATTCTTAGTCACTCTTAAGCGCATCAGAACAAATAATCAATAGAGCATATCATAACATCAACATGATATCAGATTGATAACACAGAGGTTTGTAAGCTCCGATTAAGTCCAATCTGATACCCATCAAGACATCAGACTTTGATCACACAGAGGTTTGCAAGCTCCGATTAATACCAGTCTGATATCCCATTAGTTATGTGTCATACCCCATTTTTTGACCCATTTTCGTCTCGTTTTACTCATCTTTTAAAGCCGAGAATTTTCGTCGTTTCAGACGAAATTTCGGCAGGGAGGTATTTTAAAATACCTCATGTCACTTTTTATCTCGTTTATTTATTTTATTTTTATTACTTTTTATCTTTACTTTTAATTTCAGTTTTTATTATTTATTGTCATTGATTTCATTTTTATTATTACTATTATCACCATTTATTTATTTCCTTTTTTATTATCATTATTATTATTTATTACTATTATTATTATTATTTTTTATTTTTTATTTTTTTTGGTCCAAAGTCAACATTTATCACTGCCTGCAGCGCCCCATTGCTGGGATTTTTTCATCATTGATTTTCTGTCAAAATCTTCCAAATCCTCACAAAATCTGCACCAAAAACCACACCAAGTCACTTCCCCATTAATGTTTGCCAAAAATCTTGGCGAAAATCTGCAGAATACAGCTTTTGAATTAAGCTTTTGAGTCAACAAAAACAGCTTAATTTGTCTATATAACAGAGACCCTCAAAATAAAAAAAAAAAGAAAAAATTTTGAATCAAACTGAGGATTTTTTTCAGCAACATAAACAAACAACAAACACAAAAACAACACAACACACACAGCAAAAAAACTCAACACGCCCCTAACATAACACCCAAACCACACGACGCCCAAACTCAACACAATCCACCCAGCCCACACGCCCAACCCAGCAAAACACACACCACGCGCACAGCAACCCAGCAACCTACCACAAAACAGCACAACACAACACACTCACGCAACCCACATACACCCATCACAACCACACACGGCCAACACACGGCCAACACACACAAACAACACACATACCCAGCAACATAAAAAAAACCACGCACAAGAACACTAACAACGACACAGGACTGAATCAAACAAAAGAGGAAAAGGTAGTTTTTTTTCATTTTTTTTTAAACTTAGATCTACTCGTTTTCAAGAAGTTTTTGAAAAATCCAAGCCCGGATTAAGGAAGAGGAGGAAAAAGGATAGTAGAAAAAACGTTTTTTTTTTAAAAAAAGAGGAGTTTTTTTACTCCGGCGCGGTGGCGCCGCCGTCAAAACCGGCGGCCACCGCGCCGGAAACCCACCTCCGGCCGGTTTGAAATGAGAGACGGGAGAGAGAAGAGAGAGGATTGGTTAGAGAGAAGGAGAAGTGAGAGAAAAGAAAGTGGAAATGAGAAAAAAATGTGAAGGGAATGGGTATTTATACCCCTCCCTGATTCAGTGCGCGTGGGCGTATGCGTTAGCGTGCACCCTCGCCCCTTCAGGCCATCTGATTTAAATCATACGGCTTTGGCTGTTTCCCCTTGTGATCAGATCAGGGCCCTCTGATTAATCAGACGGCCCAGATCAAATCACGCTGGCCCAATGCATTTTGGGCCTGTTTTTTTTAATCTGATCTGTTTCTCACTTCTTGCACCTCCCAGTTTACTTTTTACACCTACCTGTTTATTTATTTTATTTTTTCTTTGCAATTATATTTCCTTTTATTATTATTTCCTTTTTATTGTTTTTTCGTTTTTTAACATCTTATTTATTTATTTATCACATCATCTCATGCATTTTATTTTATTTTTATGTGATCATTTTATTTTTGCATTCATTTTTTTTTGTCATTTGAATATATGTATTTAGAAACAAAGTAAATATAAATATGCATTGCATTATTTTTCATTTTTCATAGTTTAATTCATAATCCAAGAAAAAGGGATTTTTCATTTTGATCCAACATCGTTTTTAATTCCCTCGCGTTTAGTTTATTTTATCGCACTTAATTTTTTTTTAACTCCCAGTAAAAATCAATAAAAACAACGAAAACATTTTCTTTCTTTTTTTCAATAAATTGAACAACAAGCTTGTTCATTAGGTTGCAACAACTAATTTGAACAATTAAAAACTTTTTTCATTTGAGTTCTAAACCAAGTGTTTTGATAGTTTATACTTTTTCTCAAATTCAAGCAAAACTTGAATGAAAAAGGGTGGTTTGACGTATGTCTCTCCTTTCCCCGATTGGATAAACACTTGACGTATGTCTCGTTGCTTAGACGATCGTCATTCTTTTCTAGCTTCCCCAAAAATACGTTTTCTCAAATTCAAACAAAACTTGAATGAAAAAGGGTGGTTTGACGTATGTCTCTCCATTTCCCCGGTTGTACGAATGCTTGACGTATGTCTCGTTGCTCGGACAATCGTCATTCTATTTTCAAAACGAAGCATAAAACAAATCCAACTCACCAGTTTTGGCCCTTGTGGTCAATCCGAACTTTTCGTGCCTTTGCGCGTTTCTTTCAACTTTTACGCCTTGTGCGAGTTTATCGCCTTAATGTGCACTTGTCTCCTTTATCATTTAAACGTTTTACGCCTTTGTGCGTTTTCAAATCTTTTTAATTAAAACGAACCAACAAACAAATTTTTTCTAACAAAGAACTACGTAGCTTTGAATTCTCCGACTACCGGAAGATACGTAGGAGCAGGATTCGCATCTTGTCAAGCACAATAATAAAAAACTAACCTTTTTCCTCTTCATCATATTTTATCTTTTTCCCTTTCATCATATTTTCTTTTTCCCTTTTAATGCATTCAAGCGCGCAAGCAAAACGTCAAAAACATTTTAAGCCTAAGTTAACTAAGAGGTTCCCGTTGAGTACAACGGATGTGAGGGGTGCTAATACCTTCCCCTCGCATAATCGACTCTCGAACCTAAAATCTCTTATTTAAAGGTAATTTCGAACTTTTTTCCTTTTCTCCCCGAAAAATTAAAAGTTCAGTCGTGATTTAAAATTAGTGATTCAACGCTTCCCAATAGCTTGATATCCGAAATTCGACGCGACAAAAATGGCGACTTCACTGGGGACTATACGCTTAAACACTTTGTTTTTGTGTATGACAAGTCAAGCCTATCTTAGTTGGCTTTTAGGCTAAAATGTCTTTGTTTTGCTTGCACGCTTGTGCCTTATTATCATTATTTGTTTATCATTTGCTTTATATGTATTTGTTTCATATTTGCTTTATATTCATATTATATCAATTGTGGGGATGTTACTTGAGCGGTGTTACTCCACATTGTTCGGGTTAATGCCGGACGTGTGAGGCTCTATTCCCGAGCTTTGAGAAAAAAATTAAGATAGGATGGGGTTGCGTAGCGGAGGCCCACTTGACGTATGTCTTGAAGGGAAGATGCGAAAACCCCGCCTAGAGTAGATTTCACTTGGAATATATTGAGGTCTTGCGAGTATTTGCAATTGACGACAATAGTTCCATGTGAGGTCCGTGACTCTAGGGACCTTTTTTTTAGAAAATCTCATCTTTAGAGCCTACACGTGAGGATGGGGGGAAATTTTGAACATACATATCATACCTATGTGTCATACCCCATTTTTTGACTTATATTTTTATGTGTTTTATCTTTTATTATTTCATTACTTATTATTACTTTTTATCATTTCCTTCTTGTCATAGTATTTTATTTGCATTTTATCATTACTAGCCTTACTATTACTATTATTATCATTAATATTATTAGTATTAATATTATTCTTATTATCTATTATTATTATTATTAAGGTTTTACTAATTAATAATATTAAGTTTTTTCATCCTTTTTATTATTATCACTCTTTTCATTCTCATTGCATTTCATTTTATTTACATTTTTTGTTATTATCATTATTATCATTATTATTATTTATTATTATTCATTTTCCACCCTTTTTATTTTAAAATACAAAAAAATCAAAAAAAGGGGAGTTCGCAGTGCGAAATCACCTTCGCACTGTGACCTCTGCGATTTTTTCTGCAGATTTTTATTTATTGATTTATCCTTTTTATTTTCAATTGCAATTGTTATTATTAGTATTATTACTATTATTATTGCTATTTTGTGACTGATTTGGTGCAGCAAGGCAAGAATTAATGTGTGACATTAAAGGCAAAAGGAAAGAAGGATTTTCTTCCAACCTATCATGTGATCAAACAAATTGGCTGCCCTTGGTCAGCTCTTGTCCCTCCAAATTGACCCATCATCCAACCTGAGCTTGCCAGCCAGCTACTTGATCCCTTTCCTTCCCTTTTTCTTCACCAAAACCAGCCAAACTTAAGTGGTTTTTACTTGCAAAAAGCTGTTTGTGCTGCCCTGTTTTGAGCTGGATTTCTCCTCCCACACACCAGCCCACATGCTCATTTTGCTTCCCCCAATCTCCCTGTACATGGCAGTACACGTTTTCATTGCTTGACCTTCCAAGATTGCAAGGATTGATCCCAAGAATCACCCCTTTTGCAGCTGCCCTGTTTTGCAGTTTTTCTCATCATTACCTTCTAGAATCAGCTGCATTTGTGGCTGAGATCAGTCAAGGTCTTGCCCCTTGGCACAAGGCAAAGCAACTTCTATCCATTAGCATTAAATGCAAAGTGTTCCAGCCTGAATTTAGCCCCAAATCAGCTAGGTTCTAGGATTTTTTTCATCATTGCAAAGATTGCATTTTTTGCCTATAAAAGGAATGGCAAGGCACAAGGAAAAAAAGACCACATACACATTGAGAAAACCTGAAATACACAGCCTTACTCACACGAAATTCATACCAAAATCCCTTGCATTGCAGCACCAAATCAGTCCATCACAAACCAATTAGAACATTGTTCATAATCTCTCACCAAGCAAGCAAACCACTTCCAATCTATTGCTCAAGCACAGCTAGGAGTTCTGTAAGTCTCCTATAATCTTTCTTTTTCATTGTGTTTGCTGCTCTCATCATTTGCTTTGTTCAAATTTGTTTTGTGCACAAAAACCCCTTTTGAAACTCAAAACGGACCTCAAAGGGGCCAAGTTTTGAAACTGAGTTTTTACACCCCATTTTCTTCCATTTTTACCAAGCTTTCTAACCCCCTTTAGGTTCTGAAGATTGCTTAGAAGCAGTTTCTGAACTTCTGTTCAGAAACAGCTTCTGAGTTTGAAAATTCGCATACTTCGCAGAGCAAAGTATTGCTCGCACTGCGAACATATCAGAACCTGACTTCGCAGAGCCAAGTTCTGGTTGCTCTGCGATGTATGTGAAACTCAGAACATGAATCAGGCATTTAAATGTCAAATTTTTGGGATTCCAGCCCTTGATTTGTCCAAACCCAATTCATAATCATGCACAACTTTGAAAATTTCACAAGTTCGTGCGATAAATTTTGAGTAACTTGTGAAACAAGTTATGTTCTTCAATTTTCAAAACCAAGTTTGAGCAACAAGCTAAGTTCGTCTATTTTCAAAACAAACTTGAACAACCGTGTTGTTCATGATTTTCAATCCAAACGCGAACCTAAGCCGAACTTGTTCATCCTTTTTAAACCAAACTTAAAATGAGCCGAACTTATGAACTTTCCAATTTTGTGCATGTCTTGTGATTGTGTTTATCATTCAAACTTGAACTATACTCGTTCTTGAGTTTCAATAACTTAAGCAACAAGTAATGTTCATGATTTTTAATAAACTCGAACAACAAATTTGTTTGTGTTTTCTTTTCTTTTCTTTAAGTTTCCTTTTAAAATGTTTTTGTTCCCTTTGAGATTCCTTAGAGTCCCGACAAAACCAAACTTGAATGAAACGGGAATGGCTTGACGTATGTCTCCCCAAACCTCGGTTGCACGAATGCGTGACGTATGTCTCGTCGCTTGGGCAACCGTCATTCCACCCTTGACGCGTCTAGCACGCTCAACCTTCCCTTGGCCCCATTGTGGCCATTTTTACCCTTTTCTTGGCCCTCGTGGTCAATCCGAACCTTTCGCGCCTTTGCGCGTTTATTTTTAACCATTTTTACGCCTTGCGCGAATTTATCGCCTCCGCGCGTTTGTCGTTTATTTTCAAGCTTTTTACGCCCCTCTGCGTTTGTCTTTTTATTTTTTAAAAACATTTACGCCTTGCGCGAGTTTATCGCCTTAGCGTCCATCTTTCACCATTTAAAGCTTTGTACGCCTTCGTGCGTTTTAAAACCTTTGTTCAAGTCCGAGTGCAAATCCTTTTATCAAAACATTTATTTTTATGCATTGTCGTCAATGGCCAGTTCGGCAACAACCCGAACAGTTGACATTTACTTTCATTACTTCCTTTTTTTTCAAACTTTTTTCGCTCGGACGCGATCAAATCTTTTTTAACTAAAACGAACCAACATACAAACTTTTTCTACAAAAGAACTACGTACGCTTTGAATTCTCCGACTACCTGGAGATACGTAGGAGCAAGATCGACATCTTGTCAAGCCCATTAATAAAAAACTTTTTTTCTCTTTCGTTCGTTTTTATCTCTTTCTTCATCTCGCATTATGTTTTCTTTTATATATGTTTAAACACGCAAGTAAAACATCGAAACACTTTAAGCCTAAGCCGACTAAGAGGTTCCCGTTGAGTACAACGGATGTGAGGGGTGCTAATACCTTCCCCTCGCATAATCGACTTTCGAACCTAAAATCTTTTTCAAGGTAATTTCGAACTTTTTTCCTTTTTTCCCCGGAAAATTAAAAGTTCAGTCGTGGTTTAACATTTAGTGATTCAAAGCTTCCCAATAGCTTGACATCCGAAATTCGACGCGACAAAGATGGCGACTTCACTGGGGATATGCATTAAAACACTTTGTTTTTTGTATAAACGAGTCAAGCCTATCTCAGTCGGCTTTTAGGCTAATTTGTTTCATTTTACTTGCGTGTTTATATTTTCTTGTCATTTGTTTGTTTATTCTTTTGCTCTACATTTACATATATCATTTTGCTTCATATTCATATATATATATATCAATTGTGGGGGTCACTTGAGCGATGTTACTCCACATTGTTCGGGTTAATGCCGGACGTGTGAGGCTCTCTACCCGAGCTCGAGAGAAAACTAAGTTAGAATGGTGGTTGTGAGCGGAAGCCCGCGTTGACGTATGTCCGTGAGGTAGGATGCCCAGCCCCGCTTAGAGGAGATTTTCATGTGGAATTAATTGAAGTCATGTCGACGTATGTCCATAGACAACCCTAATTCCATGTGAGATCGATGACTCTAGGGACCTCTTCTTAGGAAATCTTACCTATAGAGCCTACACGTGAGGATGGGGGAAATTTTGAACATACATATCACATCCATGCATATCTTACATTTACATTCATGGAAAATAATTTTCGCATATCACTTTGCTTTATAGGAATTTAAAAAGAACAATCAAATATTAGCAAAAAGAAATATGGATTCCGGAAATAAAAGTACGCTTGCTTTCAAGATTAAAGCTCCTAGGGTGGAAAGTTTGTTAGCCTTAAGTAAGAAGCTCTCCCCGGTCAACAAGAGTATTTTTGAAGCAAGGTATGGGTTAATACTTGATCTCCTACCCGTGAGGATAGATTCAACGGCCTTAACCACTTTGGCACAATTCTTCGACCCACCGCTCCGGTGCTTTACATTTCAACATTTCCAACTAGCTCCAACATTGGAAGAATTCGAGAAGATCTTGGGTTGTAGCATGAAAGGTCATGAACTATATCTCGGTCCCCGAAAAGACCCCACATTAGAGGCCATCGCCGAATCCTTATACCTTGATGTCCAAGAAGTAGCATCTAACTTGGAAATTAGAGGAAACATTAGGGGATTCACGAGAAAGTTTTTGGAAGCCAAAGCTCGGGATTTGCTAGCCAACAAGGAGGGAAGAGCATTCAACGCCATCTTAGCCCTCTTAGTCTACGGGATTGTTTTATTCCCCAACATGGATGATTTCGTAGACTTTCCGGCTTTAGAGGTATTCATGATTAAAAATCCGGTTCCCACAATTTTGGCGGATTTTTATCACTCCCTCTACTCTAGGCATGAACAAGCAAGGGGACGCAAGATTTCTTGTTGCACTCCTTTAGTGCAAATTTGGATGATGTCCCACATGCCGAGAAACCGAGACTTTGTGGAAAACCGGGCCAAGCTCAAATGGTCACAACGGATGACGACCCTCGTCGCAAAGGACATCCATTGGTTTTGTCCAAATTTAGAGGACCCGGAAATTATCCTCAGTTGCGGGGACTTCCCTAATGTACCCCTCATTGGTACTAAGGGATGTATTAACTACAATCCGGTCCTCTCTCTCCGACAACTAGGTTTTTCAATGGAAGACAAACCTAATGACCTTTTGTTGGAAGCTTTCTTTTTAAGGGAAGGCGATCAAGACCCGGCGTTGCTAGAAAGAATCCGAGGAGCGTGGGACCAAGTGCGCAAAGGAAGGGTCGGCAAGAGGAATTGTGTCGCCAAACCCCTTTATACTCAATGGTGAAGGAGAGGGTTAAAAACAATCAAATTACCCTTTGTGGTCATATGCCCTCCAAAACCTCCTACACCTAAACCTATCACAATCATTCCCAACCAAGAAGCGGAGGAACTCAAAGCTAAGGTTTGAGAGCTCCAAAACAAAAACGGAGACTTAGAATTGAAGCACCTCCAAGCTTTGGGAGAAATCACTAGGACGAAGAGAGATCGTGACGAAGTGACAAACTCTCTCCTAGTATGCCAAAAGCGGCTAAAGATCTCCGAAGGGAAGAGAAATTGGATAGGAGGCGGCTTGGTTAGTGCGGATGCCAACCTTGTGGCCAAGGACGAAGAGTTGGAAAGAATCTTGCATTCCAACCAAGAGCTCAAGAAGTTCGGCGAGCTAGCTGTAATTTCAGAGTGCAACCTAAGAGGGGGGGTGAATTAGGTTGTATGACTTTTAATGGATAATTTTTATGGTTTATTGTGTTCTTGTAAATTTTTCCGGAATTTTGTATGAATGTATGAACGAATGCTTGGAAAAATAAAGAGTGTAGGGAAGAAGAAGATGGACACAAGGAATTTATAGTGGTTCCCCTACTGGTACTCCACTCTCCCACAACCCTGTGAGGAATTCACTATGTTAGAATCTTTGTTACAAGCAATCTCTCCCCAAGACCCCCTAACAATCTTTCTAACATACACAAGATAGCACCCCACTATCTTTCAACAATTCTCACCAAAACTATGGCAAGAATTCACAACAATGGTTTTTGAAGAA